>CAKNXH010001911.1:61628-156283 GCA_932178445.1 Andricus quercusramuli | reverse complement strand
TGACCCTAAAGCCAAAATCAACATCCAATATTATAAACAATTATTTCAATAAAATAGTTGAATTTTTAAATGAAAATATTTGCAAACAAAAATTTAATGGTTAAATTGTCAGTTGAAAAATTAAATTTAAACACACACAAAAAAAACGAATTCTGAACAAAATAGTTGAATTACAAACCAAAGTTCAACTGCGTCAACAAAGTAGTTCAATTTTTAAATCAAGAAGAGGAATGATCAACGGAACATGTAATAGTTGATATTTCAACCAAAAAAGATTTTAATTTAAGATCAAAAACAGTTCAATTCAACAACAAAATATAATTCAACACAAAAATGTAATAGATTATATTTAAAAAAAAATATATTTTCATTTTAAATGAAAAAACACCTAAATTTAACCAAAAATACGAATTTTCAACAAGATAGTTAAATCCTCAGCCAAAACAGAATAATTTTTAACCAGACAGTTGGATTTTTAACCTAAAAACATAACATTATATCTAAATTATTGAATTTTGAAGCCAAAAAGGGAATTCTCTAAAAAACAGTTCAACTTTCAACCCCAAGTATCCTTTATTTATTGATATTGTGTATTTGGGGTACTAAATACTATGGTCGAAGTGTTTTCCACAATTTTCAGTATTTTAAGAGATATTGTCAATTAAAAAATGGGCCATATTTTAACCATTTATATCTGCTATAATTGATCTATTCCATAGGAGATCCGAAAGTGTTCCTACAGCGTCGAGAAAAAAAACAATGGAAAATTATTTATTAAATATTAAGTATAAAAATTGATATTTTGATAATTTTTTGTTCATTTTCTTTAATTTCAACACATTTCGCGTAAACTTGTATAAAGTATTTTTTTCGTCCGATCAACAATAGCAGAGATAAAAATGGTTAAAATAAGGTCCAATTTTCAATTAACAATATCTCCGAAAAATATCCCAAATTCTTCAAAACCCTCCGACCACATTATTTAGTACCCCAAATACTATAGATAATAAAAAAATAAATTGATGACCCACTTTGTCAAAACAATGTATGTTTTTTGAATCATCTCATTTAAATGAGCGTCAGAATTATTTAAACGGTTAGCTGTGCTTTTAAACATAGTATACGGGTAATTGTCAAATTGTAGGGAAATTTTAGCACCTACAGTGGCAATCATATTATTATTAGGAATTGAATATTTCATAACGGAAATTGATCTTATCACATGTAACAATTTTAAATCCAAAAGGGGCAGTTATGAAAATAATAAATAATAATTAATCCATGCGCACGCGCATATAATCAGTTGTACGCTATTCTATTGTACCGTACGGTAATGATGCGAGAAAAATGTTCAAATTTAACCTTTTTTAATGTTCATAAAAAAAACAGATTTTAATTATGAAAAGACACCTACTTATGAAAGAAAACACCGCCAAGCAAGTAACGGAATGGTTTTTATAATTTTTTTTTCACCCCGAAATAGGGTTTTAACGCACGTACGGGAATGACGTTTTTGTTGTCAAGATGCACATTTCAGTTTTAATATCGGGTTCACAAAAAAGAGAGTTATTATTTTAGGCTCAATTTTATAAAATCTTGTATTGAACGATACGTCTAATATTTCTGTATTTATTACTCAACTGTAACTACAATATTTTACTAGAAAAAAAGGCGTACGGTAATGACGTCTAAAATGGCAAAAATTGAGGGACAGACTTCAAGGCTTTAACAATATTATTTATTTGACTTAAAAAATGTGCATACATTAAATTTATGTTCATGTGAAGTTTACCAACTTGATACGTTGAGCGTTTTTCAGGTTACTGTCTAAAAAAAATGAGAAAATCAGTTTATCCCCGTGCAAAGTGGGGTTGGGACGCCGTACGGTAATGACGTTTCGGGTGTTCTTATATTAAATTGAAGTAAATAGGAACGGAAATGAAAAAAAAAACTGACCATTTTGTAGAGAATGATGATAAGTGTTCATTAAATTTTTAAAAATCAGCACGAGTTTCTAAGTTAATGTTATATTACTGGGACTTCAAGTTGGCCTTCAATTCGACAATTACCCATATTATGTTAAGAATCACTGCTGTCTTTGAAACGTGATTACTTATTTAAAAAAAAGCGAGCAACTATTTTAAGATTTTGTTGGAAAGTTTATGAAATTTCGCTTCACAGAGATAGTTCTCATCCTTTAAAAAGAATATACCACGTGAGAAGCTTTAAAAAAATTCAAGAATTTCTCGTATTTTGTATGTCGACTTCGAACTCGTGACACAACTAGGAAAGTTGTAGAAATAATATGAAATCCACATAAAACAGTGCTTGAAGTCTTATCTCTAATTCAAGCCAATAAAACTTGAGAAACCTTTATGGCTTCCTGAGATATGACTAAACATGTCCACGCGCATCTGCGTCAAGTTTCAGTCTGTGATCATGACTGTCTGAAACTTGATGCAGATGCACTTGGGCATTTTTAGTCATACCTCGGAAACCCATAAAGATTTTTCAATTTGATTCAACTTAAATTGAAGATAAGACTTTCAAGACTGTGTGGTATGCATTTCAGATTTTTGCTGCAACTATCCTAGATGTTGCCATGAGTTGAAGACAAGATATAAAATTCGAGTAATTCTTCATTTAAACAAAAAAATCTCACGTGATATATTATCTTGAAATAATAAGGAATATCTGTATTAGGGATCATTCGATATGGAATTTTATAAGCTTTCTAACGATTTTTTTGACAAAGTTTCTCACTCTTTTTTTGAATGGGTAATCATGTTTAAACGGTAGCAGTGATATTTAGTACCCCTCGCCGGGTTAGCCCTGTAGATAATTTCTGACGGTAGTGTGAATAATGCTAATAATTTTGAAAAAATTGCATTTAAAGAAACATTTTTCTGACAATCTGTGTGCGAATTTAATAATGGAAGTGGAAGTTGTAGAATCTTTTGTTTCTTTCACTTTTTAAGATTAGGTATGCAGAGCTTTTAAAGGTGACGTCGCAGCCGTGGATTTTTGGGAGGGCGATGCACATTTTTAAAGTACAGGATTATCGTTCTGCTACTTAGGCTGAGTTTTTGGGGACGCAGGGCGATCGCGAAATCCAAGACGGCTGTACGAGGGGAATGACAGAGATCGGGTTGCCTCGGGACCACCGTCGCGTTCACCGCAAACTTTATCCTACCTGTTTTCGTTAATTGAGCGAGTAAAGATGTAACTGGACCTTACGCTCCCAAGGTATGTGCACCCTTTTTGCAGATACAATCTATTTTTCTTCTTTCAACGTTCCTCGTGCCTCGAACAAAAGGCTTGTCACTACATAAACCCATTCACATCAATATTTTACCCATTTCACCCATTTCACCCATTAACACAAACAAAAAATGAAACACCGGAAGAATAGAATTGCCTTATCGCGAAACAAACAACAAAAACCATTGCTCAGCCATCTACTATTTTCTAGAATAATCAGTGGGAGATTATATCGATCCTCAAAAACAAAATTGTAAAATAGTTGTTGCTGGTTTTGGTTTTAGGATCCAAAAGAAAGAAGTTTATATCTATGTACGATATTCAGCAAATATACAACATTCCTAATTGCACAAAGAACATGGAATTTGTACATTATGTCCCTGATAACTCTGACAAGGTATTTATGTAATTTGTTATGGAATAAGAAAATCCACTGACAAAACGTTTGATTCAATTACTAATTTCATTGAAGTCTGTTTGACTCTGAAGCCAAAACCATTCCATCAATCCAAACGGAAAAATTATAAATAGCGTGAAACTTATACATAATTTTTTCCAATACGTATATATAATTTTTCCGCCTGGGAACATCTATTTTACAATTTTTTAGTACAGTTTGGAAAAGTTCAAATAATTAATGATCAACGAAGATATTAAAAAAATGGTAATGATTAATTGTGCTTAAAAATTATTTTCCGTTGTTGGGAATTACTGTTACCGACATTTACCGACTTCCAGAGTATTTGAGGGTTCCTGTCCATGCTAATATTCGCGCTCAAAAATTTGCGCTTTATTTGACAACGTGAGGATGGTTTATGGCTGAAATATAACTTACAATAAACATGGGGTAAGCTCGCCAAAAAGCTGAAAGTTATTTCAACCATGTGAAAGGACAATTTTGTAAAGTAAAAGATACAATGTGCTTGAAGTTCCGAACGTTCAAATGAACGAATTTTTTTTACTGATTGTTATACCATTAAGCCTTTTCCCTTCCGGGGTAGGCGTGACGTGCTCGGTTGGAAAGTAGTGAAATGGGTATATAGGTATGAGGTTGATCAGTATATGGGTATAGGGTGGATGGGTATGTAGGTGTTATGTATAGATGTTTTAGATTGATCTGGAGTTCTCGTGTTATTTATATAAATGACACGTTCACTCCGCAACACTGCTCCGACCCAGGTTGCTGATCAATCTCTCTAGCGATCACCCCAAGTGAGGAGCCTCACAAAATTATTATGTATGGTTCCCCACCTGGGCCCATTAGTATCTAAGGTCTTTGTTTCAGGCATCATTCACTCTATTGTCACTCTGTTTATAAACTATTTGTCGCCACATATTTCTGTCCTGGCATACTACTCTAGCTTCATTCACGTCCATGCATTTTTTCATGTAGGCTCTTGCATTTCTATGGCTTCTTATGTCTCTTCGTATTAGTGTCTCATTCACAGATTCTAACCATTCTTTCGGCGGTCTACCTCTGGGCATTCTGCCATTTACTTTACCTTTATACACTGGCTTGGTCAGTCGTTCATCTTTCATTCTTTCAAGATGTCCGAACCACCTTAGCTGATTTCTTTCCCATATGTCAACTAGTGTCCCCCCTGTACCACATTCTTTGAGGATTGTCTCGTTTCGTACTTTGTCCATCAGTGTTTTCCCGCATATTATGACTTTGTATAAACCAGAAAAGTGCTAAAATGTTTGTTCATTTATATGGGAAATAATTTATTATTGAAACAGAATTATAGTGCATATTTGGAATTGCAGTTGGAAGAATATATTTATAGGTAAAATAGAAATGGGGCAAAATACTTCGTTCATTTGAACGTTCGGAACTACAGGTACGTAAAAATACAATGAATCAAAACAACCTCTAGTAAAGAAAAGTACCAGCCAAATCATGAGCTGTATATCATTGTCGAAAACAGATCTATAAGTATCATACAAAATTCGATAAACGTCACAAATTTCCAGCTTGATTTCAGAGAGTTTCATGGAATTTCATAGAGATTAGAAATATTTTCACGAATTTCATGAAATTTAAAAATATATCAGGGTACTTAAAAAGAAAAGAATACAATATGTTTTTGAATATTCAAAGCGATTCGAGAAAATTTCAAAGTATTTTAATTAAGAAATTTCAATGTATATTTTAAGGGATTTAAAGATATCTCAACAGTTTCCAAAAGGTTTAAAGGAATTTCGAATTTTTTCAAGGAATAAAATGCATTTCTAGATGAATTTGTATGGAATTCCAATAGATTTCATAAGTTTTCAAGGGATTTTAAAGGATTACAAGATATTTCAAAGTATTTTATAGGATTAAATATTTCATGGGATTAAATGAAATTTTAAGGAATTTCAGAAGATTTAAAAAATTGTTAGAGGTTTCCAAGGGATTAAACAAATCCAATGACTTCACAAGATTTCGAAGGACGCCGAAATATTTCAGAAAAATTGTTATTATTATTTCATGGGATTTTATAAAGTACCATGAAATTTTACAAAGTAGTATGAGTGTTTCGAAGTGGCATTGGATTTTATGAAATAGCATGGGATTTTAAAAGGTTTGAAGAAATTTGATGAGATTCCAAAAAATGTCAAGGGATTCCATGAGATTTTTTTTCAAAATGGAATTTCCGGCTTCATTTTCAAACTCTTCTAATTTGTCCCTGATTTGTCCCTGATTTTTCTTTGACCGCAACATTATTCCAATGTGTTTTGATGTCCTAGAAGAAACAGGGAATTTTCAGAAAATTTCAAAGTTCGTGGTTAAGTGAATATTCGAATTTTTTATGGTGAAGTATAAATCGCTTCCTTGATACTAATTTTGTTATCAAGAAGAATTTCTTTGACTTTTAGATAGTACCTTTACTGGAGAAAACAAAATGTCTGACGTCCTAGAACCTAGGTCATCGAAGCAACAAGAACTTAATTTTAAAAATCCCCTGACATTTCTTTGATTTTTTTCGGACGATTCTTCATTGTTCCTCTTATAGAAATTCTCTGACTTTTACACTTTTTTCCCAATACTTTTACCTCATTTCCCCTGATTTTCCCTGACCAACCAAATTCCCTGCCTTTTCCATGATTTCCAGGTTTTCCCCAACCTGCGGATCACCCTGGTCCAAACAACAATGTACTATTTGGGTAATTGTCAAATTGAAGGCAAACTTGAAGTCCCAATAATGTAACATTAACTTAGAAACTCGTGCTGATTTTTAAAAATTTAATGAACACTTATCATCATTCTCTACAAAATGGTCAGTTTTTTTTTTTTCATTTCCGTTCCTATTTACTTCAATTTAATATAAGAACACCCGAAATATCATTACCGTACGGCGTCCCAACCTCACTTTGCACAAGGATAAACTGATTTTCTCCGTTTTTTTAGACAGTAACCTGAAAAACGCTTAACGTATCAAGTTTGTAAACTTCACATGAACATAAATTTAATGTATGCACATTTTTTTAATTCAAATAAATAATATTTTAAAAGCCTTGATGTCTGTCCCTCAATTTTTTCCATTTCAGAAATCATTACCGTACGTCTGTTTTTCTAGTAAAATATTGTAGTTACAGTTGAGTAATGAATACAAAAATATTAGGCGTATTGTTTAATACAAGTTTTTATAAAATTGAGCTTAAAATATTAACTCACTTTTCTGTGAATCCGATATTAAAACTGAAAAGTGCATCTTGACAACAAAAACGTCATTACCGTACGTGCGTTAAAAACCATTTTCGGAGTGAAAAAAATTTATGAAAACAATTCCGTTACTTGCTTGGTGGTGTTTTCTTTCATAAGTAGGTGACTTTTGATAATTAAAATTTGTTATTTTTTTATAAACAATAAAAAAGGTTAAACTTTAACATTTTTCTCGCATCATTACCGTACGGTACAATGGAACAGCGTACGACTGATTATATGCGCGGGCCCATGGATTCATTATTATTTCTTATTTTCATAACTGCCCCTTTTGGATTTAAAATAGTTACATGTGATAAGATCAATTTCCGTTATGAAATATTTAATTCCTAATAATAATATGATTGCCACTGTAGGTGCTGAAATTTGCCTACAATTTGACAATTACCCATTTGGGAAATCCCTTCGCAAAATGCTATCTTTGTGGCCACCTCTGAGAGTTTTAAAATTTGAATAAGATAAACGTGATCAAAATAAATTTAGGTTGAAGAGTCTGCTAATTATTTTCTGTTTTTATTTGCGAACAAATAAAAAAATTGAAAGTGTGTTTTTTATCATTAGAATAAAAAAACTAAACGAATGTATTACTTTTACTTGATATTTAATTTTTTTAAACTTCACTATTTTATATCTGCCCTGTTGTGGAAGAACACCGTTAGCTCAAAAAAATCGAAAAATGTGTTTTTTGTATCAATTAGATCGTGAGAGACAGATACACTTGATCATGTAAACCAGTTTTGTAAATCCTTAATACTATAGAAAATAATTAATGTTTAATCATCGCAAAACACCTTCAACATGGAGATAATGGCATTCTCTAAATTATTCGATGGGTTCTTAAGTTTTTAGCGCTGAAATAATCTTCCGTGATATTAGGACCGAGAAAAAGAGTTTTTATTTCGAAAAACGCCGTAACCAGATTATTAAAAATGATTAATTTGAAAATAATTAATAAAACTGTTTAATTTATATTAAAAAACTGCGAAAAAATCTATCGAATGATGATGCAATTACTTAGATTTATTGAGCTGTAAATGTATTCAGATTAAAAAGTTCCTGAATGAAAAAAATCTGGTTTTATAGAAACTACATTTAAAAAATAATAATTTCATCATTTGAAATGAATGCACTCGTTTAGATTTTCTATATAACTGTAATACCTTGAAACATGTTTATGCATATTTATACTTCTTCTCTTAAACTAAATAGATTACAATAATTAGCACTCTTTTTATAAACTATTTGTCGTCACACTTTTCCGTCCTGGCATACTTCTCTATAGATTCATTCACGTCCATGCATTTTTTCATGCAAGCTCTCGTGTTTTTATGGCTTCTTATGTCGCTTCGAATTAGTGTCTCATTTACACATTCTATAACTATTCTTTCCGCGGTCTATCTCTGGGCATACTGCCATTTACTTTACCTCTCTCATATGTCAACTATTGTCTCTTTTGCACCACATTCTTTGGGAATTGTTTCGTTTCTCACTTTGTCCATCAGTGTTTTCCCGCATATTTTGCGTAGGAAATTCATGAAAATCGCGATAATTTTGGTCTTATCCTTTCTTGACAGGTCCATGTCTCGGTAACGTATATAGTACAGTCGGTACAAATATAGAATTATGTATTGCCATTTCAGCTTTTTTTTATATGTTTTTACTTCTGATAATAGTCCCTGCTCTAACGATAACCTTCTTACCCTCGTTTATGCGCCTATCTAACTCCCCATCTATTTTCGGTCACTAGTTAATAGGCTACCCAGATATACGGATTTATCAACTTGTTCTAATTTCTTATCATTTAGGAAAATGTTGCACATTGCTTTCTCACCTTTTTCTTCAAACATCATGATTTTTCTTTTATTTACGTTAATTTTGAGGCCCATGTTCATCATGCTTGTATTTAGTTTACTCAATAATCTTTGCAGGTACTCGATTGATTCTGCCATGAAAACCTTATCATCTGCGAACGCTAACCCACGTACCCTTACTCTTTCGAGATCGACACCTTTTCCGTTGAAGAAGGCCATTCTTAGACACTTGTCCATGAATATAATAAATAGTTATGAGGACATGAGGCATCCTTGTCTAACACCCTGCATAATATCGTATCAGGTTTTAGTAGTTTCCCATTAACCCTTACACTCGCTTTGCTACCAGTATGTATAGTTTATATTGCTTGTAGAAGCCATCCATTGACTCCATACTCTTTCAGGACTTCCCAAAGTTTACTTCTATCCACCTTGTCGAATGTTTTTTCTAGATCAACAAACGCACAAAGAATATTGAATATTTGATCCGTACATGATCTTTCTGGCATAAATCCACTTTGGACTTCCCATATCTCTTCTTCTGTTATTTTTATTGCCCTGCGGATAAGTATTTTTGAGTATATCTTTCTTACGGTGCTTAATAAGCTGTTCACCTCTGTAATTATTGCAGTAGCTTTTATCTCCCTTCCTTTTGTAACTTGGTACGATAATCGCTTTTCTCCAATCATCTGCTGGGACTTTTCCCATCTCGAAGCATAAATTTATCAATTTTCGCAACATGTGAGGTATGTACTCGCCACCGTATTCAAGCATTTCAGCGCTAATACTGTCTACACCAGCAGCCTTACTGCTTTTAAGTTTTTCATTGTATCTTCAACCTCACTGACACAGACTTTTTCAATTCGGTTTCCTAATGCATTATGTTCTATGTCGTAGTTCTTTCGAATTATTGCTATTATAATATTTCTTATTCATACTGTTAACTCAATTTTGACTACTAATTAATATTTCAACCAATTTGTTTGTCATCATTGACAATATTGTGGTTAAACTCGAGGTTAAATTAGTTATTGAAAGTGAAAATTAAAAAAAAATTCTCTAAATAAGCGTTCTAATTTTGAACTTTCCAGAAATGAAAATTATAGGCTACGAAAAATTTCACGCTCAAATGATATGAAGACTAACAAATCAATATACGAATTAAGGACCTCCTAAACAACATCTATTAAACATAAATCAAAATCAAAAGAAAATCGGCATCTCCAGCATGAAATACCTTCGATTTTCCTTTTTATATTTCGACACTGCACTCGAAAACTTGATTGCTTTCATCTATTATAGCTCTCGTTCGAAAATGGAATCGCGGTGAACCTAATAATTAGGACGAGAGTTAGGAACTTAGGACTGGCCTTTAGACTAACTATCCTTTCTATAATATAGTTTATATCCTTTCTACAGTCTACATTCTCTACTCCACAACCTCTATTCTATATGATCAGTCAGTATGGGGAATCTTGAATCTAGATCTCAAGTCCATCGCGGGTTTGCTCTATGGGAAAAAAATCTTCAGGGCGGTCAGTCTTGAATGCAGGGTCTCTACTGACAACGAGGTGGGTCCCGCGAGCGGGATACGCCCTGGGCGTGAGTCCAGTAATTAAATACAAAGTGAACTCATTTGTGGAGCTCAGTGGCAAATAACATGTTATCCAGCAACTAGCGATAATTTATGAGAACACATAAAATAGGAGGCTAAAGTCTCATGCTGAGCAATGAATATGCATATGAATTAATAAAGACGTTGCCATTGCCATTACCCTGCTTTTAATGATTGAATCCCCACATTCAGCGAGTTCCTCTGATGCACATTTTTACATTTTTCAGCTGCACATATGTGGCCATTACATCTCAATTAAAGTCTTTGGAAAACTCAAACAGTTTAGAGATTATGGACCTGGATTCGGAAAAGTTATTAATCATTTTTGGATAGAGGCGTTTTGATTTTTAGAACCTTCAATATATTGCTGAAAATATTTTCTTGACTGATTTATCGTTTTTGGTATTAATTAATTGCGAGTATTTTTATTGTGTAAACAATTCCAGTTTGTTCAGATCGAATAGAAGGTTAAAAAAAGTCGCATTAGTCGCATCAAATCTTTAAAGATAATGAAAAAAATCAATATCAGACACTGAATGACTGAAATAATAACTTTATTGGTTTAGGAATTAGGAGTGAATAAGTTTAATTGATTTCCAAATATTTCTTGCAAAATCAAAATAAACCTTAGAGATTATTTAGAATTTTAAAGGAATAATAATGTTCAATCAAACGAATTTTAAACAAAGTAATTGAGGTTCCAGACAAATAGTTGAATTTTTAATCTACAAAGATGAATTTTCAACCAAATGGTCCAATTTTCAACCAAATGGTCCCATTTTCGAACAAAACGATAAAAATTCAACCAAATAATTGAATTTTTAGGCTAAAAAGAGGTATTTATTGAAAGGTAATTGTATTATCAACCTAAAAAGATATATTTTGAATAATAAATATAATTTTCAGTAAAAAAATATGAATTTTCAGATACATAGTTGAATTGAGAAAAGGAATAATTATCAACCAAATAGTTGTGTTTACAATCAAGTAGTTGGTTTTTCAAACAAAAGGGACGAATTGTCGACGGAGCAGATGCATTTTAGATTAACTATTTGAATTTTCATGCCAAATGTCCAACCGTTTGGGTTTCCAATTTGAAAAAAAAAATTTAAAACTTTGAGTACGGATTCAGGAAATTATAAATTGTTTAATTTCAAATGCTAATTATTAAAAATTTTCTACGTATAAAACTTCAATGATAAATTATTTGATTTTTAATGTTCTTAATATAATCGCACAATTTTTCTAGTTTTAAATTGCAATTTCAAAAGTTTCATTGTGATTTAAATTGAAACTAAGTACACACAACTTCTGATACAAGAACCCCCGGTTTACAATATTCCTAGAATTGATGGCCTCCACAGTTTCGTGATAAGAGAAGCCGCGAAGCTGAAAGACAAATGGTGCACAATCAAGCGTGAAAAACAGTTCGAAGATCACATTCTCAGCGCCTTAGTTGCATCATGATTGTCGGCTCCAATAGTTCACTTAAAAAATCTCTCATTGTTGTGCTACTTTGGAAGTGTCGATTTTCTTCGTTAAATATTTAGGGGATGTTAAAACAACCCTTTTTAATTAATTAAAACACTTTTCCTGACAAAAGACGCTTCCTGAACTTATTTTGAAGTGATTTCTCACCATAAATAGCTTAATCAAAAAATCTCCTGTGGTCTTACACTTTTGGCAATATTTTATTTCCTTCCTTGACTCTTTAAAATATGTTAAAACAATGTTTAAAATAAACTCAAACGCTTTTCCTCGCACGAGACGTTTTCTGGATTTATTCTCAAGTGATTTCATTCCCTAGCCATTCAATCAAAAAATCTTCCGTGGTTATGATTTTTTTGGAAATGTCGATTCTCTTGCTTGAATCTTTAAAGGATGACGAAACAACCTATAAAATTAATTAAATCACTTTTCCTACGGGGCTATGTTGAAACAACCCGAAAACATCCTATAAATACAAAATCGCAAATCTGTTAAGATTGTGGGTACAAAACTTTTGTTTCAGTGGGTCTAATGTATACAAAATACAAGGCATTAAACCAAATCTAACAAAAAGTTTTCAAGAAGGATGACATTTCAATAATAGACGAAGTTTTCAATCAGAATACATTTAAAAACTGACAGCTTGCAATTGTTTGAATAAAAACTGTCTCCATTTTTCTGATAATTTTATTTTCAATTATTGATCTACAGGTTCAAAATTACAGACAAAAAGTATTTTTAGACATTTTGACTAAATTCCATTTTTTATGCATTTGGTGGGTCCTTTCAAATGTTGGAATTTCAAAAACCCTAATTGAAAGTATTTAAATTTTGAGGGCTTCCAATTTAAAATTTGTGTATATGTGAAATAATTAGAATACCACAGTTGAGATTCATCATTTTCAATTTTCAGGATACGTTTATATACTTGTTAAATCGGTGTCATTTAAACTTTTTCAGGTAGTTAAAAATTTGACCCACAAAGGCCTGAAGTAAAAAAATAATGGATTTTTCTCTTAAACACTCGTGTTTCGAATCGAGGATGAAAAATGGAAGGAAGATGTTGAGGAATCGAAAGTGGAGTACTGCAGATAATAGCATGCGAGGAATCCCACACAGAATGCACCATGGGTGACCGCCCCATGGTGTCTTCTGGGAGGAATAATAAATTATGTGATTTTAACCGGTGGTAGTTTACGTGATCGCTTTGAAATTTCAAATCGGAATTCGTACAACAGAACGAAATAGAGGGTCGATTAAGCTATTTATTACGCAGTTGGAGACGTCTCAATTTTAGGGGCTGATTTTTATGAAACCAATGAAATGAAGATCATTAAGTTACTAAAAATTAAAAAGGGGCCGTTCAAAAATTACTTCATACTGTCTGAGAGGGGGACAATTTTAGAGAGGATTTGTGACGTAGGGGAGGGGGAGGGGTTAACGTAGAATGTGACATCATACATGAAAAATATAAATAAGAATTTTTTGAAAACCTTGAATAAAAGAAAAATTTCAGTGATTTTTTTTGCAAGTCAAGCATCCAAATACAGACTTTACACTCTTTCCCCTATTCTCCACTTTTAACCTTTTTTGAAAAATTCCTCTTTTCTCTATTTTTAAGAAACTTCCCCTTTTTCTCGTTTTTTTTTGCTTGAATGCGAACTGAATTGAAAGAAACCAATGAGAAAATCCAACTAGATTTCTTTGGAAATTCATTTTTCTCAGTTGAATTCAGAATTCATTTCTTTCGGCCAAAAATTCTACTACTTGGTTGAAAATTCATTCTCTTTTGATTGGAAATGATTTTTTTTTCCTTAACTGGAAACTTGACTATTCTATTTCTGGTTGGAAATTAATCGTTTTTAGTTGGAAATTCAACAATTAAACTTTGCACTGTAAATTCATTTTGGTTGATAATTCAACTATACACTTTTCATTGAGGATTCATTTTTTTTAATCCAACTACTCGGTTAGAAGTTGAACAAGTTTAACATTCATTTCATTGGTTGAGATTTAAGAATTTAAATACGTTTTTCTAAATTCGTTTTTTACTAGTTAAAACTAAATTTTTTCAGCTGAAAATTTAACTATTCCATTAATGGTTGAAGATTGATTGGTTCTAGTTGAAAATTCAACAAATTTAGTAGAAAATTACGTATTTTTATGTAAATTCGTATTTTTTGGTAGAAAATTAATCTTCTAGGTTGAAAATTTAACTGTTTGGTTAGGATTTGAAGTACTTTGTTAAAAATCCATTTTATTCTTTGGAGATCCATCTCTTTGGTTGAAGATCATTAGATATTTACTTTAAGATAGTTAATTTAAGTTAAAAATTCAATTGTTTTCTAGAGTTCACATTTTCGTTCGTTCGTCGAGAATGCATCTCTTTTGTTAAATGCGGCTTTGCGTTCTTGTATAAAAATTCGACCATTTGGTTTAAAATTTATCGTTGTAGGTTGCAAATTTAACTACTCGGTAAAAACTCAACTATTTAGTTGAAAATTCGTTCTTTTTGCTTAATAGTTCAATTAATTGGTAGTAAATGCAACTGTATGGTCAAAAAGTATTGGTTGCTGGAGAAAATTTAACTATTTAGTTGAAAATGCATGTTTTTAGGTTGAAAATTCAACTGTGTTCTGCAAAATTGGCCTTTTTGGTTTGAAGATTCGACTATTTGGTTGAAAATGCAGCTGTGGTTTAAATCAATTCTTTTTTGTTTGAAGACTCAACCATTTGCTTTAAAAATAATATTTGTGGGATGAAAATTCAACTATTTTGTCGAAAATTCGATCTTTTTGCTTGAAAGTTCAATTATTTGGTTGAAAAAACATCCTTCTTGATTGAAAATTTATCTTTCCGGGTTTAAAAGTCAACTGTTTTCTCAAACTTTCGATTTTTCAAATCGAAGACTCAACAATTTTGTTGAAAATTCATCTCTTTTGGTAGAATATTAATCTTTCATGGTGGGAAAATTCAACTATTTTGTTGAAAATGTAACATTCTCGACTTCAAATCTTAAGAGTTTTGTATTGATTTTAACATTGTACATTATACATTGATTTTTTTAAAGGAATTTATTCTTTTATTTTCGTGAAAAATCCCTTAGCTTCTCCTGCTGATGTTATGTTGTCAACTAGGGTAGTGGAATAGTTTGTTGACGACGGAATGACAGTTTGTTTTCTATTAGTCTAAACCAAAATGGTTATAATCTTTAGTTGTGAAAGAACTTCCTCTGTGGGTCCACTAGGATTCGAACCTGTAGGCCTGGGTTCGAATCCCAGCAGAGCTAGACTTCAAGTTTATTCCAAAATGTGATATAAAATTCGATTAACGCAGACATTAGGAAATCGAAATTAATAATTGTATGTATGTTATCAAATATTTAAATCTTCTATCCTCTAAGGATTTCAAAAAAGTGTTGTTAGTCATGACTACTCTAAAGTTTTTTTTTATTTAGGCATAATTCAAATTATTGTAAAAAAATGGCTTTCTCATACTGAAGCTTTATATTTGACAAGTAATTATCGTATAATCTACTAAAAATGCTACTTCAAATTTAAGGATCGTTGTTAAAGTTGATTGTTTCAAAATTTATAATTTACTATTTCGAAATGGTGAATAATAATTAACTTAATACGATGTTCTCAACTTTTTGAGATGTGTGATATGTGACGAAGAAGGGGAGGGGTGCAAGAAGTGTTCACTTTTTGAATGGCTCCAAGTCCAAATGGCCTTCGTCTATTTTAGCCAAAACAAATTTTGTTGGATAAGGTTTTTTTAATGTTACATTTGAAAGACATAAGAAACTATTCTTAGAAAAAATATTAAGTCTCGTGAAATTCCTTGAGGTAGGGGTCAGTGGATGTATAAGCCATAAAAAATCTCTTCCGCACTAATCTGACTTTTTTTCATCTTGGGTTATTAAATTTACCGGTTATAGCATGCATTTTGTTTATGAGGAATATTTTAAATTAGCTGCTGGTCTATCAAGTGTTGAAGAACGCAAATGGGTAAATTAAGTACTAGTAAATTAAGACTAGGATGTAACGGTAAGAAATAAATCATTCACGTATAAGCAAGCATCTACGGAGGAACATGGAATGGAACATGGAGTCTGCACTTTGGCACACCAGAAGCCGACTATTCTTATTCTTGCCAGCGGGCCCTACAGGGTCTTTTATATGCTAAGAATATAGGTGGCGAACAACTTCGTGGAAGCTGATTATCGCATTAACTGGTTCCGCTTCCAAAATTCGAATCGTCCTAAGGCACCCGTCTTTCTTGAAATAATCCTTCGTCTGGATTGGAAATTCCGGTAGCGATTGAATGGTCAGTATCTCTCTGGTCTCTGGTCTCAACTTCATCAAAATAGTTTTTTTCAGATATTTTTATCTCACCAAAAACATCTACGATGCACAAAATTCCGCCAAGTTAAAAGTTATCTGTAGAGTAAACCCATTTCAAGTCAGGCTTCTATACTTGAAGTCGCATAATCTCTCAACGTGGTGTCCGAGCTTAGAATCGTTGTCCGACCACCGGTACATATACCATATTTTCCGATTTGCGACAAGAAAATGTTTTTCACTTGTCAAAAATCCATACGAAGTATTCCCTGTTACTCAATATTACGCGGTATTACACAATTACTACATGGATTTTACGGCACCATTGAAGAGTATTGCAGCAATATACTTCACTAGGGGCAAAAGCTATTGAAATTTTATTGCACCCAGGAGAAGATAATAAACACAACTTTGGTTGAATCAGCCATAGGATATAGTTATTATATGGACAACAAAATATTTGGTTGGCCCAAGAAAATTTTTTGGTTAGTTCAATTTGGTTGATTATGCCATATCTTTTGGATGATACAAGCAAATGTTTTGGTTGGTCTGAGTAAAGCTTTTTGTTTATCCAAGCAAATATTTTGCTCGATTCATGAGAATATTTTAGTCAATTCAAGTAAGTGGTTTTGCTCGTTTAAGGAAAGAGTTTCGTTCATTTAATCAAAACTTGTAGTTCATCTAATCATAAAGGACCCAGCACAATGTACATGGTAAATGACTTACCATATAGAATTGCGTCATCTCGTGTGAATTATTTTGTAGTTTATTAAATTACTAATTATTGCAAGACTAGAAAATACCAAGGCGAGCCTTTTGCAATGTAAAGTGTGCTGGACCCTTTGTTTATTTGATTCAAAAAATCGCTCTGTTTTTTTTTTCATCAAAAACCTAATCACGCAATCGTAGGCACAAAATAGTACATTGTGCGCCAAGGAACTTAAGTCGGTCATTATACGCCGCGTGTGCGTTTGCAATACAAGATGTAGACGAGCGCGAAGCGCGAGGCGGAGACGAGTATTGCAAACACACAAGGCGTAATGACCGACGTAGTTCCATGGTGCACATTATACTTTATACACCAAGGGCATAATTTGCAAGTTTTTTGCCCCCGATTATCATGTATCACAGGTGAGGTCTGACGTGGTGAGTCGAATCTGTACAATTCACTTTTAGCGCCGGTTAACAAGATTTTTACTGAGCCGGTTGATATTTGCTCGTCTTAAAATTTTTGAAAAATATGAAAATTTGGGATATTTTTGAAAATTTAAAATTTTTGGGGGGATTTGAGTAATTTTTGAAAATATCTATAATTTTCAAAAAAATCTTGAATTTCCAAAAATATCAAAAAATTTCAAAATTTCGAAAATTTTTAAAATATCAAAAAATTTCAAAATTTCGAAAATTTTCAAAAATTTTCAAAATTTCAAAAAATTTTAAAATTTCAAAAAATTTCAAAATTTTGAAAATTTTCCAAAATTTCGAAACATTTCAAAAAATTTTTAAAATTTCTTAAGTTTTCAAAAATTCTATAATTTTCGAAAATTTTCAAATTCAGAACATTTTTAAAAATTTTCGAAATTTCCGAAATTTTCAAAAAAATTTCAAAATTCTCAAATTTTTAAAAAATTTCAAAAATTGACCCCCCCCCCCCACCCCACCCACGACGCCCCTCTGTACCGCCCCCTTTATCTGTAGGTTTATCATGTACGATAAGTATTTCTTCAATGCTCCAATAATACGCGGACTATAATGGATAGTGGATAGTGGTGGGAGCAGTACAATAATGGCCCCATTATTGTACAGTACAATAATGAGGCCATTATTGCACTGCTCCCACCACTGACTCATAAAGGGCTACTTAAGTTCCTGAAAACAGGCACGTAATACGCCCGAATCATGCCTGCGGCGTATAAAAAGATTTATGTGATCTTGCATATTTTGCACATAATTGCTCATAATTAACATAAAATAATTGCAACATATTTTCCTAAATCAACCAAATGCGGTCAACAAAACGATTTTGTTGAATGAAAAGAATTTTTTTTTGGGTGCGATTATAATTATAATGAAACACAGTAAATCCTGGTATATCAAACCACTGCATATCATTCTGACCAATCAGCTTGAGATCAATATGATCTTTTTTTGCGGATCCAAAACTAATTTTTACATAATTTCATTCATATCTTTCGAGTGGCAGTTGCTATACTTTTTATTACAAGCCGTAGGCTATTCGGGACCAACATAATATTTCTAAAACAAGGAATGTTTTAGAAAATTTTAAATTGTAGGGTGAGGAAGAATTCCAATTTTCTACATTGAGATATGAATCTCTATGGCTCCAAGAGTCCATTTTTTCATTTATAAAAGTTTTTCCTTGAAAAACGTTGAATTTTCAACAAAAAATATGAATTCTCCACAAATAGTAAAACTTGTTAACTAAAAAAGATCAATTCTCAACCGAACACTTGAATTTTTAAGAAAAGAAAAAGAAAAATAGAAAACTAAAATTATCAGTTTGAAAAAAAATTAATTTGCAGTTAAAAAAACGCATTTTTAACCAAAAAGTTCATTTTTCAAGCAGGAGCTGAATGTTTAACTACAGTGATGTTTGCTAATAACGTTTTTGAGAAAAAAGCAAAAAGACAATAAGGCAAGGCAAGGTATAAAGCAAGAGTGGCAGTACTTATTTTTGCCCATACATAACCTAAAATTGTTAAAAATTGGGAATCTTAATGATGATTTTTTCTTCAAAAACGCTAATATTGAGTCTTTTTCTAATCTTTATGGTTGTACATTAGAATTCTTTTTTTTTAATACTGGTTTCTGAGCACTACCACAAAACATGTATAATATTTTCAACAATTTATTAGATAATTTGAAAGTTTTAATTGGACCGCACAAAAGTATTAGAGAGCACAAATATTTTTCAACTTACATAATGTTTTATATGATTTCTCTTATGAAAAGAGATTTTTTGTATACTGCTAGGTTTTCAAAGTTTCTAATTTAAGATATAAGAGAACTTCAAGTAATGCAAAGCTATAGTCAGGTTTTCAGCAACAAAGATTGCAAAATTTTCGAGACATATCTTCACACCACTTTTTTTAGATATGATATCCCCAGAACGTGATTATTATTTAAAATTGAATGTTGTAAATAGCGCTTACGCTTTTACATTCGAAACGTGAAAATTTTGATAATTTGAATCCATAATTTACCAGTCTCTGACAGCAAACACTATTGTGGAGTGATTCCAAATTGACTGAAACCAACACTTCAGTTTTTTTTTTTAATACGAAGATATCTGTTTCTCCCCTTTACATTATCTCATATGCAACAATAAAATGCAGAATTTACGGTCGTTACGATAGTCTCAGCTTCAAAAAGTATCATCCCCTTTCGTGTATAGTCCTAACATCTTGTTTTACGTACAAAAGTATGTATCCAATAAAATTCTACTTTTGGGATTCTCTAAGACTCTAAGTGGTATCCACTTATTGAAAATGATCTCCATAGGATTTAAAAAACTAGGGAGTAGATAAGATGGTCCAAGATCCCTGCTTTTTATGGCGGTGACCTCAAAGCCAAATGGGGTGTCAAGAACGCATCATGATGCGCCACACGAGCCCTTTTCTCGCCCAAATTTCAATGCTCTTTCCAACCCCTGCCGTCATCCACGAAATGATACTACCCTCGTTATAAATGCTCTTGAATTGGACCACTCAGCAATGTGTCATCGTAAATTTTCACACCCCTGCTTTCAGATCGAGTTGATCGCTGTTGAAATTAAAATAATATGTTAGGCGTTAGGAAAAAAAGGGTAGTTTAATCCACATTATTGAAAAAGGAACTAGATTTATATTAATTTCAGACTTTAGAGCCCAAAATGCAGAAAAGGAAATTTTTTAGAAGAGAGTTGACTTTCAAACTTTACAAGAAAGTATAATTGAACTTTCAGAATAAACAGATGCATTTTCAACAAACTTCAACCAAAAGCAGTTGCATTTTCAACCCAACAGTTGAATCTTCAAGCCAAAAAGACGGATTTTTTAGAAGACAGTTGAATTTTCAATCAGGAAATGTTCTATCCCTAAGAAGATAATTTATTTAAACAAACTATTTGAATTTTCAACCAAATGATTGAATTTTCGAGAAAAATAGTTGAATTTTCCCCAACATAGTTGAATTTTCGACCTAAATAGTAGAATTTGACATTCGACAATGTTGAAGTTTTCAGTTTAAAAAGTGTTTGAACATTTTGAAAAATAAAAGTTCTCCATTTGAAATTGTAGAATTTAAAAACAAAAAAATAATTATCAAACAAAAAATTTTATTTGAAACGCAATAAGTAAAATTTTAAGCAAAAGAGCCAAGTTTCTAACAAAACAGTTGAAGTTTTAACGTAATTGTTGAATTTGCAACCTACAAACATAAGTTTTCAACCAAATAGTCGAATTGTCTACAAAAAAATTAAACTTTCAACAAAATAGTTAAATTTCTAACAAAATAGATGAAGTTTCAACTAAAAAAGATGAATTTCCAAACCAATACTTGAATTTTTGAATGAAAAAGACAAATTTTCGACCGATGGTGGAATAGTAAAATAATCACTTTAAAAAATTACTTTTAACCCAAAAAAGCGAATTTTCAACAGAATAGTTCAATTTTCAACGCGAAAATATGAATTTTCATTTGAAGAGTTGAGTTTTCATGTAAAAACAATCAATTTTCAACCAAAAATAGAATAGTTTAATTATCCTTTTTTTAAATTAATTTCAACGAAAGAATGAATTTAAAAAAAAGCTTAAATGTCAAAGAGATAAATTTTCTGCTAAAATGATAGTTCTTACAAAAATTTGATTAAAATTTGAAACCAAATAGCAGAATTTTTAACCAAAAGTGATGAATTCTTACCCAAAAATATAATAGTAAACTTTCCAATTGAAAAAAATACGAAAAATAGTTGGATTCCCTTCTTGGGTTCTACTAATAATTAAATTCGAATTTAAGGGAGAAAACAAGAAAAAGGGGAAAATCAGCAAAAGTAAGAGATCATTTGCGAAATCTATTCAAACCCTCTAGAGTTTAGAACCCCTGAAATAGGCTAAGATCTGCTGAAAATACCTGGAAAATGCGTTAAAATCTCGTTAAATTACTTGAAATATTTTTAAGTAACCTTTAAGCTTGATAATATCATTTGAAATTCCTTGATACCCTTTTAAAATTCCTTTGATTTTTTTTTTTTTTAATTTTTAGTTCTCGGAGATCCTATACAATTACGTAGATCTGATAAAATCCTTACAAATCACTTGGAAAACTTACAATCCCGTAAATTATCTTGAAATTTGTAATGTTTCTTAATATTTCTTTAAAAATTGTTTGCACTTTGAAATCTCCTGAAATTGAATGATAATGTTTGAAATCTTTTAAAATTTCTTGAAATATTTGTAACTACCTGAAACCCCTTGGAATCTTTCAAAATACTGTAAAAACTATGAAACCCTCTAAAATTATTAAAAATGCCTGAAATCAGTCAAAATCCGTTGAAACCCCTTGAAATCTGTTTTAATCTTAAAAATCTTGTAAAATTTTCAGAAATCCATGAAGTCTTTTGAAATTTTCAAAATCTTGAAATAGTTTCAAATTTTGAGTTTTGAGATGACATATATGTTATCTCAGCTAATCTAAGGAACAAGTTTGAAAATATGGTTACAGACAAACTGAACAAATAGTAGAATTAGCGAGTTATTAGATAAAATAGTACCCGTGTGGAAAAATGACATGGCAGTCTGGTGTCAGGTCTGGCCCAGCTCTGGCTTTATCTAGAGTCTAGACTCTAGACTGTCTAGTCTAGAAGATCTGATCTGGCCCAGCTCTGGCGCTAGTCTTGAGCAGGTTTGACAGTTTTGTTCTAAGTTCTAAGTTCTAAGTCCGGCCTGCAAAGTTTGGTCTGGCACAGAACTGGTACTGATCAGCTATCCCAAAAGAGAAAAAGTTTTGAGTTGGATCAGCAAATTTTTCCTTGACATATTTCAAAAAAGTTACAGGGTGTCTAAAATGATAGAAAATAATAAATTCAAACTATTGAATCAAGAATTTTCTCAACACCTTGATAGTCTGATCCAGGTTCTGCTCTGATACGGTCTGGTCTGGGCCTAGAAAAGAAAAACGTTAAACTTTTGGCCAGGCCCAGGCCAGACCATATGGTCAACGTCAGGATAGAAACCAGACGCGGTCTGGCCTCAGCCGGGCCAGCGCCAGAAGATTTTCAACACGGGTAGCATTAGTATCATTTTTCTGGATAATAGAAAAATAGTTGCATCGTTAAAAAAGTTTGTCAAAAAGAGTCAATAAGTGCGTGAGAATGAAATGTAAATAGCAACACGTGGTTTATTAACGTCATTATATTATTTTTCTTCCGCATAAATTGCCATCCCATATAATATTTCTGTATAAGTAGTGTGTGAGTTCTGAGAGTAATGTAATTAAATATACATGAGGAATTAGCGAAAACTGAAATAAAGAAATTTATCTTAAGCAGGGCGGTTACATTTGAAAGAAGAGCTCTGTTTCGGATGATGCTGGGATTGTTGGGCATTACGAAAATTTAACGCATCGAGGTGGTGCTATAAACGCATCATTTCGGAGTCAAGACCCTCCTGGTACAGGATGCAGATGCGAGGCTATCGTTTTAATACGATTTCTCATTTCTTCGACTGCCCAAGAAGTCGAAAAATTACATGAAAAAATCTGAAAATCTGAATTATATTTCGATTTGAGTAATTAAAATAGTAATGTAATTTATTAAATGATTTAGTATAGATATTTGACTAATTCATCTGGTTTCCCACTCTCTAAATTTGAATCAGCGACGATTAGGCCAATGAATCAAAACAGCCAAATTTACTGAATAATCAGTGAAATTCCACAGGCATAAGAGAGTTTGGTTATCTACTGTCTAAATCTGTCTAATTTTGAGCTAATTTTTAGCAATAATAAGTGGATCATTGAATCAGATCAGTTAAATGTACTTAACAATGATTCAAATCCACTTATAATGAGAAAAAGGTGAAAAACCTGACTAATTCTTAGTGAATTTTCACTAATTAAAATTAAGAGATCAGTAGAAAATTATGACAACTCATAATAAATCAACTTGACTTCGAATTAGGAATTTTTGTAGTTTTTGGAAATTAAGCACCCTTAACGAGTGTCTTTTATTCTAATTTGAAATTAAATAAATATTGTCCCTTTTCACCTCTGTCAGACAAAGTTCGCCCCTCATTAATCCCCTCTTACAAATCTTCAGTAAGTTCGCCCCTCATTAATCCCCTCTTACAAATCTTCAGTAAATAAGGGATTTTTTGCACCCGCTCATCGTAATAGATTTGTTTACCCTATGCATTAATCTCTTCAAATAAATCAAAATTTAGAGGATTTACCGTACTAGTTACATTATAGTGAAATTTATCATGGTCTCCCATACTTAGGCACTTTGAAAATTCCACGTTTGGAGGGTCAATATAATTCCCCACTGATTATTATGAAGGTAGTGTCTATAGTGATAGTCTATTTATACATCTGGACACAAGACAAGTCCCCTTCCCTTTTCCAGCTCCCCCTTCCCCTTGTCAGGTCCGTACGTTTAGACTCGAACGTGTTACGAGCATACAAAAACGAACTGGATCACTGTTCGGATGTTTAAATTCGGCCTATTATAACATGTCATGTGCCTAAGCGGAGAATTTAAATTGTTTATGCTTTAAAATATATAATTTCGGAATCATTAAAATTTTAAATGGACATTTTCAATTTCAAAATACTTCGAATTCAACATATTGTAAATGTTTTCGGTAGTATCTCAAGTATGTGTAAGATATATTTCTTTTTCGCGACAGCATCGATTCAGTCTTGTCAGATTTTCATTTTCGTTTTTTTTTCAAACTGTGAACAATTTTTTTCAAAGCCATTCGTAATTGCTTTGATGGCGTGATAATTTAAATTTTACAAGGACATGATTGAATCAACAATTCATGTGAGATTTTTTCCAATTTTTTTGGGCAAATTGTCAAATATTTGCTTCTGTCTTCTTTTCAATGTAGTTTTTTGAAGCTATACTCATTATTTTGTTAATGACCGTGAGTGCCAAATTTGTGTTCAGCGTATTTTTCAACGTTAATAGATTCAGATTTTTTTTAGCTTCCTTATATACATTTGCAGCACACTCGAAATCAGTTTCTAATTTTTAATAACTTTCGAAATATCTTCCAAAACAATGCTAGCCCCTCAAACTTCCAGAAAAAATGTCATACTATTTCCTATTCAAAAATTACATTTTTTCTGGTTGACATTTAAGCGTGTATTATAGGAAGTGTCAACACGTACCGAAAAAAATTCAGCTATACGTACCAAAATCTTGTTACAAATAGCCCCTTTCCCAGCTCCCCCTATTCGTACCGGGAAAATCTGGCTAATCGTACCGAAATTTCGGTACGCATATGTTGCCGGATTTTAATTTTCTCTTCTGGCATATTTTCAATAACGTCATCAATTTCCATAAATCATCATATATTTCCACCACTCTCATAAATTTCCACAAATTTAAAACATTTCCACAAATTTCATAAATTTCTACATATTTAATGAATGTTCACAAATTTCCGCACATTTCACAAATTTCATAAATTCCCACAAGCTTCATAAATATTCCCCTGTGACTGCTTACCTACGGAAATAATGTTGGTCCAACCCCTACCCCTTCCCAATGTTTCGTAGGAGCGGGAGGGTACCCCTGTGACTGGTCACATAAATAGTGTTAATCAAACTACTACTTCTTTCCAACGTCTTGTGTGTGGGGGGGGGGGGGGGGTAGCACCCCTGTGATTGATCACATAAATAGTGTTGGTCAAACCACTACTCCTTTGCACAGGAAAGGGTATAGTGTAAATGTTTCATCATACAGATGAAACATAACTTCCACCTATCATCAAGATCTTCCTTTAATTTTCTATTATCCGACATATTTTTCTAAACATCAATTTTTTAACTCGTTAGAATTAATCTAGAATTATTTGGAATTCATCACTGTTAAAAAAATCTGATCGAAATTCAATATATGTTTGTTTGAGTAAGTCATTTGCATATATACCGTAAATTAATTTTAACATACCGCCATGTTGTAAAATTAATAAACATATATGTAGAGGAAATGGCTCGAATTTGATATAGGGCTTGAATTTGAGCCACCTGGATTTCTGGAAAACTAAAACATGTACAGTTTCACTGTTTCATTCGCTTCACAAAAAGGGTGAGATAGAGAAATAAAAAATCGGATATCCAGAGTTCATTCCAGGGAAGTCTTAAATGTCTATTCATTATTCCGCGAATGTAGTTTTTCCAATAAATGTTGTATGTAGTAGTGAAGTAGGGTTAGTAGAATAAGGAAGTGCACGTACCGAAAGAATCCAGCTACGTGTACCGAAATTTCGGTTCAAACAGCTCCTTTTCCAACTTCCCCGTATTCGTACTGAAAAATCTGGCTGTTTGTACCGAAATTTCGGTACACGTAGCCACGGCTT
This sequence comes from Andricus quercusramuli, assembly GCA_932178445.1. Lineage (NCBI taxonomy): Eukaryota > Metazoa > Arthropoda > Insecta > Hymenoptera > Cynipidae > Andricus > Andricus quercusramuli. Next base: position 130,472 of record CAKNXH010001911.1, on the reverse strand, counting down.
AAAAAAAAGGAAAAACAGGAGAATTACGACAAAGAGCGTGAGGTCTCTGATTTTATGAACCCCAGTGAAAATTCTGTATCAAGAAGAAACTGATATTATTTCCGAAGATGCATTGTGACGTTCCGATAAGAAATTTGGTAAAATTATAACTTTATGTCCCCAAAATGATTGGAAGTGGATCAATTTTATATTTGAAGACAAAATATATAACACGCGAGATTATGGCTCTCTCCACCTGAAAACCGATTATATCAATTTAGGTCACCTATGTAATTACTAAGTTAAATAGTTAGAAAGGAAGTTTTCGTTTTCAGATATAAAAGGGACTTCAGTATTAAACGACCCATCAACACACGCTTTGAATTCTTAAATATATAAGATACTAATTTATTCCAAACACTTTTTTTCAGAGAGTGCGACAATTTTTATTACAAAAAAGAAAACAAATCTAAAATTTTCCAGTTTTCAAAACAATTTCCGGCTAATTCTCGATTTTCCGGTCAACGGCCACCTTGAAAATTGCTGCTATCTTGAGCTCTACATTTCGTTTCTTTAATCTGCACTTAGCAGTTTCTTATAATTCTTGAAAATTTATTCACAGCCTAAAAAAAAATAGCAAACTGCACAAAATCCCTGAATATAGGGATTATGGAGAATATAGAGGATTTGAAGACAAATGGCGACAAAAAGGGGGAAAAGGTGAAAAATAGGTGAAAAAGGGGAATAGGGGAGTGACTGTGATCCCTGGATATGCGAAGAAATTGGAAAGGCAGGGTTAAATTTAAAAATCGATTCGACAGGCCACCATGGAACACGAATTTGACCTCCAATGACAATTTTCGACTTGGAACTATGACTAATATTTACTCTTCTCTGTTATAGTTATACTTAAGGAAGCTAAGACTAATTGCAGGGAATAAAGTACCAGGTCGAAGTGGCAGTTTACCTGAAATCTGAACACAAAAATTGACGGTCGGCGACAGATTACAGAGTACCTGTGTCTAGGTCCAATGACCATTGGTCTTACCGCGTTTTATGTATACCCAGTCCCAACAGTAGGACCGACTTGTTAGTAGAACAACCTGTAGATCTCGCAACTGCACCAGGAATGGTTTTAAGACCCCAAAAGACAGTTAAACGATTATCTGCCCGACTCGTCATTACAAGGCGGTCAACACTTGGAATGGCAAAGGACTATTTGCTATGTCCACCCACATTCTGCAAATCTGCAACCTTCCCGGTGGCTTTTGCCACCAACACTTTCTCATTCTCACGTGATTTTCAATTTTCAGGGTGGCCGCTATTTTTATGATTTTCGCTCGGATTTTCGTCTCCCGGCTTTCTCTCGGTTCTCCCGGTAAAAATTCCTGATTTTTCCTGGTTTGGAAAAAAATATACTCTTCGCAAAATCCACAGTTTTCTTGACATATGATTAACTGCGGAACTCGATGAGCATCAGCAAACCTTTGTGCAAAAAAATCTGTTGAATTTGAATCATAAAATAAGTAGGATAAGGAATTGTTTGTGTTAATGAAGGAAAATTCGAATATGTGTTTTATTTGGCACAAGCACTCAACAAATGCACGAGCGCGAAACGCGATTTAATATTCTGCAATTTTGAGCGATTTAACTTTGAAACCTTACAAGTTGGTAGTGGTACTACTGAAAAAAAACTGAAAACAAAAAATGTTAAGCATATAAAATTATCAAATTAAATTCAATTTAGAATGCTTGAAAAAATGAAATTGTTCAGCAATTTTTTATATTTCTTTTGATTTGATTTGGAACTCTTCAATAGGGGAGACCTCCCTACAGTGGATAGCAAAAATTGGTAGATTTCAGTAAACACAAAATAGGATATATATTAAAGAGCTGTTCTGACACAAACGAAGCTGATATATTCACCCATGTGATGAGATATCAGTAAAAATCAATTCGTTAGCGAATAAAAAGATATTGATATTATTTTGAGGTGGTAAAATTTTTCCCAGTGTTGGCTGGTTCGCCCTACAGTGGACATTCGATTCTACACCGCGAATCAGAATAGAAAGATGTTTTTATGCATACCCCTAAATTATATTTTATACCGACGCTACTATCAGAACAAAGAAAAAAGTGATATAATTTCGATTTTGCATAAAATTAGCAAAAATATAATGTCAGTTATTTCGCTCATATTTCACAACACGCCTTTCAGTGGACAGGTCCGGTGGGGTTAGGATTGCCACCAATCTTGCCATGTCAAAATTACCTAGAAAATACCTACACAGAAATTGGGCATGCTGAGGTTATTTCTACTTGCGGGAAATTTAAAATTACTCTAAATTACATGACGCTGCAGTTATGTTCAAAGTATCAGCTGATTCTGCCTTCTGCTATTTCAGTACCAACCTATGAGTGCAAATTATCTAAAACTTTCAACTGACAATCCACTGTAGGGATGACGCTGGTATCCATAGTAGGAAAATGAGAGCCTCAAGGATTATATTTATAATAATTTTCTTACATAGAACGTAAGATTCTAGGGTAAAAAATATTATTGTTTAATGACCAAGGAAGATATATTAATAAACAAAATCATTCTGAAAAAATTTTGATACTTGGAAAAAATTATACGAAAGTGGAGGACAAAGTTTCCTTGGTTATGTCAAAAATAGTTTTTTATACTTTTTTCTTTTATTATAATTAGGTATAACATGAAATTCTGTCTTATGATGCATTTTTATCAACTTAAATCATACCAAATGCGCAAATTAGGTTTACTTTAGGCATTTCGCTTTTATTTACAAATGTCCACTGTAGGAAGCTATCCACTGTAGGGAGGTTTCCCCTATTTATAAATTATACGACTATTAAGGAAAAATGGAATAAGATTCGATCTACTATCTGAAAGGATTTACACACACAATTACAAGTTATTCAACTTCAAGCATTAATTATTAGATCGAGTACTGTCTTCCTGCAACATATGCCAGATTCTAATTTTCTCTTACTGCGCACATTTTATCGTCAACACAACTTCTTTTCTGGCAGGATTTTCCTTGAACATTAATGAAATAATCCGATATATAAAACATTGTTACCAGTACCTTTAAAAAATTAATTCATGACCCCCCCTCCATTGAGACCTGGATCGGGAGGCGATTGTTACCGGGGAAAGTGTGAATGAACTCAACATCCCCCTTTTTATAAAACATTAATTCTCCGATCACAGAATTCTAGTTGAATTAAAAAAAACTCAAAGAATTCGTGGGTAATTCTAAAGGGTTTGAAAGTTTATCCTCGGCACAGTTTTCCGGAATTCAAAACTAAGATTCGGTAAAATATGCGGGAACAGAAAATTATATTCTCGCAAAATATGCCGGAATGTAAAATTAAAAACCGGCAACATATGCCGGAAGAGTACACAAAGTATTATCTATTTCATTAATTATAATTCAATATAGAATTGTTTCAGAAAACAAATATACAAAAGGATGAAAAACTAAACCCTTATTCCTTATGAATAGCCGTGAGTAAATTTTCATTTTCCAATTTTTTTTTTCAACAGCAAATAATCAAAACAAAATGAGTTCAATATTTTTTAAATATAAATTTGTAACTCTTTTTATAACTTGTCCATTTTTTGCGATGTTGAAACTGACTGAAATAAGTAAAAAAACGCGTCAAAAACGAAATAAATCTATTTTTAATACAAAAAATTAATGATTTTATTATCGATGTTTATACGAGAGTAAAGGACTCATTATTACATAATATAATTTAAACACCACAACTAGGAAGAAATTATTTCTTCAATACATATTCAGAGGTTGGTTGCGGCTTCTTTGATAATTCGTCTAGGAGCGAAGAAAAAATAAGTTTGTCAAAGGTTGAATATAAATTGATTCTTAAAAAATGATACCCCCAGTGCCAATAAAATAAGGTATTCTGAGGAAGATGCCGTATATAAAATATGTGCATAATTTTGCTATGTACCATTGAGTATCTTATTAATAATTTATCCATTAGAAATTTTGCACTGAATTTGCCTAATTTTTTTTTTATTTTCGGATTATTTTATATTGTGGGTTTGTATTAATTTCTAAAAAATTGATAGTGATTTCTGGAAAGAATCCCTATGGTTTGGGGTTTTCCAACAGACGTAAAACTATGTAAATAGAAATGCCTCGTTAAACACTTCTCTTTCTAAAAAGTGAGATAGGACTATATTTCCAAAATGTGACAATATCTGAGAGGTCTCATGTTGAAAATAAATGTCAGTTTGTATCGTGACTTTGAACACTTCACCTCGTATAGTTCCACATTGGAATTTTTCTTCCTGTTTTTATTTTTAAAAAAGGTTGAAAACTGTTGAGGTTCATTTTCTTCATGTGCTGACAAATTTTATATTAATTAAAGAAAAAAGTTAACTATGTTCCTGATAATTTAACATTCAATTTTTAATTTTACAATATACATTGAAATAAAATTTTCTTATTTTGAGACCGTCGATTGTGACATTTAACAGTAACTTAATTAGTGTTGTGATGATTGTGGAAAAGTGTTGGATTATGTTGTGTACATTTTTACACAGGTTGTTGACCTTCTACAATTTTTAATTCTTAATATTTATTCCTCTGGATCGTTTTTCAAATTATGAATTTCAACTTAATTGATTGAAATCGTTGAAAGCTTTTAAAATCTTCTCAAATTTGTTAAATGCTTTTGAAATCGTTCAAAATCTTAGAAATGTTTTGAAATCTTTAAAATATGATGTACTTTACACTTTTGAAATCTATGAAATTCTTGAAAGCTACTTAAACCCTTATGAATTCTTTGAAATATTTATGAAATCTTTCTAAAATCTTTTGTATTCGTTTGAAATCACTGGAATATTTGAAATCATTGTGAAATATTTTGAAATCTCTTTCAAAATTTTGAAAACGTTGGAAATCTTTGAAATGTTTTGAAATCTGAAATCTGGTGTACAAAATCTGGTGTGCAAATCCGTTGTTGAAATATTGAATATTTGAATAGTTGTTGGAATATTTGAAATCTTTGTGAATTTTTTTGAAATCTTCTAAACAATGTTGGAATCTTTCAAAATATTTGAAATCTGATGTCCTATGTATTCTTGTTGAAATCGTTAAAATTCTTGCATTTTTCTGAAGAATTTTGAAATGTTTTAAAATCTTTGAAGTGTCTTGAAATCTTTAAAATCTTTTATACTATACCCTTGCTATAATGTTTGAAATTCTTAAAATCTTATTTTGAAGTCTTTCGTATTTGTTTGAAATCATCTAAAAAAATTTGAAATCGTTCAAAACCTTTACAATATTTCGAAATCTGGTGTACTGTACACATGTTGAAATTTTTGAAATACATGACATTATTGAAATCCTTCTGAATTCTTTGAAAAATTTGACGAAATCTTTCTGTTGTATTCGTTTGAAATCACTAGAATATTCGAAAATATTTCTGAAATTTTTTTAAAAACTTCTAAAGGTATTTGAAATCATTTCAAATCTTTGAAATTTGTTGTAATCTTAGAAATCTGGTTTACTATACCATTTAAAAAATTTTTAGATCCTAAAAATCTTTTATAAGTTTTAAAAACTTTGTGAAATGTTTAAAATCTTTGTGAAATATTTGGAATCTGGGCGCGCCTTGACAAAATCTTTGAAATCCTTGAAATCTTAATGAAATGTTCAAAATCTTTGGAAACTCTTTGTAAAATCTTTTAATTTTAGTGCACACTCCTTTTCTAAACCACTGAAATCCTCGAAGCCTTTGAAATCTTTTGAAATATTTGTGAAATCCTTCTTAAATCTTTGTTTGTAAAATCTTTTGTACTCGTCGAAATCATTGAATTATTTGAAATTTTTGTAAAATCTTTTCGAATATTTTAAAATCCTTCTTAACATTTAAAAATACTTCAAATATTTAAAAATATTTTGAAATTTTTAGAAATATTTTGTAACCTTGTGAAATCTGGTGTACACTCAAAAACCGAGTGGTCAATCCCTAAAAAAATCCGCTGTATGGCCGTGCCTCATTCTAATTCTGAAAGTGAATTAACATCGAAATTTCCATCTAACAATTTTTATAATTTGTAAGTTAAATAACACAAAAAATGTATACTTTAACTTTATATATCAGTGAAGACAAAAATTAAAAATTGATAGAATTATTCACAATTTTAAAGTCTATTCATTTTAATCTATAAAATAATAAGTACAGTTTACAAAAAGAGCTTTGAAATCTTTTTATTCACTATGTAATGAATTAAACATGAATTATATCTTGATAAATAAAAAAGCATTTTAGCAGCAAGGTTTCTTGAAAACGAGATTTTTCTTTCACAATAGACCAAAAGATTTGAATAACTCTTCGCATTTCAATGAAATAACTGTTTTATAAGCAAAAAAATTCAAATTCGAGATTTCACTAGAAAAATTCAAGAAGATTTCCAGGTTTTCAAGGGGAAAAAATCCAGGTGTATTCCAGGTTTTTAAGGTTTTCAAAGTTGCTAGACACCCTGTTCATATAAGAAAGTAGATTTCATTCCGATCTTAAATACAATTTTTAAATAGAGACACTATAAGCTCATGATCTGTTCCGATCTGCAGGGTTTGCTGATGAACATTTAAAGAGTTCAAGAGTTAAAATTTTTTTTTCTACTTGGAAAATGTAATAATCTAAATAGATTGGTTCAGAATCAACAACAAAAAGAAATGAATCTATTTTTTAAACAAAAAATTTATTTTTTTAATATCGACATTTATTAGGGAGTAAAGGACTCATCATTACATAATATAATTCAAACACCACAAGTAGAAAGAAATGGGTTTTTCAATACATATTCAGAGGTTGGTTGCGGCTTCTTTGATAATTCGCCGCTTCTAAAGCGCAGGGCCGAAATCACGTAGTGTCCTGCAGAGCTTCTAAAATCTAAATCTATATTCTTACAGATTCTGCCACTTTTCCATTGTCCTTCAGCATACCAATTGTCCTATCCCTTGTTTCATTCTATTCAAAAATTATTCCAAATTACACGGACTTCTCTTTTCTTTCGACACTTCTTGTCTCTTAAAAAGCGAGTTTTAAAGAATAAATCAGAAAAACAGGTTTCAGGTTTTCCAAGGTCTGGATTTGAAGTTAATCGATTTGGTCTTTCCAAAGATCGGAGGAATATGGGGCGGTTCTATGGGTTTGAGAAGAAGGGGAGTGATGGGGTTGGACATTTTTTGTAAGATTATAGAATGTTTGATTCCAAGATACCTTTATAGCGGATATTTTTCCTTGTTGCCGAAATAGATCTTAGATTACACTAGTTTACGAAATTAAACATTCTTTCTGCCTACCACATCTTAATATGAATTTGTTATGAATTTTGGCCCACTAAATATGAAAATCACACACACCATTTTTTTTATGGAAGCATTTTCGAGATATCGATGTTCGAAATTATTTTTTTTTCAATTTTCAGAGCTGTTCCGACGTTTTTGAGTGCAATTTGGAACCAAAAATGCAATAGTTCGAAATTCAATCGAAACAATTAACTTTCAACCAAGAAAAAAAGCGAATTTTCAACAAATTATTTTAATTCTTAACTAAAGAGATGAATTTTCACATAAGCCCAATAAATGAATTCTCAACCAAAAATGTAATAGCTGATATTTCAACCAAACAATATTTTAATTTTTAATCAAAAGCAGTTGATATTTCAACCAGAACAGATTTTAATTTTGAATAAAGAAACCGTTGAATTTAAACGTAAAGATGAATTTTCAACCGATAAGATTTATTTTCTTGCAATAAAGACGAGTTTTCAACAAAATACATCAAATTTCAACCACCGAATATTTGAAATTGTAACTTAAAAAGATTACTTTTCAACCAAAAATGAAATAGTTAGGTTTTTAGTTCAAAGAATTAATTTTTCAACCAGAAAACCACGAATTTAAAAAAAAAATAGTTCAATTTTCAACCATACAGTTATGAATTTTCCACGAAAATGATCAATATTTAATCTAAAAATAAAGTTTTTAATCAAAAACGTAATAGTTGATATTTCAACAAAAACACATTTTTATTTTAAATAAAAAAAAAAACTGAATTTAAGAAAAAGATGGATTCTGAAGCAAGAGGATTTATTTTCAAACAAAAAAGGCTGTATCTTTCAGTGATTAAATCATTCATTTTTATTTATCTAATCCGTAAATTTCATTGTATTCATAATAATTAGCAATTTTTATGGTTAATTTCAATCATTTATCAAAATGCAGGAATTTAATTAAGAATTTCAATTTAAGGAATTATTTCACTATTTTATGATAGCAGACAAATCAGTCGCTTCTACTGACGGAAAATCACACGGAGAAAAAAAGATGGTCAAAGTTGGAGTGTTAAAATTTAGAATTTAGAAAGTCAGTCCGTACTTCTAGAATCTAGATGATTTCAGATTAACAAAAACCATGGAACTGGCTGAGATGGTGAAGTAAACTTTCTAGATCTAGTATTAAAAGTCGAAAACAATAAAATTATAACCAACCGGTATCGCAATCCAGTTTGGTCAGGTAGATTTTTGAACTTCGACTCTTGTCACCCAATCTATCGTAAAATTAGTATTATTTATGGTTTGGTCGACAGAGCTATAAAACTGGCTCATGTTAGATTCCACAATGAGAACTTAGATCTTGCGTGCAGAAAACACTGGAAAAAATGGAAAAATTTTCAGAAAAAGTAATCTTCAATTAGTCTTTGCAATCAACAATAATTTAAGGAAAACCTACTTAGAAGTACAATCTACAATTAAAAATGTTCTAATTTCTGTGATGAACTAATAATAAGGTAAGCACAATGTATTTAATTGTATTACTTTAACTCTATAATTTCAGTCAAATTTTTTTTTTACGATACACTGTATTCTCTACAGAGTCGGATCCAAGTCGAAACATGTCGGCAATATTAAAATAAAAACATCAAAAAACCGGAAAAGTCCTTCACTACATTAATATTCAAAGATACCGGAAAAAATTGAAACATAAAATTGTGTGTTGTTAAAAGTTCAAATATTTAATTAAAAATTGATTTTTTATGACACAAGTATGATTTCATGGAATCAGTTAACATATATTTCATGCTTCTTTATTCGAAATCTGATATGGACTGAAATCATGATTGTATTTCGAGAAATTTCTGCAATAATTCAAATATTTTTGGCGGAAATATCACTTATTATACTTTTTGTTGAGAATTCACTTCTTATCAAAGACTGATCACATGGGTTGAAAATTGAACTATTTTGTTGAACATTCATTTTTTTAAATTAAAATTCAATGCTTCCATGTTTGGTACAAATTTTATATAATTTTTTATAATGTTCCAGGGGATAAAACGATGCCAGTAGCTGGGTGGTGATTCTTTACTTGCCGAGATCTCGAATGTCGAATATCTCGAACTACCTTCAAACGGGAAGTTGGACGCCGACGATGGATATGGGTACTCGATGCTATCGAATGTCTAAATTTAAACCCTTCTGTCGGTAACTGGTTGTGGTTAGAAGTTTTGGTTTTCTGCAGTTTCCCGCATCTCTGACAAACTATTCAGACAAATGCCGAGACCTTCTAATAAAAATTCGGCTGCAGACGGTATGGGATTTAGGGATTCCACAGTAATAATTACGTCATGTATTACCTGGAGTCTTATTGAAATTTGGGGTATTTGGGGTATTTGTGGTTAACTTGAAGGGCTAAAGTATTTTCCGATCTGCTGTGGAAAGTGAAACTTATGTACACTGTTTAGTAAGATTGTATTTTCTACGCGCAAGTGTCCAAAAAGGATGTGCATGTAAGTAATGAAATGAAAAAAAAAATATTTCAGGGGGCATAATATTGTCAACTTTTCGATTGTCACCCATATATCCATGTATAAAAGCGTTCACTTATTATCAATAAAAAGTACTGAATTTATTATTGAATAAAACAAAATAAATAGAAACCTAAATTTGTTGTAAACGATTAATTAAAATTCATGACGTGAATACCTTGAAGACAATTTGTAATACAATTATCGTTTGTGATAAAGGTGACGATAACCGTTAGAAATTGCTTGTTATATAGGCGACAACCATTGCCTCGTTAGTGGGTATATGCTTCCTCGCGTAAATCTACGACATGAAAGTGTTTTATTAAGTATTACAAATGCACTTATATTTTTGCAAAAATCCCTTCTGTACATTGTAAGAAGAAACATAAAAACACCCTGTGGCTCGCAAGTCCTCTGGCAACAAAGAAAGATTTATTTCAAAGAACTCGATTTATGTTTTCATTTGCATTTAAGAGTTTGCTTATTTGTATAAAATCACGCAAAAATAAAGCACTTTGTAGGCAGGAAATCATTCACGTTTCACATGGCAGAATCTTGGTACATAATAGAATCATGAGAATAATTTGAATCTTGAGTTTTTGACAGGAATTTGTTCTAGACCTCTTTTGGGTTTAAAAGTAATTGATTTAAGAAAATTATTCAAAGTAGACCGCAATTCCCATAAGTATAGGTCTTAAAACTTAAATTCCAAATAAGAAGGCTAAAAAACAGAAGGTTAGTGCCAGTTAAAAAAAAATGCACCCATAATAGCCATTACATTTTTATGGGCCCCCCCTCCTTATTTAAACAATTGCATATATTTTTCTATTTATTTTATATTCAATCTCCTTAAATTAAGTTAAAAAATATATTGATTAATGAGAAATTTGTATCAGATATTACTTGTTTTTTTATAAGAACATATTTTTATAAACAAACGTCCTCTATGTGCGTTCAAAGGCAAAAAGAAGTACAGTTTTCGATTTAAGCACAGGCTTAGTTCTGACCTTGGCATAAATCGAAAGTCTCCGAACGTAAACAGGCAGGGCCGTGTCGTAATGTGTCACAACGTGACGCAGTTACAGCTAGGCCGTTGGGGTACTGCGCTTTATCGTTTATGCTACTGTCTCGTCTCGGGTGAATGACCGCGAACGACTTCCTCTTTCGGCCCGCATCTCCTCTTATCCACCGGCGTCAATTCTTGCAACGCATAAATCGGAAGTGCTTAAGTCGAAAGTCTAGTGTAATTTTATTCCTTGTTTTTCATCAAATTATATTGCCAGTGATGCTATGTGATGCCACTAAAAGTCCACAGGCACCAATTGTTTGTATAATCCTTAACCTTAAAAAGCAAACGATTCAAAGTTAAGTAATTAAAATTTGAAAACATTTCAAACAATTTGAAACAAAATGCATAGATTTTCTATGATTGAGAAAAAAAGTTCGAAACTGTTTAAGAAATGTCATAGGATCAAAAAAATAAATCACTGTACTGGAGAATTTAATCTTTTTTGGTCAAAAATGCAACTGCTTGGTTGAAAATTAATCTGTTTTCCTAGACGATTGAACTAATTTGTTGAAAATTCGTCTTTTTCGGATAAATTTGACATTTTTTCATTTAAAATTAGAATCCTTTTTTGTTTAGATATCAAATATCATCTTCAATATCATCTTCAAATATCATCTTCAAATATCATCTTCAATAGACGAAAATGTAACTATTTTGTTGAAAATTCATGTCAAAATTCATTCATTAAGCCTATTATGAAAAAATGTTGAAAATGTGCGTTTGTTTATATAATTAAAAGTTTTTGTAACTATGAATTTTTGCAATCGCCTATGTTTTATGCAGTCACATTAATTTGAGATATTGTATCATGATATAATAAACAAAACAATTTTCAACAAACAAATTATTTGCTGAAAGTGGGTTATCTATTATTTTCTGATAACTTTACGTTTTTAAGTTATATTGCGAGAAGTTTGGATGGAAACAATATTATCATAAAAAATTTCACTTAAGATTATTCTTGTTAATATTATACACACACTTGATAAACAAATGCATTATTCAGGCATTTGTCGACAAAAAAATGGTGTTTTTTTTCGATACCAGTACAGTTAATTAGAAACTTCATGATAATTTGAACAACATTTATGATTAGGTGATACATTTTAAGATTTGAGATGCAAATTTAATAAACACTATTGGGCATTTTTTGGGCCTTTTTGGATGGATAAAATTCACTTTCTTCAATGTCAGACCTTTTAATTGGGAACGTAATAATAATGTCATCAGCATTCATAATTAGTTGACAAATTCGATGTTTTTTTTTTATTTCAATAAACAAATGCTCTATTCGGGCATTTGTCAACATATATATAATTTATCAAATGATCATGAATGTTGCTAAAATTATCATAGAGTCATGAATTATAAGGACTGAAATAGAACGAAAAAAATTTGTCCGACCACAAATACCCGAATGATACATTTGTTTATTAAATTTGTTGTGAAAAATCATACAAATTACTAAGTAAATAAAAATGTTGCTGATATTATCAAGGAGTTTCCAATTAAAAGGACTGTCATTGAAAAAAAAAAACGAATTCTTCCGTCGACAGATGCCTGACTAGAGCATTTGTTTAATAAATCTGTTAAAAAAAATCATATTATTTATCAACTAACTATGAATGTTTATAACGTTTATAATGTTTTGATTGCCAATACTTCTTAATACATAATATTTATGCACAGATTATAGTAAAAATGTCTACAAAAAAAATATCTAAAAATATAGGAAAAATAAGTGCATGTTGCACATGAACGTTTTCCCTACACTTATACAAATTTTTAAAATTTCCAGTCGATAAGCAATTTTTTCGTGACGAATATACGAAAAATTTCGAAAAATATACGAATTTGTTTTTTTTCTGTGCACAATGGTAAAATTTTAAGAGGTATCATTGTCGAAACTAAAGAATGTACGAAAATAATTTTTAAAGCAAATTAAATATTTGTTGGCTTCTAAAAATGGTTTATGTAGCGTCAATGAGCAAAAAGTTACGCTTAAATGTTTGAAAAATTATGTTCTACTTCTAAAAATACAAAGGGCTTTTCGATCATTGACGGAACAGCACTCACAATAGAAGTGAGTGTGACAGAAAGTCGTAGTCATAGGAGTAGCAGTAGCACAAGCAAGGTCTCCTGCTTTGAATGCAGTTGCGTCGATAATTGGAAAGCCCTTTGTAATTTCAAAAAGAGAAAATAATTTTTTAAATATTTAAGCACAACTGTTTGCTCACTGATACTATATACACCATTTTCAGATGTCAAAAATGTGCAATTTTCTTTAAGAATTATCTCCATACGTTCTTTAGTTCCGGAGATGACATTTCACTACTCTTTTGTTATTAACCTAATAACAAATGATCATTTTTTACTCTCAATTTTACTATTGTGCACAGAAACGATAAAAGAAATTCATATATTTTTTGCAGATTTATTGTTATGTATTTTTCAGGAAGTAACAGCCATTTAAAGTTGAGTATTCTAAAATAATAGGAAGATAATAATGGTACTAATAGGCCAATCACGCGACAGAAAAGAATTGCTAATCGACTGAAAATGTCAAAACTCTGTATCAGAATAGGGAAAACCTTCATCTATAACATGTACTTCGTCCCATAATTTTACAACTTTTTTCTGCTGAGATCTTTGCTATAATCTGTGCAAAAATTGAGGAATCTAAATTTTTTGGATAGGCATTTGCCTACCCTTTGCCTAATATACACTGTTAAAAATAGTATTAAATTTAAAATACCAATGTATATTAAAATTAATATCTCAAGTATGTGAAATCGCTATTTAGGTACGTGCTTATTAAATTTCATATACATTCATGATAATCGCTCAGATAATTGTATTTCACACAAAATAAAAATAAGATTAGCAGTAATTTTCGATTCTTAATAATAAAACACGATATCTTCTACCAGTCAAACAAAAACAAAATTGGATTTCAAGTCGAAAAGTTCAATTACGCAAATAAATGACAGACCTAACCTACAATCAACTGTACTCACATTCTACCATTCAGGGCAAATTTTGGAAAGAGTTCCATATGTAAGTTAAACTATCATCAAAAAAAGGAATTCATTCGACGAATTCTAGATTATCACTTCAATTGCGAATTTTTGATAAGATTTAAAGAAATGAAAGCACTTTGAGTTTTCAAGCACGCTGCTATACGGACCTGTATATTATATTTAATATAAAGTGTACAGCTATTCATATTTTAATGTACACTGTTAAAAATGTTTAGAATTACCCAACACTTCTACAATACAAGCGTAAGGCAAAATTGCAAACACGGTATTGAAATGCCGAAATTGCAATACATGTCTTATAGCGTTTATAAGTTGAAAATTGTGCGCATGCGCCTCATCCGACCCATGTATCGCTGCATGATCCGTTGCATTTGAAAACTACAACATTATGTATTGTAGCGTTACCCTATATTTCCGAAATAAACTTAAAATACATTTAGTGGAAGTTTTATGCGGGAATTTTTTACATTGTATATTAAATTTCAACTACCGTGTATGCAAATGACTTCATATACATTTTTATTAAATTTAATACAGATTTTTCTAACAGTGTAGGTAAACCGACACTGCATAAAGAGCTGAATAAGACGGCTAATTCCACAGCTAAGTTGTCCTATTTTTACAGTGTTGTCATTGTTATTGTGCTGTGCGATTCTTTGATCTTGAAGCGCAGCAATCAGAAGCAAACAAAACACACTTCGCGGATTTATTTAAATATCTAAGTAAGTATTATTTCAGAACTCTGTAGCTCTTGATGCAAATCCAAGGTTGTTATGCACCTGCGAGGCATTATAAACGGCGAAAGACTAAACTTCTCCGCTATTAAGCTGTACTTAATGAGCCGGAAAAGCAGGCACATAATATCACAAATACAGTAAAAGAGGCTTTAGCATCTAGGAAAAAGGTTTGCGCGCGGAACACAACTTGGAGAAGAGCACTTCAGCCAATGACTCGGCACAAAGTTGGATGATTTTTTGGACAGTTGCTTATATAAATGGCCGTATCAGAACTGCGGATCTGAAGGTCGCATCGTATGGCTATACATAAGTATTCATTGTTAGTACGGGCAACAAGAAAGGATAACTCGCGGATACAATTTTGCAGAACATATTCCTATGCATGTATCTCCAAGATTCCCGCCGTGACGACGCGAAAAAAATGTGCATAAATGAACCTTTCGTGTTGTCATTCAGTATTCAGTGTTGTTCTTTTCCTATTAGATAATTGCTTCAAAGAACCCGTCTTTTGATGATCAATTAGCGGGGCTGAAGTTCTACTTTTTACTCCCAACGAAGTAAAAAGTGACCTGTCCTTAAACTTTTTTAGGAGGTTGTATTTTCAAGATCGATCTGCGACCTCAATATTATAATAAAAAAATCTCCTGTGATTTTGTTTGTTAGTGAATTTCGACTTCCTTGTTTGAATATTTAGGGGATGTTAAAATCACACTTGAAATGATTTCAACGGCTTTTCCTGCTAGAGAGCTAGGGTATGTTTCTCACATTTATTGTGAATTGATTCCTAATCCCAATATTATAATAAAAAACTCCTGTGGTTTTTTTGTTGTTGGAAATTTCCATTTTCTTTTTTGAATGCTAAGGGATGTTAAAACAACTCTTAAGATAATTCCAACGATATCCCTGCTGGATATGTTTTCTTCGTTTATTATAAAATGATTTTCGTCCCCAATAGTAAAATAAAAATCTCCTGTGGTTTTGGTTTTTTTTTTTAATGTCGATTATTTTGTTTGAATGATTAAGGGATATTAAAACAACCTTTTAACTAGAATCAGACACTTGGCTGAAAGGGGCGCTTCCTGCACCTATTTTAAAGTGATTTTTCACCTTAATAGTTTCATTACAAAATTTCACTTGGTCTTAATTCCAAGCAAATGTAGGTTTCCTTGGTTGGATGTTTAGGGGATGTTAAAACCACCTCAAATCATCCTTAAAGTTTTTGGGTATAAAACTATGGTTTCAATGGGTCATATCTACAAAATGTGAAGGAATTGGCTAATTTTTTTTTTATAGAAATACATGTAAAAATTGAAAGTTTGATCTGTACGTCAGAAATTACATTAAAAAATAGAATTAGACATTTTAATTAAAAGCCTTTCCCAGTACAAACAATTATTAGTAATTTATAAATTTAACACAAATTTTCGTATTTCACCAAAGTGTCCTAAATTCATACAGTTTTCAAAATTCTTCCATACGAGCAGAAATCATGCCTGTGTTTTAAAATACATCTGAAATCATAAATTTTTTATAAAAAATATCGTTCACGACTCACACTGGAAAAATACACTCTACGAAAAAGTCCCGTTTCTCCCCTTTGGTGTGTAATATGCTATAACGAGCAGATGAATCATCATTTTTCAACTCCGAGATTATTAAAATTGCAAATTTCTATAGATTTATGGACTTATTGTTCAAAATCAATAATAATTGCCAAAATTTAGCATGGACACGAACCTTCGATTATTCGAGATGTCTGTAAATGTCGGTAAAAGGAGTCTGTATTCAGAACACAATAATTAAGAGTCATCGGAAAGATATCCTGAGTTGAGTTCTTAAAAAAATTTGAACCTATTCTATGAAAAAGATCCAATCTGTGATTTTTTGAAATTGCTTTTTATGAAGCATTTTCTGAGGGAATTTCTTTTCAGTTTTGATTTCTCATAATTGAATATCTGAATTTTCGAACCTAAATCTTTAAAAAAATTAATTTATAAGAGGCTGCAATGTAAAAATATCAAATTCAAATGTTGAATTTTTTAAAATAGTGAACATTACAGAATAAACTGGGGTTTCTATAAGAACCATTTTTTGGTTCTTGAAGTGTTGCAGAAAAAGGAAACCCTCTTGCTGAAAAAAAAAACCCAAAACGATGAAATTATTCCACAGGAGACTCCAGTTAAACCTCCAAAGGAACCCAATTTTGATAGAAACTTTATTCAAAGAACGTATTTTTCGCTTCGCCCACTTCAACAGTTTATATAGTTAATAACACAACTTTTATGTTAAAACACAGATGTAATAGAACTCCGACAGTCATAATTTAATGAAAAAAATTCAAGTAGAAGATATTATTGAGAATTAGAATAGACATAATGTTTTTATAAATATTATTTGCAGGTAATGTAGCAAACTTATAAACATAAAGGCATATTTATATGCAAGAAGCTTTTCGCCTTTTTTCCTCGGTCGATAAATTCTGTAAATTCCTAACTTAACAACTCCACTTTGCAAATGGTTAGTTTGTGAAGGCGCCTTTATGTTGTTCTCTTCAATAAGCGGGTAAGCAAATTCAAGTGTCTCCAAAAGAACCCTTTTGGACCTCCATAGGTTTCTATTGGAGCTCAAGTTCTAAAAGATACCAACTTTCATTTAAGACAATAATTTAGTAAACACCCAGTTTTTTCTGTGATTACATTTATTTCTCAACGTTCGTTCATCCATTTTAAACTAGGTGAAGAAAAAAATCAGCTAATATGTATATGCTTTCAACCTTCTCTAAATAGAAACGTAGGCTTATTCTATTAAAGATAATTTTATTTTAAGATTGAAGATTTGCTTAAGTATTAATTTAAGATGGTGTTAAAAAATTAGGTTATGATTAAATATCACTTTTTTCTTGTGTAAGATTGGCGGTGTCTTTGTTGGCCTGGAAAAAATTCTGAATAATTGAGAAAGTTCTTGTATGCAGAAAATAAGATTTTTTAATAGTAAAATTAATAACTAGGTGGTTTTCTTAAAACTTTATTGAAATATAATAGAATATGCTATCATATTATAAAAAGTTCTATGCAAACGACCTAATTACTGGTTTTTTTATTTTGAAAAATAGGTAAATTAGAAAATCGTGAACCGATTTTTAGATGTTTCCTATCTGATTCATTTTTCGAACTTTTTTCAAAACATTTTTAATCCAAGTTGAGTCTGTCAATATCCATTCCTATTTCTAAAATGCCAGAAACTTTGAAAAATGTTCATTATTGTGAAAGTTATTCATGATTAGAAAAAATTGTTTAATAAAACCATGAAAGACGTTTTATATATTATATCTGAATGATTATCATAAAAATTGTAAGCTCTTGTATTTAAAAAGAGAGAACATTTTGTTAGCCCTCTTCCTTAAAGATTCTCATTTTTTACTAATGTCACGGAATCCGCTTTTATGTTAGAATTTACAAGCACTTTCTTGGGTGCAAATGCCAGATTGTGCATATGTTTTACACACAGAGTACATGCACCTCTTTTATGTCCCCTCTAACGGTAAGTAATTCTCAATTCTCGCTGGTCTTTTCATGCATCGCACTGCAAGTTCCATTATCCTATATAAGGATATACCTTATTTCTAATTACAAAATTACAGATGATAAGGGTGTTAATGATCCCAATGATTTGTTTCACAAGTAAGAACACCTTAAGCTAAGGTAGTTCATCTAGAAAGTCCTTTAAAGACTTTAAAGATGCCTGAAGTAAGAAATCCCGAGATATATAAAAAATGAATGTATTAATATACCATTAAGCTATTTCCCTTTCGGGGTAGGCGTTACTTGCTCGGTGAGGAAAGGAGTAATGTGAGGTAGGGGGTATAGAATGTTTTTTGATTGATCTAGAATTTATTCTCGTGTTATTTATTTAAAAGGGAACACTGCTCCGACCCAGGTTGCTGATCAATCTCTCTAGCGATCACCCCAAGTAAAGAGCCTCACAAAATTGTTATGTGTGGTTCCCCACTGTATATCCTTTTACAGCATATTTACTGCCTCACTATTTTTAAGCTTAAATTATATATTAAGTGCTATTTTTATACAATACTTCAATTTTCCAACCTCTGATAATGGCTATTTTTAATAACAATGATTAACACTTTATGATTAACGGGTATCTCTTTTTGCTTCTCGGTATGAATTTATGTGCTTAAAGGAGTTTGAAAGGATTTATACTGGAGGTAATGATGCATTAAACTCAAAGTACCTTAGTTTGTAGTTAATGAAGCTTCGTTTCACTGTTAAAGGCCACCGACTCCTTCCTTTTTGATTGAATTTTATGCTCCTTGTATATGAACTTTTATTTCTGAAAATTTTAATTCATGGCTAGAAGAAATGGTAATCAAAGAGACAGAAAACACAAGTAGTGTATTTTATTTATGTAACTGTAAATTCCTACTGATTACCTTAAAATGTTTCTAGCAAGAAGAACTAAGTCACACTCAGAAAACGATTTGGTTGCATAAAGAAACTTTTTTGTTGGTTCAACCATAGAATATGAATATTATGTGGACAAAAAAATATTTGGTTGACCCAACCAAATTGTTTGGGTGTTGTAACCAAATCTTTTGATGGGTGGGGTATTTGGTTGATTTAAGCAAAAAATTTGGTTAGCTAAATCAAATATTTTGTGGGGTCAACCAAAATTTGATTCAACCCACTCCTGCACAGAAAAAACTAGGAGTAAATTTTGTTGCAGGTAATTTCGTATTTTTACTCGCTGGTGTAGGTAGAATATAAATATTACCTATGGTGGGAGTAATCTGTCTGCTATTACCTGCTCTGATGGGTAAAAAGAGAATATTACCGTGAGTTAAGAGTAAGTGTCATTGCTTCTTGCAATAACCCAACATATTAGTCTTTACAAGTGAAAAGGCGAGTGTTTACATTTGCAATATGTATAACTTTTTAATTACTTGTGCTCACGGGCAATTTAACCATCAATCAATTATGCAAATATAGCTCTTTGTGACAATAAATGTGACAGCTCTCAAAAGTCGCCACGGCCTTCAAAGCAGAAGGTATTCTCTCTGGGTTAGAATTCCGATGATTGATTACCCACGTGAAAAAATTCTCCCGAAAGCGTTCTACGGAAATTCCATGTGGAAATTCCTAACTAAGTTTGACTTCCGGTGATGAACTGCGCTCGCGGAAATCACACTCCAGACATCACACCCTTTCACCAGGTATGCGAACAACATCTTCTTCGAAAAAATTATGCTACCCATGTCAAAACCTTGCACATACTGTCGGTTCCTCGAGGACACGAGATTAAATGAATGCCCCAGGTATAAAAAACACATCTTCTCCGGGGAAGTTTGGGTTTTACAGTACTTTAGGATCCCTGGAGTAAGTTCCTCGAAGACACGAGATTCAACCAATGCACCAGGTGGAAGAAACACATCTACTCCAGGGAAATCTAATTTTTTACAGTACTTTAGGGTGCCTGGAGTGGGATCCTCAAGGACACGAGATTGAACCAATACCCCAGGTGTTGAAAACACATCTTCTCCGGGGAATTCTAAGTTTTACAGTACTTCAGGGTACCTGGAGTAAGTTCCTTGAAGACACGAGATTGAACCAATGCACCAGGTGTAAAAAACACATCTTTTCCGTAGAAGTCTGGGTTTCACAGTGCTTCAGAGTGCCTGGAGTGGGATCCTCAAGGACACGGGATTGAACCAATACCCCAGGTGTTGAAAACACATCTTCTCCGGGGAATTCTGAGTTTTAGAGTACTTCAGGGTCCCTGGAGTAAGTTCCTTGAAGACACGAGATTGAACCAGACTTCCCCGAAGAATATGCGCTTTTTACACCTGGAGTATTGGCTGGGTCTCTTGTCATCGAGGAAACCACTCTAAGCACCCTAAAGTCTGTCAAAGTCAGACTTCCCAGAAGAATATGTGTTTTTTACACGTAGGGCATTGTTTGGATCTCGAGTCCTCGAGGAACTTACTCCAGGGACCCTAAAGTACTGTAAAAACCAAACTTGCCCAGAGAAGATGTGTTTTTTACACCTGGTGCATTGGTTCAATCTCGTGTCTTCAAGGAACTTACTCCAGGGACCCTGAAGTACTGTAAAACTTAGAATTCCCCGGAGAAGATGTGTTTTCAACACCTGGGGTATTGGTTCAATCTCGTGTCCTTGAGGATCCCACTCCAGGAACCCTAAAGTACTGTAAAAAATTAGATTTCCCTGGAGTAGATGTGTTTTTTACACCTGGTGCATTGGTTCAATCTTGTGTCTTCGAGGAACTTACTCTGCCGTACAAACTAAAAAGATACATAAGTGACATTGTCGCTTAGGTCGACTCTTCCATTGCGAAGTTTAAGAGAATAACCCTAAACCGCAATGTCACTTATGTATCTTTTTACCTTGTACGGCAGTACTCCAGGGACCAGTTTACAAGGCCTTCGAGGTATGTAAATACTAAACATTAAGAATTATTGTCCAAACGTACGTAAAAACAGAAGAACCCGAAATCCGTGTAAAGATTACACTTAGTTTTTTCTGTGGAAGAAAATGTATCTTCACAAAAAACTTGTTTATATTTTTCAACGGTCTTATCACGACAATTTGTTTCTCTAGGTGAGAAAATACTCTCCTAATTTTTCAAATTTTTAAAAATGTTGTAGAGGCTGCGAACATCAAATTTACGTGAATATTGAGATTTTCTTAGTTTTATTTTTTTTTTAACATATACATATAATCTTTGGATTGATATCTTACAAATTAAAATTCTTGCTAATACATTGAATAAGACGTTTATGTTGTGCCCGATTAAAAAAATATATCTGGCGCCGGTAAAAGTTATAAAATGTACGATTCCTTAGGAATAGACAAATATAAGAGCACAATTGTAGCCCTGAACATTACAACAGTACGGATTGCAAAAATTCTGGGACCTTCCCCATATGATTGAGAAAAAAAATTTATTGACATGAGGTGAACAATTTGAAACTAGGCACTAGAAAAAATATTCAAAAAAAGTCTTTAACAAGATTTTTTTTAATGGTTTCTTTAAGACCAAAATTTTATAAAATAGAAATATATAAATAAGAGGAAGAAAGAATAATGTTGCCTAAAATAATTTTCCTATATTTACTTTTAATCACAACAAACATACTGTTGAACAAGTTGCACTTTTCTTCTGAGGAAAATCATAATAAGAATAATTCATGTTTCATACATTTTAATTTTCATTAATTATGTATATTAGGAGAGACCACCATACAGCAGACAATGAAGTTACAGTAAATAATTATTAATTTGAAAAACTGATGTATGTAAAGTACTTAATTTAATTTAATTAATAGTTAAGTCGGGGTACATAGTACGTTGAAATATTAAAATTAGAATTGATTGTGTTCGTATGTGTGTGCTTATAATTAATGATTATCTATTGTAGGTTCATTATCTCCTGTAGGGTGGTCTCCCCTATACAATATTGGAAACCGTATAATATCAATAAATGACTTTCACTCTGACAGCACGAATAAAACATTTGTCAATTGCATAGTCATTTAAAGCAGTAGTGACCAACATGGTTGTTGCGAATATAAAGAAATGATTGTATTCTTATAATTGTATTCTTGTATTCTTGTATTCTTATATAATTTATATAAAAGAACTTTATATATTATTCTTATCCATAGTTATTAGTTCTTCCTCCGATTTATTTATACTGCTATTCTATCAAATTTAATCCATGGAGAAACCACTAAAATAAGCCTTATCGAAAACATTTTTTTAAAATATTGTTTCTATGTTACGTAAAAAAATTAATATGAAAATGAACAAACACGAGCATTATTTGCAAGAGACGCCATGCCCCGCACTGACACCATACCCCACATTCCTCTACCCTGGTTATAATTTTTCCATCTTAACTTTATTATACATTCTTTTCAAGTATATGCGAGGAAGGTCCCAGAATTTTTTAATCCCTTATGACTTTTACCAGCGCCAAATATTTTTAGTTCAATCGGACACAAAATGAGCGTGTTTTCTTTTGTATTAGCTACAATTTGCATTAAAAATGATATTTCTCTAAAACAAATATATATTTTTAAATAATCACAAACTAAAAAACTACAAAAAAATTGGATTTTCTCACCCAGAGAAACAAAATGTCGCGATACGGCCGCCGAAAAATAAAAACAAGTTTTTTGTAAACCACTGCATTTTTGTGTGAAAGTCGTTGGAAAATGAGCATAATTTCGATTTTTGGTGGTAGGTTTGCATAATTACCTAGACTCTAGGCTTGACTCTATAACAAGGGCCTTGTTTATTTCGTATTAAAAGATAGCCTGGGGTTAGCACGCATGTCCAGCAAATCGATAATTAATCTATACCCCAATGAGTAGCTGTTTGTCTGCACGAAAATGACTAAAACTTTAGCACGAAGCGTGGCCAAAGACTATGTGTATCTTTTCTACAATCGATTGCTACACGTTTTGGGCCCGCATGTCCATAATTATTGGCGAACTTCTAGAAACTAGTATTATTCCCTACGCCGAACTCGATTTTTTCTATGGTTTTCTATTTTTCATTGGCGAAGTGCCTGCAGTCGAATAAGAAGCTGCACGAAGAAACGAATTTTGGTATTTGAGATTCCGTCACGGAAGAGGCAAAATTAAACGATTTCAAACAAGTTAAATATTAACAGACGTACGTTAAAAGTTAAAAAGGATATAAATTTGGTATTTAATATGATGCCGTCTCGCAAGCCAGATATATTGTTGTAGTTTTTCTAATTATGGTGAAAGGCGAGGTGAATGATCTATAATAATAGAAGGGGTGATTCCTATAAAATTTGCTGTATTTATTTTTCACTTGAAGATGATTAATGAGATATTTTTTAATTATTTGAAATTTTGTTGGAAGGATTTGAAGGATCAGGAATACTTTTGCGATATTCGAAAATTGTATATCAGCCTAAACCCGTTGACATTGAGAAAAAAGTCGTGATAGTGATTTTCCTCAATTTGACTTTAGAATTTAGGATTATGAATAATTAAGCTTCTTTATTTTAATTTACAAACTGAAACCAAATCACTATTTCATCTACAATCATGGATTATCCTGATGACATTTTATTGTGAAAAACATATTTCTTAGACTGATTCATATAACACACATTTTGGACAAAGTTTAAAATATCCAACCTCAAATTTCCTCAGCTTAAGCCAAAAAAACATGTTACCATTTTGCTTTTTTAACAAAAAATTGGCCGTGATTTTGCAATTTTGGGTTTTCAATTTTTTTTACGATTTTGGAACGTTGTAACTCTGCAAACATTTTTTTCTATGAAAGTAAAATAATGACCTGTTTCTTTGGTTTAAGCTGAAGAAATTTCAGGTAAGACACATTTAACTTTTTTCAAAAATGTGTGTATGTAATTCAATCCAAAAAACATATTTTTTGCACACTTTCAAAAACTTCTAAAAAATGTGAAAAACTGTTTTCCGAATCTATAATTTGTATTGTTGTTCATTCGAAAACACTATACATAAAAAATTCGCCATAATTTCTAAACTATATGAAAAATTTGTTGGAATTTTCAAATCGATTCAATTCATTTTAGCATGTTATTCATTCAGCACCAGTCTGGAATATTTTTGAATACTCTGGAATATTTTGAAATTGTATAGAATGATTTAAAATTTTATTATCATTCTTTAAAAAAAAAAGTTTTGTGAAAGTCTGAAATGATCTAGAATTTATTTCTTGGAATATTCTGACATATTTTGGAATATTCCGGGACACAATTTTCTGCAATGTGAAGAATCTAAAATCTTGTTTGGGATTTTATTGAAAATTCTTCTAGAATGTTCTTGAATAGTCTAGAATATTATTGTATATTTTGAAATGTTCTAGAATATTCTTCTTTGTTTTGGAATGTTATGAGATAGAACATTTGACAATGTTGTATAAAATTATGGAACCCTTAACAATATTTTTTACTTTCCCAAAGAAGTTTAAAATGTACAATTTACAGAAAATTCTGAGAATATCCCAGAATTTTGTCTGGAGTATTCTGGTATATTATGCAATGTTCTTGAACATTCTGGAATAGGATGGACATTTTTCTAATTATTTAAGAATTTCACTGAGAGCATTCTGGGAATATGTTTGAGATTTGTTTAGATTTTTTTGAAATATTCTGCAGTAGCTAGGCTTTTGCTAAAATATAATATTGTGAAATAAACAGCCACCCTTTGACTAATTGTACTATATCAAACATGACTGAAAATAAAAAAATAAAATAATTTGTAGTCTTACATTCTAGTTGATTACTTGTCTCTTTATTTTGTGAAATATCCAAAGTAATTTGACTTATGAATTGCTATTTAAATGCATTGTAAATTATATATAATGCGACTACTTTTAATAATATACTCGATAATATACAGTTTGTTATAGTAACGATATGAAAATTAAATGGGATGCATACCACAACATTGTAATATTTATTTTTATCCCTTTCATGGTGTACGCTGTATGATACTGAAAGAACTATACTTATATGGTAACCAAAAGGTTCTTATTATTTTCAGGAAATAAAAAGGCATAATTTAATTTTCGAAGGACAATACTTTGGGGTGCATCTTCTCTTATACGAGAGGTTAAGTACGTACTTTATATGTTACATGTTAGATATTACAATATCAGTCTTGCGTGAAAACACCAAATAAGCTATAAATTTTGTCTACCGCAAAAGACCCTTATTTAGACTCCCACTTCCTTTGGTCACGTGACCTTCGCATTAAGTGACCACCATCACATGCGTTGAATAATTTCTCTAGAGTTATATAACCACTAAAAGTTAATTTGATGAAATTGGTTTCTACATTACTAATAGAGAAGAAAATACATCAATCAAATTCACTTTAATTTACTAGTGCCAACATGCATGTTAGAAATAACAATTCCAATAGCCGAAATCTGTCTCAAAAATAATAAATTTAGCCCGGACACGCACCCTTGATTTCCCAAGATGTTGGTAAATGTCAGTAACAGGAATCTTTGATCAGAGCGCAAGCCTTAACATGAGAGTAGAGTGGGGCGAAAGGCCGAGTTTTTACTATGTGCCCTGTAAAACCGTAAATTGGAACATATATCGATAAATAATGCACCGTTGCAAACTTCACATTTTTGGCTGAATATTCTCTGCAGAAACTGTTTGTCTACAATGCTTAGTACTAGAATTATAGCCTTTGAAAAAAAAATTCAAAATGGCTTTTTCGCCCCACCACGAAAAGCAAATTTTTTTTGAAAGAATTCGTGATCTGACATTGAACAATTGATAATCCGAATCATTATGCGAGTTCCGAGTAATATCCTCGAGCGTTTGCTAGATTGTGTTTTGGACGGCTAATGCGACTTGGTCCAACCTTTGATTCGTCTAATTTTGTCTGTTCAACTCTCACAGTCAACATTTTTTTTTTAGATTTATTCTTTTTCTCTGCTGTCTTCTTCTCTTTTCGCTTGTTTTGCTCAGCCGGAAAGAGACCATCACAGCAGAATTTTCTATTATAATAGCCGTTTCACGGCATTATCAGCCACGATTGCTTTTCCTTCAAATATTGTATTTTTTTGCCACAGTGTTCACTTTTTGCTCATCACGAATCTCACCAAGTGCACTTAGAACTATCTCCTCACTATGTTTTTCCTTTTTGCGCTTATATTTACGCGCCATTTTTCTAAAAAACTGAACAAAAAACTTGAAGGGAAGGTGGCACTTTCGCCCGACCGTATTGTTGGCTCTTTCGCCACATTACCTATTTTCTGAGATTTTGCTAAACCACTCTAAATTAGGTGCATGCCGAGGGAAATAAATTAACATTTCCTGTCCAGAACACTATTGTGATTCGGAAAGTACTTATACCAGCCAATTTTTTAGCCAAAATCTGAAGCACTGTTTTTGGGAAACATTCCCTTTTTCATAAACGACGCTTAAGAGGATCTTTGAAAATGGATGAGATAATCATTTATATTGTCATTTGTGCTTGCTGTAGTAGCGATCTTAAAAAGCATGTGGTGAATTGCTGTGCGTCATTGTTCGCAAATGATGAACGAATGGCTCTTTCGCCCCGTGACCCTTTCGCCCCACTCTACTCTATACTCAAAATGTTTCAAAAAATCTGTAAAACTAACTTCTTTCTCAGTTTTGTACAATCAAGAGCAATACAAATTTGAATTAGGTATGACGCCCAAAACAAAAGACCTTGGATACAAATGGGCCCGAGTGGAGAGCTTCACATCATGAATTTATGAAGCTCTTCGCCTGGGGTGATCGGTAGAGTGATTGATCAGCGACTTGGGTCGGAGCAGTGTTGTGGAATGAACGTCCTATTTAAATAAAAAAACACGGGAATTCTAGATCAATCTAAAAAATCTAGACCCCCCCCCTCCTCCCATTACTACCTTCCTCACCGAGTGAGTCACGCTTACCTTGAAAGGAAAATATGGCTTAATGATATAAATATTAACTTTATTTAGCTTGTTTACCGATTAATAAAGATAATGAAGTTTCTGCATCATCAATTTTTTTTATTAAAATTTTCTGAATAAGTAAGTTTATTCCATGATAAAATTTATTTTAAAATGTTTCTAAACATTATTGATGACAAAGAAAACTGTAATTCTAAATGATTTTTTAATATTAGGATATAATTATGTTGTTAACATTTTATTACATTTTTGTAAAAAATATTTGTCGGTACCGACAATAAAATTTCTGGGAAAATTGAAAATGACAAAGGTTTTATTTCAAAGATTAATGTCAAGTTTTGAAGATTTTTAAAACATTTCGAAAAATAATCTAGAAGATTTTTAAGACATTTTTTTAATTTTGCAAGATTAAAAAATTTTTGTTAAGAAAACTGAAGTATTTCTTAAAATATTTTGAATTTTCATCTAGAAAAAGTTTTTTTTTTAATTTTGAAAGGTTTCAAAAGAATAAAGGGCCAGTATGCATAAAAAATATATCATAGGATCTGCAAGTGGTTGTTCGATTTTAATAAAACTCGACGAAATCATGATGTTATACAAGATTTATTTCGTGTCAAAAGGATTAAATTTTTTTCCCTCGAAAATTACGGGAGATGCGCCATGTTGAATTCCAGCACTACTTTTTTTTTTAATATCGGTATTTCTAAAACCGTGAAACGAATTTTTTTTAAAGCTTTAAGGTATTATAGAAAAAAGGATACGATTTCATAATGTAACACCTAACTTTTTATTTTTATCTGGTCAGGATATAAAAATTCCTTATGTCACCTTTTATTTTTAAAAAATTGATGGTGACTCTTTTAGATCACGAGATATCGTCAATTTAGGGAGATCGTGCGCCGCCACCACGCTGTCGTTCCGTCGTTCCAGTGTCCCAGTGCTCTCGCACACGCCGCGACACGACCACGAGAAAGCAGCTCGGTGGCAGCGCACGGTCCAACTAAAATTACGATATCTTGTGATCTAGATCTAGAAGAGCCACCATCAATTTTTTTTAAATAAAAGGTGAAAATATAAAGAATTTTATTATCACAAATAGAAAAAAATAAACAGGTGCGTTATGGACGAAAAAATAAATGCAAACATTTGTTGGACATTTTTTTTTGTCAAAAATGTCTGTATTTTAATATTAAATTGTGTACTTTTTTCTATAATGCCTTGAAATTTGTTCAAAATTTGTTTCGCGGTTTTAGAAATACCGACATTTGAAAATAATTTTATGCCGAAATTCAACATGGCGTAACTCCCGTAATTAAAAAAATGTTTAATGCTTTTAGCACGAAATAAATCTTTTATATTAAGACTATAATTTGGCTAAGTCTCATCTATTTCAAATGACTACTTGCAGATTCTTATATTTCTGACGTATACTGGCTAATTTTTTTTTTAATAATAAAACTTTATGATTCTTGGGAAAATTTCAAAATATTTTTTATTTTGAAAACTAATCTTCAAAAAAAAAAATGAAGAAAGATTTTAAAACATTTTAAATCACTGTATGAAATATGGGAAAAGAATGTAAATTATTTTAAATCCGTTTTTTTTTAATTTTGGAAGATGACAGAATTTTATACAAAATTTGAGTAATTTTAGGAGAAATTTAGAATTTTTGATAAAATTTGAAAATAATTTAAAACCTGAAAAGACTACAATTTTTTTTCAAATGTAGATTTTGGTAGATTCCGTAAAAGAAGCTTTTCAAAAATTTTGAAAGGTTTTAAGAAAATATCAATTTTTTTAAGAATCCAGTGAAAATTTAAAATGATTCTTTGTGCTGAAAAATTAATTTTAAGAGAAAATTGACAAAGATTTCAAAATATTTCAAATGATTTCCTAAAATTCCGAACAAGAATGTACAAGATTTTAGAGCAAAATTGTTCAAATTTGCATTTGTACCAAAATTTCGGTACAAATAGCCACATTTCTCTCGTAAAAAAACAACTTTTCTTAAAATTCCTACTTGATATATACAATTATTATGTTTTTCATTTAGAATTCATCTTTCATGGTTAAAAATGTAATTGTTTTGTTGAAAAAACTACGAAATCACGCGGTTTCCCGCTTCGGTCCTCGATTCACTTTAATAAAACAACATTTACAACTTTAATTTCCTAAAAGGATTTGGAAAAAACAATTGTTGAAAAATCATCATTATTATCATTCAAAACAATTGTATCGACAATAGAAAGTTTCAAAATATGCCTTTACAAATTAAGGGTGGCAGATCATAAGGAGGTAAGGGACAAAATAGAAATTTTACAGGAGAGGAAAAAAATTCTGTAAAATCGAATTGGCAATTACAACGAAAAACAAGAATTCGCTTCCGAGCTGACGCATTCCTGAATCGATAGCAAAAAAGTTTGATAACAAATAACTTACCAGTTATGAGGTAATACAGCACAAAGTTAACAAAATCAGGTTGACATTTTTTTTCACACGGTCGAGTATTCTTTTGGACAGTGATAAAAAATTAAATAATCAATTTTAAAAAAACTAAAAATAATTTCCGGATATGTTGAGTTGTTGAATACAGGAAAAAAAGTTTGATGAAAAAAAGGTAATTCAGTTTTGAGGAAATTAGGTTGCAGTTTTGAGGTTAGACCTCTTTTTGTGCAACTAATTTTTATTGCTAACATAAAAAATGCCATTTCGAACAAATTCTTTTAGCAACATGTGTATTGGATTTTATAAGAATTTTCTATGCAAAAAAAAAGTTTTCGGAAAAATGTCCCTTACCTCATTATATGATCTGCAACCCTTCAAGTGTACTTATGAGATTATTATCTCTTTTCTAAGAAAACATAAATAAAAGATAATTTTGCCTATTTTATAATAACCTATATACATCAACTCATCCGTCTATGATTATTTTATACATAATTGTCACTACGTTAATTTTTTTAATACCTTTAAACTTCTGAATTCTTATAAAAACTTCATTATAATTTTTTGTTTTGGAATTCCTGACTTGGATCCGGCATATGGTATACGTATTTGTTCTTTCGCAATTCTAACATCAAAAACTTGTTTCTAACATTTATGTAATCGCTCCTTAGAGTCTTTGAAGACAGGCACCAGTCCGAAACGTCGATGATATGTAATGGATCATAAATAAACGCTTTCGACCGACTAGCCGCAAACATTCTTTATCTTAATCTTCTCGGTTGAAAACTAATCTCTTTTGGCTCAAGATTGAACTATTTTGTTCAAAATTCATCTTCTATGAATGAATTCAACTGTTTTTATTTGAAATAAAAATATCAACTATTACATTATTCGTTGAGAATTCTTTAATTTTTCGTTGAAACTTCAACTGCTTGGTTAACTGTTGTATAATTTTGTTGAAAATTCATTTTCTCATGGTTGAAAATTTCGTCATTTTAACTGAAAATTGATCTCTTTTTTTGAAAATTATACTATTTCGTTGAAAATACCTCTTTTTTGTTAGAAAATTAATGTTCTCGGTAAAAAACTATTTTGCAGAAAATTCGTCTCTTTTGGTAAAAATGTAATCTTCTTTGGTAGAAAATGCAACTGTTTGGCTGCAAATCAATCTGTTTTGGTTGATGGTTCAAATAATTCGTGAAAAATTCGTCTCTTCTGGATAAGATGTGTTTGATTAAAAATTGGCATCTTTTTTGGTTGAAAATTGAATTTTTTTTTTGGAGATCACTGCGCTTCATCCGCTTGATCCTTGCGCGTCATGGACTTGAAGTTTACCCATAGGTTCATTCACTGTACACTATTCACCACATAATTTTCGAAATACAAAGAATGTCTCAATTATATAATGCGCTATTTTGAAATATTCTGAACAATAACAGCTGTTGGCGTGGTCAGTCCAAAAGTTGACGGTAAATTGAGGTTATGTTGAAAATTTGACTAATCAAATTGGTACTTCACAGAAATAACTGAAAAATTAGTAATTTTTTCAACTAATTCAATTGATACGACACTAACAGCGGCCAGTTCACTATTTCATTAGTAAAAATCTTAAAAGTAACTAATCTCTCAGTCAAAATTGATTGTACTAATTGAATTAGTTAAATTTTAACTAATTCAGATTTAGCGAGTAGATGGCAGTGTTTTTTATTATGATATTTTGTGTTTTAATTTAAAACTGCAATGAAGCATATACTAAAGAAAAGAAAGGAATTAAAGTAAATGAAAACCCAGAACATATGTAGATTTCACAGCAGGAAGCGATAAAACCTTTTAAAAATCTAGGAACCATTATCCCACCATATGCTGTTCTTGCAACATCTTCCAGCCATTTTTCCATAAATTAACACAACAAATCCCTCTTTTCTTTACAAAATCCACTTTCATATGCATGTTTTGCAATTTCACAGTCAGTTTTACCTAATGAAGTTTAATAGTGAAGAAAATGTCTGCGGAAGCAGAAGCGCCAAGAAGAAACGGAGCGTGTCGAAGAGCACGCGCTTATGTCCTTGAAGAGGTTCTTCCGGTAGAATGTAGATTCAAATCGACGTTACATCGTAGTAGTTTTTTTATGTCAATATGGCGACGACGGCATCAAGGCGGACAAATTCGTGTCTTAAAAAAGCTGTAAAAACGTATAACCCCTCGAGTTCATAAACCGAAACCAAGTTTAAACCAATGATCAGCGCAATGCAAAAGGGCGGGGGAATTGTACCAGGGAGAGGTATAGCAGCACGCGCCAGCCACACGCCTGTACACCTGGGACAGTTGGCAAGCGAGACTCACTTTTCCCTCTCCTTTTCCCTCTCTTTTTCTAGTCAACACCCGCGTCATTGCGCTACTCGTCAGAATTTTACGATTCCGGTTTATCGATGGAGACGCTTTTCGAAAATAATCCCTAAAAGGCTAATATAGTATATTTTAAATGCAAAAGCGGCTATCTTTGAAGACACGCAAACCTCCAGAGATAGTATAGGTTCCAAGAGCTTCTAAATTTCAGGCTTCAGGGAATATCTATTTTCAATTCTTAAATTGTTCTAGGCTACACAATTTAAATTTAACTGATGTCCTCAAGGTAAATATTCAGGAGGCAATTTAATATTGCTCTGCATAGCTTCTGTATTTCGGATAGATGATAAGTGTTTTAAAAATTCATATGGAAATTTGAACTTTTTGCGAAATTTTTTGGAGTTTGAAAAGGTTTTTTGATTTAAACGATTCTTTTTTAATATTTCTGCATATTTTAATAATTAGACGTTACACTAAATTCACATCAGTCAAAAGTGGCGGATTCGATGTCAATTTTGACTGATTCAAATAATGCGGATTTGGCCTCGGATTTGGCGACTGACAAAAGTCAAAAGTGACTTTTCAAATGAGTCAATTTGGGTCACTGATAAAATCAGTCGTTCTAAATGATCCATTCGATTAAATTTGCAACTAAAAAAGATCTATTTGGAACACAAAATAACACAGTTGAATTTTCAATTATTTGAAACAAAAAGAATTGGTAACAAAAATTATGAGTCTTCAACAAGAAAAAAATGAAATGAAAAAACAAAAAAATGAATTTTCCATCATGAAGAAGATTGATTTTCGAACACAAAAAAAACAATTTTCAAGAAAATACAAGAATTTTCAATCAAAAAATCTAATTTCCAACCAAAATAATGAATCATTAACCAAAAGAATGAACTTTAACCGAGCAGTTCATTTTTCAATCAAGTAGTTGAATTATAAAAAAAAACCTGAGTTTGCGACCAAAAAGATTAGTTTTCTACCGCACAAAAAGATGAATTTCCGACAAAATACAAGAATTTTCAATCGAAAAGTCGAATTTTCAACTACAATAATGAATTATTAACCAAAAGAATTACCTATAAACAAGCAGTTCATCTTTCAACCAATTACTTGAATTATCAAAAAAGAAAATAAATTTTCGACCAAGAAGATTAATTTTCTACCACAAAAAACAAATTTTCAACAGAATACAAGAGTTTTTAATCAAAAATTTGAATTGTCAACAAAGTAGTAAAAGTTCCAACCAAACAGTTGAATTTTTAATCAAAATGATGAATCCTAAATCAAGAAACGAATTTTCAACAAAGTAGTTGAACTCCCAGCTATAAGGGGCCGTTCAAGTATTACGTATAAGCATAATTTTCCCTAGTCTTGACCCCCACCCTCATTGTAAGCATATTTTTGCATTGCGAATATACAGCAATAAGCATTTAGATGAAAACAAATTTCAAATGAAAAAAACTCAATTTTCCGAAAGGTAGATTAATTTTTTATCGAATAGACGAATTTTCAAAAAAATACGTTAATTTCCAACGAAATAGTTGAATTTTCTACTTAGAAAGGTGACTTTTCAACTAAAAAAAAAACAACTAATTTTCAACAAAATTGTTGAATTTTCAACTAAATTAATTTTGAGGTAAAATAATCAGGCATTAACCAAAATAATGAATGTTTAACTCAGCAGTTGAACTTTCAATCGAGTAGTTAAATTTTCTACCACAAAATATAAAAAAATTTCCAACAAGGATATCCATTTTCTACCGAAAGAGAAAAAAGTAGAATTTTCAACTGAAAAAAATTAATTTTTTATCCAATGGTTGAATTTTTAACTAACGCGTTAAATATTTAAAACAAAACAAAACAAAATTGATTTTTAACAAAGTAGTTCAAACTGCAACCAAGCAGTTGAATTTCCAATAAAAAAGATCATTCCTCAACAAAAAATGTATAAGTTGATATTTCAACCAAAGAAGATCCTAATTTTTGATCAAAAATTGTCAAAAGGAACCAAAAAGATTTTTTTTGAACCCGCGGAAGAATTATTTTCTACTAATAACTTGGAACTGATCTAATGAGTAATGTCCACCGACTAATCAGTAATTTAATTGGAATGATCTAATTTCTAAAGTGTAACTTTTACTAATTGAATCAGTTTATTATGAATGATCCAATCTACGATTAGATCACGGGTTTCTCATAGCATAGGATTTCCAAGAATCGATGATTTCTCATCTACTTATAATGTAGGAACTCAATAAAGAATTTTACTTGATCAATCTTTTTACTATTTCATTAAAGCAGACAAATTAGTCACTTGTATTGAATGGTGATCAGTCATTCCAAGTGAGTATTTGATTCATTCAGCAATATTGACTAATGACTCATATATCTGCTAAAGGTCTGTTTTGTTAGGGAATATAACTGATTTGTCAGTCAAATGATGCTTGATTAATTCACTCAGTCAAATTTCGACTGATTTAAATTTAGAGTGTCAATACTCTGCACACTCTGCTGTGTTCACAATGCTGACTGATTCACATTTAAAGAGTAGACGAGAAATTTTTTATTCTTAGGAATTGTCTCTCATTGGGCGTTATTCAAAATGTTAAATCTTAATATCCACTTTTCTCGGTTTATAGTGAACTTATAGAAACTAATAATCAAAACCTTCCAAACAAATGATAAATTTAGATACTTGGACAAGAAACCATTTTGAAACTATTGTTTTTAATATTGTTGCCAACATTTCGATCCGATTTCGAGTCTAAAAAATCGCTTTATATATAATAAGACCTAATATTAATCTGTAATTTCTATACAATGGGAACACGTGATTTGGTACCCAACATATGGAACCAAGGTAATCCTTCACTTTTTTTCAAAATTGGATGTTATAAGCGAAAATCTTTGATTCTTGGATATTATCCAAATACTATTTAATGGGATAGCTTACACTTAATATCTAAAAGTTCTTAGCATACAAAAGGCTCTCCTGTTGGGCATTATTGCATTCGGCATATTGATATTAAATCTTAATATCCACTTTTCTCAGTTTATACTTTATAGTACCTATGCCCATATAAAAACACTTTTTTTCAACCTTCCAAACGAAGGATAACTTCAGACGGACTACATCACTACACCATTGACAACTTTTAAGGGAGTTTCTAATATTGTTTCCAAAATTTTTATTTGTCATTTCTATACATAATAGAAAAAGTATCTTGGAATCTAACATGGAACCGAGATATTTCTCAACTATGATCATAGTCTTCTTACCCAAACTTTGAATAGAAAAAAGGGCAGATTTATTTTGTATGGTGTTCAATATTTTCAATATTGGAAGTAAAAAATCTAGGAATTACACATTCGACACATTTTTAAAAGTTTCTAATCTATAATTTGAATTCCTTTGATATATGTTCAGCGTTTACAAATTTTTCTAAAAGTATTAACCGTTTTCTGACTCAGAGAGAACCTAAGCGTCTAATATAAATGTAATTCAGAAGTTCCACAGGAATGGGGCGTTTCGTTCAGGGGTCGACAAGCTATGCTTTCATTCCTTTCATTCGTCGATGGCTGATGTGGGCGGAGGATAGTATACATTGAATTAGTCTGTGGTTCACGATGAGAAGTCCTTTACAAATTATTCGCGTTCCATGGGAAACTAAAATAATTTTACCCCATGGTCTATATTTCTAGACAAAGACATGGACGTTGAAGAGTAGGTCAGATGATGATATTGGAAATTGGAAAATAAAAGGCACTCAGCATAAAAATTGCTAACGAGCCACAACCCTCTCCAATGGGAATAACTAACTGCCCATCAAAACGCTTCTCATGTGTCCATCACAATCGTAAAATTGATTGTGTCATTATAGCAGTAGATTCGAGAACTCATGTAGTAATTAGAAAGATCGTTTTTGAAATTAGCCATTTGGAACCATTTACAAAATTAAAAATAGCACTTATTTAACGAGGAAGGTAATTTCAGTAATGGGAGTTTGATATTTATTTTATGATATATGAATGAAATCGTATTTTTTGTTGTGTGCTTCAATGTAAACGAAAATAATTATTTGTATAATGGCTGCGTCTAGTCGTCCCGAATTTCGGGACGACTAGCCTATTTCTACCATTTGGCTACTCATCCCGAAATTCGGGACGACTAGCCTATTTCTACCATTTGGCTAGTCATCCCGAAATTCGGGACGACTAGCCTATTTCTAGCATTTGGCTCGTCATCCCGAAAATAATGCACTTTATTAATTCTACTGTTTTTAACTAGACCAAAATTACCAAAATTGACAATCCTATTTTCTCCATTCGGCTAGTCGTCCCAAAAATAATGCATTTTAGGAAATTTCTCGTTTTAACTAGACAAAAATCACAAAAAATGTTAATGACCCCGCAATTCGGGACGACTAGTCTATTTTCAACATTCGTCTAGTCGGCCTGAAAATAATGCACTTAATTAATTTTACTGCTTTCAACTAGACCAAAATTACGAGGCGTAGGAAAAGGGGTAGGGGTGTTACTTACATTATTTGTATAACCTGTCACAAGGGTGCCTTCCCGCCCCCACGAGGCGTTGGAAAAGGGGTAGGGGTGTTTCCTCACATTATTTCTGTGACTAGTCACAGGGGTGCCTTCCCGCCCCCACGGGGCGTTGGAAAAGGGGTAGGGGTGTTACCTTACATTATTTTTGTGACCT
Source organism: Andricus quercusramuli (assembly GCA_932178445.1). Taxonomy (NCBI): domain Eukaryota; kingdom Metazoa; phylum Arthropoda; class Insecta; order Hymenoptera; family Cynipidae; genus Andricus; species Andricus quercusramuli. The sequence continues at coordinate 93,758 of CAKNXH010001911.1, read as the reverse complement.
GTCACAGGGGTGCCTTTCCGCCTCCACGAGGCGTTGGAAAAGGGGTAGGGGTGTTACTTACATTATTTTTATGACCTGTCACAGGGGTGCCTTCCCGCCCCCACGAAGCGTTGGAAAAGGGGTAGGGGTGTTACCTTACATTATTTTTGTGACCTGTCACAAGGGTGCCTTCCCGCCCCCACGAGGCGTTGGAAAAGGGGTAGGGGTGTTTCCTCACATTATTTCTGTGACTAGTCACAGGGGTGCCTTCCCGCCCCCACGAGGCGTGGGAAAAGGGGTAGGGGTGTTACGGCCAGTATAGGCCGGCACACAGAACAGCTGATCTATATGTCACGTGATCGTTAACCAATGCGCAATAACACGCAAAATCGAACGAAAACCCGAATAAAGATGCGGTGCTCTCAATTCGGCTCCCCAACTGTACTGCGCATGCGTCGCATCGGCAGTCTCATTGGCAGTAAAGAACTTGATTTTTGGGAATTATTAAATGTTTAAATAAATTTTTTATGATAAATCATCATTGTAGAATTAATTAAATTAATTCTTGGATCACAAAAAAGTGTTTTAGAGTGCGAGAGCGAATAATTATTGAATTTTACGCTTTACAAATGAATGATTGATTCTAAATACAAAGGCAACAAGTGTATCTAGTCAAGAGTCAATAGATCACATCAAAGGAAGGTCCAATCAGAGCACGGAAATCATGAGAAAGTTTCGAACGACCTTGAGACTGCGGTGACACAGTGCAAATACATAACATAATTTGGATACGTTAAAGCTTAAAAGACTACACTTCATAAAATATAACCTAACTCTTAGTTTTATCCGTTTTTTAACATTTATTTTCAATTAGGGATGAATAGCAGTTTTGTTAATCTTCGGCTTACTCAAAAGGAGAGAAATAAAAAAGAATATTATAATTTTCGGGACGACTAGCCAAATGTTGAAAATGGGCTAGTCATCCCGAATTTCGGGACGACTAGCCAAATGTTGAAAACGGGCTAGTCATCCCGAATTTCGGGACGACGAGACACTTCGTTGTATAATACAAACAATTCTTTTTATTCCAAAGAACTTATAAAGATATTATAAGCAATTTCACATGACTTGATTCAGTTTCGAAAAATACATGTAACTCATTATTTCAACTTTAATTCAACTAATTTTTCCTATAATTTAACCCACTTTCAGTGAAACGGCAACACTAATCAAGATTCACTTAGCGAATCGCCGCGTCAAGCAGAACAGAAAGCTCCCAAGAATCCTTATCTGGAATAATCCTTTTTCCGATTGTCCGCGCAATGCTCAACCGATTTTGATTGAACAATATCTTAAATAGTTAATAAGTTTTCCCGTATTTAGTGCAAAAAGTGAAAATTTAAAGATGAACTACTACCGGTTCCATAAATCCTGGCACTTGCGTACAAATCATTGAAGAATTCATTTTAAAAAATCACTTAAAAAAGGAAAACATAATTATCAATCCGGATTTTATTAGACATATAAGCATAATATCATCTAACCACGATGGGTCTATTAGTTTTGATATAAGTTTCCAATGATGGTTCAAAAATGTACTTGAAATTACCTTTTATAATTTAGTTAACTTTTGGGCCTCATATTTCATAAAAATGAAAAATACGTATGAATTATTTTGCAAAAAATGAAATGGTCACCTCGAACTTTTGTTTACGCGTACATTTTTTCGAAATTCGAAAATATTTCTAACTATGATGTCTGCAGTAAATAAAAGACAAGGTTGCTATAACTCAGCTTATAATCTAGGCCTACAATTTTCAAAAAAATCTACAAATTCAATTGTAGGTACAGATAGTAAATGGTAAAATTTTTCAAAAACTATTCAAGATATCGAAATTTTTTGCAATATGCATCAAAAATATTTGGTTGCAGAATTCTCATTAAAATTTCTTGTAAATCAGTTGGATAAATGAGTATGCAGAAGTAAGCACAAGTGAAATTGTTTCGCTAACAATAATGCATGTGTCAATCAATACTGTTTGCCTAAAATTTGATCTAGAAATCTAAGGCAAAATGCTATCGATATTTCTGGGTATGGGAGATTGATGGTATAATTATAATAGGGGAAATTGGGGAATTGTGAGACATGAGGAATTATGAGATACGTCAACTTTTCACCACATTGGAACAGTTTCGAATGCGCATGGCGGTCATCGTCTTGTCATAACCAAAGCTCATTTTTCTAGTAGTATTTGGAGTGTGTATACGCACTTGTTAGTTCTGTGCTAAAACCGCTTGGAAAACAATTTACAAATATATAATCCCGATAAGATTCAGAATGTTTAAAATAACTTTTTGAAATGAAAGAAAAAAAAATTCTATAACGTACTTTATTCAAAAAGTTTCACAACATATTCTATATTAATAATATTTTTTTCAAATATAGCTTAGGCTCTCTATGTGTACCGAAAAAATCCGGCTATTCGTACCGAAATTTAGATATAATTGCCTAAAAGTTCAATTAAGGAAAGTTTACTCCTTCATTTCACTGAACAACAGTTCAATTGTATTTGAAATTAAATAATTTAAAGTTTCGAATGCTCTGAGTGGAACAAGTTCTTAAGTCCAAATAAGCGTTATACAAAACTGAAGCCTTTTGAAACTGAAAATTTGTGAATTATGAAAAATTATTTGTGAACATTTTAATTTCCACGGATTAGAACTGGATGAATGTTAAAAATTGAAGAATTACAAATAAAATTGTACATGTTTAAACATAAGTTTTCTACATGGCTTGAGAGCGGAAATATTAAATATTAAACAGTTTTTCAATTTGTGAAAATAAGTGTATACTTAAAAAACGGGACAATTTAAAATTGAAGCCTCTTTCAAATTAACAAAATTAAAAGTTTTGAATCGGCATGAGAATTGTTTACAATTTTTCAATAATTTCAATAATTTTTCAATCGGATCAATAGTAAAAGAAGTCGGCAAATAACAATTTCAATATTCAAATGCGCATTCTTTCTAGCGATGCATTCGAGATGATTCCGAGAAAATTCGAGATTTTCTTGACATATGTTCAGGTGGACTAAATAATAATTAATGAAGATCGAGAATTAAAGAAATCCGTATGTCGAGTTAAGAATCTCGAAACTTTTTATTTGAGGTTCTCGATTTCCACGGAGCTCTGAGTTCTCCTGAACATATGTTTCAAGAAAACCTCGAATTTACTTAAAAACTTCTTGAATGATGAAACTGACGTTTGACTCAAATTCTTTGACCTAAATTTTCTGACAAATTCAAAGTGTAAAAATGATACAATTCCAAATTATAGTTCAAACAATGAGGGTTCTTTTAAATTGGATGTGTACATTCAGAAAATTAAAAAAGTATTAGATCAAAAATTGTTGCATCAACGGGCGTATTTTTTTCCACTAATGATCTTAAGTTACAGAAGCCCTTTTGTTTCATACAAAAATATCACACCGTGAAATTCCCATTTCCCGTTTTTTCCCCGTGATTTAATCATTTATATCCCATTAAAGAAACCGAAAGTCTATGATTGATTAAAGCATAATTCAGCTTGAAAATTGAGACTTACCTTGCTTCTGTTCTATTAATCAAATTGAGACGAATCATCTATATAATGATCCCACAAAAACACATATAAAAAGCATCCTAAAAAGAATAAAGATGAATCAACTCACAAACCACAACAAATCAAGCACCTCTATCTCTATCATAAGTTGAAAAAAATTTCTACAGCTTGTCCCTAAAGCCTGAAAAATCACGAATCTCGAAAAAAAACATTCAAAACCTAGAACGACCGTCGAATCGAGAAAAAAGAGTTAAGTCCCTCAATCTTGATGGTTGCCATGACGGAAATTATGTTTCTTAAATAGTGATTTATTTTTCCTTCAGGATCGAAAAAAAGGGTGAGCGCTGATCATTTTGTATCTTGTATCCATCCCATTTAGCCACGTGCCTTCACCTAGGAAAAAATGTGTGGATACCGGTGATCCGTGATCTCTCGACGCGCAGGTTAATTCGGTGCAAGAAAGGGGGTGAATGGTAAAAGACGGTGAGGAGCCACCTGATTTTTTTCGACAGTAGTTTGGCAGTAGATTAAACCCTTGAGGGAGCGGGTGCCTGCTGGCCGTATGCTTCCCATATGTTCACCTCCCTCTATAGGACCCTATACGCGCGCGGGTGCCTTTTTACATTTTCTTTCTCGCTACCCCGAATCCATGAGTGATTCTCTCGGAAAAAAGGTAAGTTAACAGTGACACAGGGGCATAACCTAAATAACTCTGGATGTGCACGCACGTATCTATATGTATGAATATGCACCTGCGAGGACGAACCAATGAGGCTTTCATAATACTTTTAGCATGCAAGGAGCTTCCGGCAAACAAAAAGGGGGCTAATTATATGCCCATTGCCCCCCACCCTTTAAATGATTGATGGGTTCCCTCACAAGCCTTCAATATTAGCCTACATTATCCTCTTTATGCGTTTATTTCCATACAAATATTGGGGTATAATCCCCAATCTTGTTTATCCATTTAAAAATTTTCTACTCTCTAAATTTTAATCCGTGAGATTTCATCGTTCAGCAGTGAAAATCCTTCTACTCATTTGATTAGGGCGCTCATTTTCAAAATGTTTGAATCACTGAGATTGTGTTGTGAATTAGTAACAATTCTGACTGATTTGATTCAATAACACATTCCCATTTTTAGAGCTTCGTAGTCCCAGGCAGAAAACCTTATTCTTATTGTTTCGGCCAGGTGAACGTTTGACCGTCCATCGCACTTTTTTCCAGGGGCGGGAATTAAAGGAAGTGAGGGGATGATTAATAGGAAGTGGTGAGTGGAGAGGGGAGTAGGGGGAGGGATGTAGGGACTGGAGAGGGGCAGGGTGTTTACGGATCAGGCAATTTGAAAGTCCCGGGCTTTCCCTGTTTTTTTTTTCTTAAATAAATTCATTTTCAAAATTCCCTGATTTTTCCCTGACCATTAATATTCAAAGACCAGCTTTTTAATCTTGTGACATTTTTAATATGGCATCTTTGTAAAAGAAATAATGCAATTATTACAGAATAAAAATGTCAAATTGATTTATTTCAACCAAAAAAGATAACTACCCAACCATAAAAGATAAATTTTAAATTCCAAAAGGACAAATTTTCAACAAAACAGTTTAATTATCGACTAGAAAGTATGACATTTTAACAAAATAGTTACATTTTTAACAAAATAATTAAATTTTTCAACCGAATTGTAGAATGGTCAATCAACATTTTTCAGAAGACAGTTGAGTTTTTAACAAAAAAAAGATGAGTTATGACTCCAAAAAGACAAATAAAAAAAAAGTTGAATTTTCAACACCAAAATATGAGTTTTCAACCAAATTTAGTTTTCTAACAAAATAGTCGAATTTTCAACCCAAAAAGACGAATTTTCAACAAAACATTTTTAACATGTAATCGTTTATAAACGGATTACGAAAATTCCCTGACTTTTAGAAGATTTTTTTCAAAATCCCTTACTCTTCCCTAACTTTTCTGTAACAATAACATTCCCTGACGTTTCCTTGAATTCCAGGTTTTCCCTGACCTACAGACACCCTGGTATAGAAACGGAAATTTTAACATGAAATATACATATAAAAAATTTATGCCGGAAAGAACACAATTAGTTATTCACACGAGCAAAACTTATCTTTAATCACAGACTGAAGTGATAAATACTAATCGAAACTACATTGCTGATTACGAGTGGAACACCACCCGTTCATTGATGATTGATTAAGGTCTTTTAATGTTAATTATATGAGAGTTAATTTTTTTTCTTTTTAACAGGTTGATAGCTATCGGAATTCTTTATGAAATGAGCCAGGATGTAGTCATTTTGTCAATTTTTCAAAGATGGTATTGCAAAAGTAGTGCGCATTAAAATTTTTTTTTTTTAATTTAAATAAAATCTTATATAATAAACATTTTTCAATATCTTTGGGATCATTTGAAAGGTAAATTTCTATAAAATTGCAACATTTTTTCTAGCATGGTGCAAAATGTTTAAAGTTGAAACAGAAATGTTGAAAAAATGTGAGTATTTTTTCTCTTAAAGGAAATATTTTTGTTAAATATATTAAGAAAGTAATTATCAGGTTTCTTCCAAATTTATTAAAAATATATATGGGTGATTGTCAAAAAGTTGACCATTTTAAGACTCAACCAATTGCTACATTTTTTTTAATGCATTTTTTTCTAAATATTTCTCAAAATAAGGCACTTATGTCAAAGCGCAATTTCGTGATATTTCGAAATTTCAGATAAAAAAGTACTCAAAATATCTGCGGTAAAGAATCTGCGTGCCAAACTACAACTTTGAAATAGAAAATTTTGACATATTATTACCAAGTTTTTTAATCTTTGAGATTCACAGATATCATTTATATTGAGTTTTGAAAAAAAATAATAATCACGAAGAGGGTTCAATATTTTAGAGTTGAGGATTTTGAATATTGCTTCAAAATCTGGCATTGCTATTTATGCTAAAACTCAAAAATAATGCTACAAAGTATTCATAATCCGGCCTAAATTTTGTTGATTTTATACTTACAAAGATTTTACTATATTCAAAAATTGATTTATCAACTTTGCATCCAAATAAATGTAAATATTCACCATTTTTGCATTATATTTGTTATTGTATGCCCGATGATGCTCCATATTATTTAATCATACTATAAAACCTGCTCGGCATATATTTTTCAAAGATGTTGGAAATTCTTATTTTTTATCGGAACCGAATGTCGCATAAAAAAAATATTGAAATTTCAGTTTTTTTTTTGTTGCAATATTTTCCTAAATAATTGAAAAAATGCCTTCATCCTTCCATTCCTTGACACTTCTGACAACTTTCAACCTGTTGGAGAAAAATGTTGGACTCTTATATACATAACATATAAAGAAATTAAACAGTTATAGAAAAACTTCAACGGAATCATACACGACACGCAAAGTAATCAGATTTTCTTCTCTTTGTTTCACGAATTAACAATAAAAAGAATTAAAAGTAGGAAAAAGTCGATCTTGCTAAGCAAGAAAAAAATTCCCGATCCTCAATAAAATTTCCGATCCTAACTAAAATTCACAGTGTTCCCAGGGTTTTCCCGGTTGGATCAAATTCACGGGGATTTCCCAGTTTTGCCAAACTTCCTTTTCCGCTAGACCTCCTGAGGGGAAGTGAGGGAAGAGGTAATAAAGGTAATGAGGAGAGGTGAACTAGAGAAGGGAAAACTAGGGGAAGGTTCAGGAAGTGAAGGGGAAGTAGGGGGAAGTATGATAGGGAAGGGGAGGAGAAGTATATAAGAAGAGGGAGTGGGGGCGTAAGGTATGAGAGGGGGAGATTTGAGCGACTTAAGATTTATTCGCTCTCTATTCGTGGGAATTTTCAATGGTTTCAAAGGAATTTCAGAAATTTTTAAGAAATCCTCTCATGTTAAAGCTTTTTGAGAATTTCCAGGAATTAATGTAGTGGTTTCTACTGAATTTTATAATAATATTTTAATTCATTTTAAAAAAAAATTTGCTAAAAATAAATTTAGGACTGCGCAGTGTTTCACGATTTTTTTCTTTTTTTCTTACACATCCGAAAGTATTCACAAAAATTTCAAAGCATTCAATATTTTCAAAGGTCCAACTTAAAGATGTGATCCACTTGTAATTGGACTCTTGTCATACAGCCCTTTGACAAAAAAAAAATCAGTCTGGCTCTAGTGTCTACTGAAGTCAGTCGATTATTTGAAAATAGGGAAAGAAGCAAATATAAAATTTGTCAGTTTGATTATTTTTCTATAAACTTTGTTTCTGTATGCAGACATATTCATAAAAGATTTTATAACCGCGGAACTAAAGCGTAACTTGGAAATAGACAGAAAATGGAAACTTAAGGACAGGGTCTGTGAGACCCTGTGTGTGATCCGAGGGTTAAAAAAAGGGTTATTGGTTCCATGCCCAGAGGTAGGCCAGGAATCGGCAGATGGGAACATATAAACTCCTATCTAATACAACGCTGCTGAAGGCTGGTGACCTTCTCAGCATAAATCACCAATCAGTTGACGCTCTCGGTTTCCTTTCTCTGTCCTTACACCCCCTCCCCATCCCAGTAACAGATGCATCCACCTACACCAAGGAAGTAAAAGGGAACGTTGGTGAGTTGAAGCAACTTGACCGGAGCACATACGCAAGATGATGACAATCCATCGAAGTATTCATCCTAGATTTTCTGTACCTCGAATATATCACCCTCGAGATAAAGGGGGTAGAGGCTTGCCAAGCTTAGAGTGTCTTCATCGAAGAGAACGGTTCTGGCTACAGCCTGCTCAGTTCTAAATAGCAGATTCCCTTATGCGACTCGTACATCAACATAAAGTCGCCAATGCTGCGGCGTTTCTATACCGTGCCGCAGATGAGCTTGGCCTCCCACTTGATTTCAGCGACACTACACATGGCCTAGCATCACTAACACCTTTGGTGCTCAAAAGTCGTGTACAGAAAGCAGAACATACGCTTCTACTAAGAGAACATGTTGACAAGCTCCTTCATGGTAAATTCTACGACATCATACGTAGAGAAGAGCTCTCGATGGGTCTGTTCAACATGTTTCTCAAGTCTGCTGGATTGAGATCGGGGACTGAAGGATTTATTTTTGCCTGTGAAGACGGCGTTATAGACACCTTAGTTTACCGCGAGCGCATAATGAATGTAACTGTAGGCGATACCAACTGTCGAGCGTGCAAGCAAGAGCCAGAAACACTTGGACATGTTCTCAGTGAATGCTCAAAATATGCACGCTACCGGTACATAGAGAGACACAATCCGGCTCTAAAAGAGTTATATCACCATCTTAGGCCCTTCTATGGTGTTGATCTATTGCCCGTCTTGCCATACGCCCAGGGGGAACTCTGAAGAATGATCAGTCTATGATCTACTGGAATTTCTCATTCTCCACTACTCAACATATCAGTGCTATGAAGCCTAATATTGTCCTCCAAGATCTGAAGAACAAGATAATTTACGTGATTGAATTCTCGGCAACAGCCGATGGTAATATTATGGGAAAGGAGGAAGAAAAACTGGCGAAATATCAAGCACTTCTTTTCGAGCTGAGTAGGCTGTACCAAGGCTACAAAGTCCATCTTGTAGTTCTCATAATCGGCTGTCTTGGACGTATGAAAGCTTCATTTATTAGCCAACTCAACAAGATTCCGGCTTGCTAGCGTCAGGCTCATTCCATCGCGAACGGGATGCAAAAGGCTGTTCTTCTTAGATCACACAGAAAAAACTAAGTGTAAACTTTACCCGGATTTCGGGGTAAAGATTACCTGCAACAAAAATGACCCCATTTGGGTAAACTTTACCTGAAGTCTCGGTATATTTCTGGTTTTACCCACGCTTGTGAGGAATTTTTGACAGTTCTAACGATTCGGCGAAACAGCCTTTATGAGGCCGCACTTATCCGATTTGCCTGTTACACCAACCATCAGCTAACTTCACTTCAGCGATTCAAAGCTAGTGGCTTCCAATTTTCAAGACGGTGGTGACAACTTTCATGAGAACAAAAGACAGTTTCTGCCCATCGAGGGTAATATTTGTGTTTTACCAATACGAACATGTGATAATACGGAATCACCTGCAACACTATTTACTCTAAGTTTTTTCTGTGCACTCCATCTGGTCCGTCAACACTGTTCCTCTTCACATTCTACAAGGATTGGTAACTCTAAAAAAGTATCCAGAGGTGAAACCTTAATCTGCAACTGTCCCGTCTGCCGTGTAAGGTCATCCGCGGCTAGAGACCTGAGTCCAAGGAACAGTGTTGCCCGATGTTATCTCGCGTAAATTTGCCGCTCTTTCTTACCTTCTAGGACAGAAGGAGCAGAAGCGGTTGACGTACACATTTCAGTTGCGCCGGGATTGGTTGATTTAAGCATTTAAGGAGAGAGAGAGAGGTAGAGAGGAAGAGAGAGGAAGAGAGAGAGAGAGAGGGAAATGCTTAGAATTCCTTGAATTCCATGAATTGCGTGAATTCCGTTAAGTTCAGAAATCCCTACATTCCGCGAATTCTTTGAATTCCGTGAATTTCATCAGCTTCGTTAATTTCATCAATTCCGTAAATTCCGTGAATTCCGCTAATTCCGTGAGTTTCATGAGTACCATGAATTCTGTGAATTCTCTGAATTTAGTGAATTCCTTGAATACCATGAATTCCGTGAATTTCACGAATTGCTTGAGTTCCATGAATAAGTGTTCGGGGTAATTCAAAAATGTTTAAGTAATTATTTCTACAGAACTCGGGAGGATTCTGCGGAATGCTCAGAATTCAGGAGGATTCGACAGATTCCAAACAACGCATTTATTTTAAGTATAAGGTAATCAATTCGTCGAGCAATATTTTCTAATTTGGTTGCTGCAAAAAAGATACTTTTTAATTTTCGAATTAATCTTTTTGATTAGTTAATCTTTAATTGTTAATTGCTCGGTAATCATGCATTCAATCAAATTGTATTATTGATTATTTTCTATTGAGTTTCTCACACGGAATCTGAAAATATAAATATGTATTTTGAATACTTAGACACCCTATATATAATTAAAAAAGGAGTTAAACAACCACCGCAGGGTCCCACTAGGAGCAACTGCCATCTAAAAAATGTCAATAGCCCCCAGTAGAACAGCAGTAAAACACACCTATGGCCACGTCTCACAACCGTAAGATGGATGGATGTTCTTGAGGACACGAAGCGGCCTAAGGATGACAACTTTCTGCATCCATATGGCAAGTGCCTTGGCATACTTTTTGGCACGCGGGTATGGCTCTAAGGTTACGAACCAGTGATAGTTTCGCACCTCCGAGAGCACCTATCACAAGGATAATTACTCGCAACGAATATTTTGGGTACAGTCGTTGCAGCTCTCTTTTAAGGTCTTGATACCTCTCCTCTTTTTCTTTCTCCTTTGCTGTGATGTTGTATTCGGACGGAGCCAAGAATTCGATCACGAATATAGTTCGTTTCTCGAAGTCTTGGTGAACAATGTCAGGTCTCAAGTGAGCAACGGAGACTGCTGACCGAAAATCGCAGTTCCAGAAACTTTGGCACTTCTCGTTTCGGACAATAGACATCCTATGTCCGACATCGTCGGACATCCTGATAGTATGTGTTCTAGGTACTCAGCGTCTGCATGACACGCTCTGCACCTACCACTGGGAACTTCTGGACTATATATATTCACTATAAAAAAAGTATTATTTCAGGGCTCATTTCAGGTATAAATAAGACTCAGAAAAACGGTCTCGACTTGTGCTGAAATAAAGGTGCGTTCCGCTAGCACCTCCACAACGAGACTTTATTGGCGGGAACCCAGTGTAATTTGTTTTAAATCGAAAAAAAAACAGCATGAACCACGGTCGTATACACAGGTCCGGGGGCTCTCGTGGTGGGGGAAGTTCCATAACGTAAGCCAGAAAGTGTCGCAAACTGACCACTGAATGTAGTGGCGTATGTGTCGACTCTGTCGAGTAGTGTAGGATTTGAAATGTAAACAAAACACTTTTTCTAACCACAGAGTCTCAACTGGTCTCAATGAACCGAATCGTGAAGTAATATTCAAATAAAAGAAATGCGAAAATGCCGTGTGTTTTGCCGTACAAAAGTGCAAAGCAGATATGTACATCAAAATTTAAAGGCAAGAGATCAATTTTTAAAGTGCCCAGTGATTTTGTTGTACCGAGAGAATGGGAATCGTGTCCCGGGCGTGAATTTTTCTCGTTCAAAGGTACGTATTTGCGAATTTAATTTTCCGGAGAAAGATATTATAAAAGAATGTAACTTCTGATAGCGAAGGGCGAATTATTCATTGTACTCCGTTACAATACCTTCGCTTGCGAAATGGTGCCAAACCGACGAAATTCGATATTACCGAGAAATCATTCCACTATTTTAATATTTTCAAAAATCAGTTTCATAAAATTTACTTTGCATCATATAATTTTCAGCATCAATATATATTTATTATTTTCATTAATTTAAAAATGCATTCATTTTATTTAAATTATTGAATACACCTGGATTAAATTGACTTCTTGAGATTAAAATTTAAAATTAAACCGTCACTTTCTCTACTCTACTATTACGCCACTACCGGAAGTGACACCATTGTGAAATAATCGGAAGCTTCAATAAGGGAACTTCCTCCACCACGAGAGCCCCCGGACCTGTGTATACGACCGTGACATGAACTTATCCTATTCACAAATAGAACACGTAAAAAATGATACAGTAAAAACAGATCTCTAGTAATATTTTTAAATTCTGAGAACAATAATTAAGTTGAAAAAATTGAACATGGGAAAGTACATAGGAAACCATGAAAAACTATGTGGGAAAGTAAAAACTAGGATTCGATTTAGGACTTATAATTTGCATAATATACAACAAAACAATTGCACTTTAGCTTGATCTGTCAATCTAGTATAAATCGGACTTGATTTACTAGATTCCAGTAAATCAAGTCCGATTTGTGCATAGTAATAGGCTCGAAAGGATATTCGTCTGCCAAAAACTAAATCTGATAAAAAAATTCTAAACTGTCAACCTTAGAAACCGACGTAACCTTGACATTGCATGGATGCTATGCCTATGTCGTGCGCGCTCCAACTGTTAGATTTTTTTACTTTCTCTTGTTTCCGTTCATTGAACCAGGGTTATGTGCAAAACGTGTTCAGGATACGTTTCAAAGATTTATAAACTTCGAATTCCGAAAATCAATAAAGGTTAAAAATTAAAAAATGGTCTAATTCCATGCACTCAAAATCTCTTGAGTTAATTTCTGAATTTATAATAACTAACCTAAAAAATGTGCATGTCTCTCAAATCGCCACATTTATATAAGTGTTAAGTCTAATATAGAAAATCTTAAACAGTTGGAATAATTTAAAACGTCAAATTCACACGGAAATCCTCAATATTTTTTGAGTCTTTCGGAAGAATATGCTTCAAGACAACGGAATACTCTCCTAACGCACTCAAATGTTAACAAATTTATTTTGAGAAAATTAACACGAGATATTAATTTTTGCTGTGAAAGTAATTTGAATTCATTTTTAGAAAATAAATTTATTCAAAGACTCTGTGAAATTAGTACGATTCCGATAGCAAGTGCTATTGGGGCAGCATTTAGATGGTTCAAATATTCGTTGGTACCTCCTTTTATTATATAAAACAATAAATGCGTGAAATTCTGCAAAAAAAAAGTATTCATTGATGTCAAGATATTCATTCACAAAGTTTTAAGTAAAAATATTACTTTTCGGTGAAAACAAAAGTTTTTGGTGTTCGTATTACTTTCGGTGAATAGCTAGGTGAATAGTAATTCTCCAATAAAAATCGTAGGTTCGGTACACACTAGATTCCAATATTATTTTATGTGACTAATACGCGCTGTGAAATGAGAAAAAATTAAAAATTAGTTTAATTATTATTATAACTGACCCGCTCGTTAACATCTATTTCGTCCAAATAACGAAAAACAAAATCGTTTTGACAGGTGGATGACAATTCAGCCCAACACTCGACGATACTCGAAATGAGAAAAAAAGTCTCAAAATGATTAATTTCCTCCCGATGTTTTAAAATGAGTGTATAGGATTTCCAGCTGAAGCGAAGGAAATATGGTCTCAGATATGGCCTACTACCTATTTTCAGGACTTTGTTATAGTTGAAGCATGTGGGGAAATCTAGACAGAGGCCTAATGATCAGTTTTCCATACTTTTGGATTATCATTAAAGTCTAATGTTTAAATCCCATTAAATATAATTACTGTAATAAAACCACACAAATTGAATATAAAGCACTATCGCTGTAACTTTAGGTTGAATCCATAGTTACCTTTATGGATATATAATTTTAATGTTGCATAAATTTCGTCCTACTGCTCTCAATTCAGTTTTCTTCATATTTGTTGCGTCCTTGACTCTTCTTGCTTCTTCTTATTCCTTATTTCGCCGCATCCCACATTATCCACTCAAATATTGTTAGGCGGATATGCTTCACTATAGAAAGGATCCTTACACTTTAAGTCGGACTCCCGCGAATAAAAAGCCGGAAATCGGTCTGATGACTCTTTCGAAATTCATCGTGGGAACTCCTCCAGAGTTAACCCAGACAAAGATATTCAGAAACAAATTTCGCACAATATCATTTCGCTATTAAAAACAACATTTTTCAAATAAAAGGACACACATTTCGAATTTAATGTTGGATGCAAGTATGTATAATAACAAAAACAAAAAAAAGAATAGTCGACAAAACCACATAAGGGGTCGTGCATAAATTACGTAACGCAATTTTCCGACAATTTTTACCCCCCACCCCCTATGTAACGCTTATTGCGACTTTTCCCTGTAGTTTTTCACCATTATGTAACACTAAGCTATACCCCCCCCCCCACAAAGTGTTACGTAATTTATGCACGACCCCTAAGCAGTACTATTCATCCCATGGTGAGTAAATATTGTATACATATAGTAATAATATAACTGTGATGTACGCACAACATTACTGTTACGTTGCTGCATCGTTGCATTTTCTAAATGAACATCCTAATTCGAAGCCGGGAGCACCCTATTTTCTCCGCTGGTGTGAACAAAGGCCGAACAAATTTTGCATTTATTCACAGAATACTTGGATATCGTAGGTAATTGCATACAAGCCGTTGAAATATTTTTAATTGGAGAGCGTGCATTGGACGAAGGAAAAAAACAAATGTGTTTTTGAAGGAGCAGGTCTTTCTCCCAAAATTGGAAAGAAAACAAATACAAAATTCTAAAGTTTGATTATTTTTATAAATTGTGTCTCTGAATACAGACAATTTCATACAGAATTTCTAATCATGTAACTTAAGTGTAACCTGGAAATTGAAGCCTATTTTACAGATGAGTACTTTATACCAATTTATATTAATCTTACCTTCAAATATAATTTCTAAAGCTTCCGCGCCTTATGTGATGATGCAGCGGGGGGGGGGGGCAGATATATTTATATATTATATATAATATATATATGTATATATTATATATTCATTTATATTATTCATATATATTACCTTGAGGTAGGCCGGGAATTGGCAGATGGGAACATATGAACTCCTATATAATACAACGCTGCTGAAGGCAGAAGATTTTGTGGTACTGACGTTATAACTAGACTCTCCACCATACGACGAATCAATATACATGACTTGGACATGATTTCGACTCGCAAACCAAATTTCGCGCATAAAGGTGGTAGTTGGGTGTACAGTCTAAACAATGAATAATACAAACAATAAAATAGCCTCGGAATGGGCTGAAACTTTGATTGACGAAATGCATACACACGGTAAACGTAAAGGTCGAGTTTTAGGCGATGAATGGAGACTGGGTGTTTGGAATGCTCGAAAAGTGATTGATCTTAAGGTAAGAGAACTACGAGAAACTATGCACGTAAGCAAGCTATAGATATTCTATCTGTACCTGAGGCGAAGAAGAAGGGCTGCGAAAGTATAAACATGGAAAATGGGGTGTTGAAAGGTGGTTTTGAAATATGGCCAGGACTAGATAGTGAATCACATGGTAGGCAAGGGATCGGTTTGATTATAAATGAAAAAGCAAGGCCGCACCTCAAAAACCAAGGATGTGTATCTCTCAGATTGCGGTGGGTTACAATGAAGGTATAGGAATCAGAAGATTATTTATCATAGCGTGCTACGACCCAGTTGATAGTGATCCGAGAGAAGTCAAAGACGCCTTCTGGGACACCTGAAATGATACAATAAGTACTTGCGCTCATATGGGAAAGAAATCACTTAAGATGGTTCGGACATGTTTGATTTGATTATACATATTGTTTTTACATGAGGTTTGAGATATTGAAACTTTTGCAAGTTTTACAAATTTTTTATGTGGTCCGATATAGCTTTTAAGACAACAGGCAGTGGATCGTTAAAGATGCCAATATTCTGTTTTTCATGAAGATAGTTAACACTATGACATGTTTTGAACATTGGTGATGTTAGAGTTAAGTTCGAATCAGGCTTCGGTAGATAGAACAGGCCTCGTGATCTGGATTCGTATATTGAGGAACACGGAATGTTAGACTCCCCAGCAACGATGGGCACACTATCTGACCTCTAACTATTTTAATTAGAAAGCAGATAATAGCATAGATTCTTCTATTTTCCAAAGAAGAAACTTGAAATTTTTTTAAGAGGCCAGTGTATTCCGATCCCCGCTCAGGGTATCTCCCCTCCACCTTCCACACCATGAATTTCAGAAATTTCTTCTGAATGACTTCAAGTGTTCTAATGAAATTAGCATAATAGGGTGACCAGATTATTGAAGCGTATTCCATCTTCGATCTTACTAATGCATTGAACAATAATTGAACTGTGTCAATATTTTTAAACGGTTTGCTTGTGTGAATTATAAATCCTAAGACCCGTTTTGCAGAGCTAAGCAAATTTCTGATTTGTTCATCAAATTGTAGTCTATAGTCACAAATTATACCCACGTCTAACGTTGAATCTAATCTCTGTAAGCTAATATCATTAATTTTATTAATGATTAATTATTCAGTTTGTCTACAGAAGTTAATTACTTTTCATTTATATACGTTTATACTTAAGTGTTTTTTAGAGCACCGATTTACAAAATTAAGTAGATCAATTTGTATTTCCACACAATCCCTATCATCAGATATCATTGCGTAGATCTTGTTGTCATCCGCGTACAGCAGACATTTTGATTGAATACACTCAGCTACATCGTTTATCTATACTAAAAATGACAGCGGTCCCAGATTCAATCCTTGAGGGACATCTGAACATGGTACGTAGTGTTTCGATGCATAATTGCATATCCATTGTAATATACGCTATGGTTCCTGGATGTAAGGTATGATAACAATTCTAAAAGAAACTCCCATTGCTGTGAACTTAGAAAGTAATATTTCAAAGATGAACGACTGACCAAACAAGTGTATAAAAGTAAAGCAAATGGCAGAATGACCAGAGGTTGACTGCCGAAGGAATTGTTAGAATCTGTGAATGAGACTAATCCGGAGAGACATAAGAAGCCATACAAACACGAGAGCTTGCATGAAAAAATGCATGGACGTGAAGGAAGCTAGAGTAGTATGCCAGCACAGAAAAGTGTGGCGACAAATGGTTTGTAAACAGAGTGACAATAGAGTGAATGACGCCTAAAACAAAGACCTTGGATACTAATGGGCCCAAGTAAAAAACCATACATAACAATTTTGTGAGGCTCTTCACTTGGGGTGATCGCTAGAGAGATTGATCAGCAACCTGGGTTGGAGCAGTGTTGCGAAACGAACGCGTCATTCTAATAAATAACACGAGAATTCTAGATCCATCTAAAAAAATCTATACCCCCTACCTCACATTACTTTTTTCCTCACCGAGCAAGTCAAGCCTACCCCGACAGGGTATACGGGTACAAGGCTATACGAAAGGGTACTCTTATTTATGCGCCTATCTAATTCTTCATCTATTTTTCCGTCGCTAGTGAATAGGCTACCCAGATATACGTACTTGTCGACTTGTTATAATCTGTCATAATTGAGGACAATGTTGCACATTGTTTTCTCGCTTTTTCCCTCAATCACCATGATTTTCGTTTTATTTACGTTAATTTTGAAGCCCATGTTCTTCATGATTATATTAAGTTTATTCAACATTCTTTGCAAGTCCTCGATTGATTCTTCCATACCAATCTTGTCATCTGCGAAAGCTGATCCACGTACCTTTACGGTTACGAGATCTACACCTACACCTTCATCCAAAAATATGATGAATAGCCATGAGGACATAACGCATCCTTGTTTCACGCCTTGCATATATTGAAACAGTCACTTAGTTTCCCATTTAATCTTACACTAACTTTACAACCTGTATTTATTGTCACCGTTTTTCAAGTTCTTAGTTATATCTCTAACCTTAGTGACACAGACTTTTTCACTTGGGTAATACATAATAATAAGGTAGATATAATTTCCTTCGAAATTTTTGTAGTTTCTTAGCGCACTCTTTTTTTATGGCTCTGGTATGTAATCCCAGGCTGAAAAGTTACACATAGTGGAAAATATTATGAACAGTGTTTCCGCCTGGGATGTCATTAACACAAAATTATTTAAGGCCTAATTGGGAGAGTTCGTATAGCATGATTATGAAGAACATAAAACATTGATTTATTTATTACACAGAACAAATTTGGGCTCAGTTTGAATCGGATAATGACGCTTAAGGCACATCATGTTTTATTTAAAAAAGGCTTAAATTGAGTTGCATCCTGAGTAAAAAAAATCCTACTGCATGACCCCACTAGGATCAAAGATAAAACCCCGCTAAAGTATTAGATATGAGACAAATCATTATATAAGTACTCACTTTTCTTCAAAATTTGAAGAATTCCATTTAAGGAAAAAAGTACTAGAAAAGTGTTATTTGAATTTTATTGAAATTTTGACAAAAGCTGATGAAACTTTTGTAGGAAAAAAGTGTGGAACAAGTCCCACTTAATTTTTATTGTGAGCAGGATTTCTTAGGACAAAAATACCGGAAAATCCCAGCTTTTGTTAATGCTTGTAAGCCCTATGTCTTGAAGGACTAAAATCCTAATGAGTTTACAGGATGTCCCGTGTTTCACTAGGTTTTTTCTGAAACAAAAATACGGGATAGTCCCGCTTGATTCCTTTCGAATTTGTATAAGTTCCAAATCATTTTTGGAACAAAAGTCATAGATAAGTTCCATTGTTATTTTTCAGATTTTTTTACAAATGTTGATGGTATTTATGTTACAAAAAGTATTGCTGAAATAGGACTAAACCCCAAAAGAGTTCAAAATATCTCCAGTTTCACCAGGAATTTTGCAGGATAATATTTTGAATCAGGTAATATTTTGAACTCTTTTAGTACTTTAGTGACATTTCATCAGTACTTGTGAATATTTCGAACCATGTAAAATGCAACTTATCTAGTAGTTTTTTCACAAAAATTATTAAGGACTTGTTCAAATTTTGAAAGAATTTAGTATTCCTGCTACTTTAGTCCTACTTCAGCAGTACTGTTTTTAAATATAAATCCCATTAGCATCAGTAAAAATAAATAGACTAGAATTTATCTAATACGTTTGTCAGAACAATTATTTAGGACTTGCAAAATTAAAAAAGAATTAAGTAGGACTTTTCCGGAACTTTGGTTCTAAAAAGGTCCTGCTCAAAAAAAATTAGGTAGGACTTTTCTATTCAATATTTCGGTCATTATTAAGACTTTTAAAAAGTGTAACAAGAGTTGGTTTTCAAATACTTCAAAGTTAGCAAAAGTTAGCCTAGCTTTTTTTCTGTTTAGAAGTCGAAAAAAATATTCTAGGATCGACAGTGAATCCTCCTTTTTTAGAAGTGATTCTTACTAATTATCTTAACCGTATATGAAAACGAAAGTTGTAAAATTAAACATAATCAGATAATTCCTTGTCAAATGATTCCCACTACTATACTGAGGTCTTTATATCTCTGTTTTCGTCAGGATCAACTCGGGATCGGGACATCCTATTAAATTAATGATTCTCCAGAAATCTCGCGTTAACTTCTCCATTCATCAAACCGATGTGATGATCGACGAAAGAGTATTATACTATAAAGTGTATAGTCAGGTGCTGCACAATTTGAAAGGATCGAGTCCGTTGGAGTAGGCGTTATTGGGTGAGTTTCAAGATGCTACCCCCTAACAAAAGTCCCATATGACGTATCCCGTCGTGAGTCTTCAAAAATTCTAAACTTAATATAACTTTTCAAAGACACTATCACATATTGTGAATTATCTCTATAGTGAACCCTGTTCAATCCACGTAGGTGTTCCAATTTCGTCTATTTGGTGTATAAGATGAAAATAGCATCAGCAGGAAGCACAAAGCATCATTTCCTTATAATGATCTACCCTTAACCGACCTAACCCCTTAATATACTTGAGAAATTAATTTTGAAAATTGGAATCGTATTTTGTAGGAGCTAATTTTTTTCGAAGATTTATTCATATCATGACCGGGATCCATTTTAAATCAAACAGGTGCTACACTTCAAGTTGAAGTATCTCTGAGCGACGAAATATGTTGTTTTTTTTAGAGGAAAAGAGTCACATGCATTTTTCCGATTTGCTAGTCTTGGACTTATTCAAGATATTCAAAATAGTATGAACAGTAGCATACATTTTGAAAAATAGTATCACAATAGTGTCATGCATTCCTAAAATCTTTTAAATCCGTTGAAATCCTTAAGATCCCCTGAAATCTATACTGAGATAGTCTAAAAATTCATGTGAAACTCGCCAATCTTTTCAAATCCCTTGAAATATTAAAAATCAATTGAAATCCTTCGGAATCCCTAGAAGTTTCTTTAAAATTTCATTTATTCCATAAAGTTCTCTAGAAATCCGCCGGAATCCCTTGACGTCATTTTAATATCATTGATATCTTTTTGAAATTTCCTGAAATCCTTCGAAATTCTTTCAAAATCTTTACAAATTTTGAAATCTTGTTTAATTCCTTGGAATTTACAATTCAAGCGATTTGAATTCAAAACTAAAAATGTTTAATGTTTTGATTTGTAATTGAACAATTTTGAATGATTTCAATTTGATGTTTTTTACTTTAGAATCTGACTAAATGAAATCCCGGACTTTCAGACGCTTTCATTTGAAATAATTATTTTTTGACTGATAATCAATTCAAAATAGATCGAGAATATATTAAAGAAATTTTTTTTACTTTTTTCATGATAGACTTTCAAATTATTCGATTTCAAACGTCTTAGACTTAAAAAATGTACATGTACATCACTATTAAACAATAGCAGTCATCACAGTAGCTATTGTGTTTGAAAAGGTGAGAACGTGAACTTAAAAAAAAAATCCTATGAAATTCTCTGTGAGCTTATAAAATTTTTGAAATATCGTTAAATTCCTTCAAAATTTCTCAAAATATGCCTTTAAATCCTTTGAAATACCTTAAAATTGATGAAATCCCTTGAATCTTTTTGATTCTCTAGTAATCACACAAAAATCGAATAAAATCCTGGGGAAACATCTTAAAATCTGTAATATTTATCAAACTTCTTGAAAAAATGATGAAATCTTTCAAATCCTCGGAAATCCCACAAAATCTTATAAACCCCTTTGAAATCCATTGAAATCTTTTATATTTTCTGGAAATCCTTGATACCTTCAAATACCATAAAAGCTTTGAAATTCCTTGTATAGTTTGAAATCCGTTGAAATCCATAACTTTCTATTATAAAAATCCTTGAATTCTATTGAAATCCTCTGGAATACCTGGGAAACTCTCCAATTTCCAAGTTTGTCTGAAATTTTTCAATCTCTTGCAATTTTCAATAATTCTACTCAATTGTCTGAAAACTCAGGAAATTCTTCAGAATCTTTTAAAATACACTACATTATTTTATATCATTTGAAATTCTTAATTATCCTTAAATCGTATGAAATTCCTAGGAGTCTTCTGAAATACAATACAGCATTCTAAAATCTTTAATATCATTAAAAATTTTTAAATTTTTACATCCTCTGAGACTCCATGAAATCCCATTAAATCTTGTAAAATACCCTGCAATCTTTCAAATCCTTTGAAATCCATTACAATTTTTTGAATTGTTATAGTCCTTAGAGCTTCTATAAAATCTCGTAGGTCTGATAAACCCTAAAATTCTCTTGAACTACTTTGAAATCCTGCTGAATCCTGTGAATTATCTTCAAATTTGTAATATATCCTAAAACTTTTCTTCAAATACCTTCAAATATTTGATATTCTCTAAAATCCCTTGGAACCTTTGAAAATACTCTAAAATGGTTCAAACCCTACAATAATTAAAAATCCCTTAAACCAGTTAAAATCCTTTAAAATCACTTGTTATCTGTTGACATTTTTGAAATCTCGAGAAAATTTTAGAAATCTCATTAAATGTTTTGAAATCCCTGAAGACCCTTGACATGTCTTAAAATCTTCAAAATCTTGAAATATATTTTAAATTCCGATATTTGAAATGGCGGATATGTTAGTTTAGTCAATCTAGCAAAGAAGTTTGAAAGTTTGCAAAAAATAGTGGCATAAGCGGCCAATTAAGAGAAAATAGTATCGTTTAGTGGCATTTTTATCAGAAAAGCGGCTTCGCTCAAACAGGTATCAAAAAGTGTCAATAGTGTCGTGAATTCGAGCCCTGAAATTAAGAAAAACGTTCCCTACCACTTTAAATAAATTTTAACGTCTATTACTTGAAATAATACAAATTCTTTCATTTGAATTTCTATAGTTTTTGACCTAATTCAGATATTCACTAATATTTTTTGCCATTTTTTTGTTGAATCGGAACTTTTATAAGGAAGACATCATGTGAGTCTTACTTGGCCCGAACCATTTTTGTGGCCAGGAGAATTTTTTTCATGCGTTTGTAAAATGCCTTTTTTCTCACTTTTTAGATGAAAACATTCCTTACATCTTTCCTTTAAAAAAATTTTTAAATAAGTGAACTGACTTCAAATATAGTTATTTGCTTTAAAAATATTTCCTTTTAGAAAAACGGTTGTAACGATTTCAGCCATAGAAAAATATACTTTTGACATTGTGATAGTAGGAAAAAATTCAATTGCAGAAAACTTTCTGAGAATAATTTTTTTTTGTAAGTTTAAAAATGTCTTCCTTAAAATGTTTTTTTATTTGAAATGATATGATCAGTAATATTATTCTCATTCTTAAAATCAAAGAAAAACTATTTCTTTCAGACACCAGTTTTCTGGCAGAGATCCTGTCCAACACGTACCACAAAATATTACCCCAGACGTATTGTTTTGGTTCTCTTACATGTTATTAATACTTAAAACTCATACAAATCTTTTTAATAAAAACAGAGCATAGAAAGTGTTTTATAAATAAACCATATTGCAAAATTCAAATTCAGGTGATATATAAAAATCTAAAAAAGATAAAACACTGAAATATCGTAAAAACAAATTTTTACTTTCAGACGTGCAAAACTGATTCTCATGATTTTTTAGGTAACTGGAAATTCCTTTCATATTGAGACTTTTGAATAAGTTCACGTATGTGTCGAAAGAAGCATATTTAAATAACAAACAAAAGCTCATACTATATTATATACTTTTTAATTGAATTGTCCCAGAGGTACTGCTGTCGCAAATCTTGCACCATTTTCAAGAAAAATGCGGAAATTCCAGTTTATGGAAAAAATTCTCGTGGAGACAAAAATGGTTTTGTTCACATAAAACTCACAGGATGTCTTCGTTATATGTAAAAGAACAAATTAAAAAAAAAATGGCAAAAATATAAGAGTCAGGGTTTTGTTTGCAAGATTTAATGACGCCTAATTCTTTCTAAGAATAACATATATTGTGTTACGAAAAGCTAAAAGATGCTGCGACTTAAGGTGTAGAAGTTGCCTCATTTGTAATGAATTCAAAATTTCAATCTAAAAAAATAATTTGCAGCAAAATATCAAATTTAGAAAAAGTAGAATGGGCCCTTGAAACTTTCGTGTGTGTGGGATTTTCTATTAACTTGGGAAACTTTGATCAGGATGCTGAACTTATGTTTAATATTACAAATGGCGGAAGTTAAAAGTGAGAGAAGAGAGAAGGATGCCCTTTATCTGAAATTGGACCAAAAGGTCCTGAGATTTATGGTGTCGACCCAATTATTATAGAGCACCAGATCACGCGGGATGAATGGATTTAACCATACATGTATGCGAAAAACCAACAAACGTTTAGCGATCTGACGCCCGAATTGGCGGATGTGGGCGGCCCCGGTTTCGGGGTATCCGACATTGCATACGCGATTAAAGCGATTACATCAACTTTCGTCTTTAAATTTGACCCTCACAGCTTTTTATGGCAGGTTTATACCCATGATCCGTACCTGCCATAAAGAGCACCAGGAAGCTGGACCAACCGACGTAGGTATACCGAAAAAAACCCTCTACGAAGTTTCTTTCTTCTCATAAAACATGCTTTCCTTGAGACCTTTATAGTTTTATGGAAAAGTAACCAATTGGTCTTTGATTGTTTGTGTTTTTTGTGGTTAGAGATGAGATTTTGAAAGGATCAAACTCTGCTGGAGAGTAGGATCCTTTCCGGATAAGAATCTTAAAAGCCTTTTCGATGGGGTTTAAATTTGGGAAAGTGGGGAGAAAGTTCGGTTCAATGAGCTAACGGAGATAGTATCTATTTTGGTCAAATAAAATCGAGTAAAGGGCAGTGACAGTTCAGGGTGGCTACTCAAGACTCAGAGAAAAAGCCTCGATAATTTTCCGCTTTCTTCTATTTTTCGTTATTTTTATAAGGGGTGTATAAATTATGTAAAGTTTTATTCTCAATTTTTGAAACAAGTATCCTCCTTTGTTAGGGTCCGTAAGTTTTCACCCCCTCCCCCTTGTCTTGCGTAATTTTGCCGATTAAACTTCTTTCGTGAAGTTATTTAGGGGTCATCCAAAAATAACATAAAACAATTTTGGGAGGAAAGGGGGTTTGGTAAAATCTTACTGTTCCTTATTGATTAACAAATTAGATCAATTTACAACCACGTAGTTGAATTGTTAACAAAAAAATGAATGCAGAATTTTAAATTAGCATGCCAGAAATACGAGCTTCCTACAAAACAGTTGAACTTTCAACAAAATAATTGATTTTTTAACCAAAAAGGGGAATACTCAACCAAGAAGATTAATTTTCTACTATATTTTCAAGAAAAAAGTTAATTTTCAATCAAGAGGATTAATTTTCTACCAATAAGATTGCTTTTCAACAAAATTGTTCAATTTTGAACAAAATAATTGAGTTTTGATACATTTATAATAAAAATTGTAACCAAAAAATATAAATTCTTAACCAGTCATTCTATAGTAGACTTTTCAATCAAAAAGAATAAACTTTCAACCAAAAATTGTTGGATTTTCTTAATCCGTTCTATTAATTGAGTTCGAATTTGAGTGAAAAACGAGAAAAAGGAAGACTGTGAAGCTTGTGATAAATAGGAATTTTGATCATTTATAGACTAAAGAATAATAGTTTAAATAAACATTGGAGTTCATTTTTACTACTTTTGAAATATTAGTTTAGAAAACTGGAAATTTTAATTAGAAAATAAAGGTTATCTTCCACTGCATGATTTTTTGAATTTTAAAATGTAATTTCAAATATAATATTATGACTTATACCCCTCCCACCAATGTGTTAGATATTTTTTTTAAAGGGCTGCTTTATTTCTAGAAATTACTATTGTTATTACTATTAGTATTAGTTCAAAAATAAAGGCTAGAAAAGCTGAATAATACACTCTATTCAGTACGATGACCTCCATCCTAGTCCAAAAGCATCTGTTCCTTCCAGTTTTGTATAACATTACATGAAATTTCAACCAATAAGGTTTTCAATTTAGAGTTAATTTGTTGAATCGATCTAACAATAAAAGGGATCAATTACCAATTACTTGTCAAATCAAAAATTCTTTACCGATTATTAAACCCTTTATTTTTAAGTGATACAATCTTGTGAAATATAAATTTGATACCAAATTAACAATTTTATATAATTCGCCCTTCTGAATCTCTCTTCTTCCTCCCGCTAAATACTTGGTGTGAGACCAATCAGTGCTTAAGTGCTAATTTTTTTAACAAATATTTAAAAGTCCAATTAGTGAAAAAAGTACTAGAAAATGTCCATATTATTATAATTATTTCCGAAATGTTTACAAGTGCTGATGGGACTTTTGTAGGACAATAGTACCGGAAAAGTCCCACTCGGATAGCGCAAAAGTTTTCTTGAACATTCCTGGAACATTTCAATGGAAGGTTCGGAGAATTCCGAAACATGCTATAGGAAGTTTCCGGGAACATTGTTCGGAATTTTCTGAATCTTCGATTGAAATGTTTGAGGAAACTTTTGTGGTATCCCAGCACTTAATTTTTATTTTTATTTTGAGCAGACCTTTTAAGAACTAAAGTAACGCAAAATTGAAAACTAATTCTTTTCAAATTTTAAGATAAAGGTACCGGAAAAGTCCCAGTTATTTTTTTTTTAGTAGGACTGTTTTTAAGGCAAAAGTGCTGGAAAAGTTCCGCCTAATTCATTCTTTTTATATTTTTACAAGTCCTACATAATTTTCATGATATTTTGAATCAGGAATTATTTGGACGTTTAAAAGTTTAAAAAGAAATAAGTGGGACATTTCCGATACTTTAGTACTAAAAAAATCCTGCTCAAAGAAGAAGAAATTTGGTGGGACTTTCTCGGTATTTTGTCATAAAAGGTCCTGCTGAAAAAAAGTTAGACTTTTCCGATACTTTTATCCTGAAAAGGTCCTGATGAAATGAGATCTATTTTGAACGTTTCATGTACTGTATTCCTATTTCAGCAGTACTTTTTCGGGACATTAATCCCACTATTACTTTTTAAAATTTCGAAAAAAATAAAATGGAACTTATCTGGTACTTTTGTCCCAAAATGATTTCAAAATCATAAAAATCTGAAAAAGAATTAAAGGAGACTTTCGCTGTACTTTTGTTCTATAAAAATGTCCTGGTGACAGTGGACATATTATTTTGAACTCTTTCGGTATTCCCTATCAGTACTTTTAAAAATTTCGAAAAAATAAAATAGAAATTTTCTAATAATTTTCTCATTATCAGGACTCTAAAAAAAATGTTAAGAGAATTTGGGCACTGGTTTGTCCCTTAATATGTCCGATACCCTGTACTTAAGCGGGATATTATCCGAGATTCTAATGGGATCTCAATGTGATTTTTGTTAGCCGGCTTCCTATTGCAATAATATTTTGAATTGGAAGCAGTAAAACTAAATATCTGGCAACGAAATATTCATTTGAAAATTTAAATTAAAAATCTTCTAACGTTCCGAATTAACAATTTAGAAATTTATATTCTGGAAAATTAAAATTGTCGAATTGAAATCTTTAAAATCAAATTATTTTACAGTTTAGTCTTTAAAATGCGAACTTCCGTGGTCGATTTTAATAAATTCGAGCGATTCTTACTATGAAAATAATCGAATTCTTCAAATTCGTTCACTTCTAAAATGTTGATATTAAAAATCCATTTTCGAAGAAAATTTCTATCCCTTTTCTCAAAAAGATTATTTATCTTCTGACACTCGTCTTCTACAATCTGGAACATCGATCGACATATCAAATTTCTACCAAATAGCCACGTGTTCTCACTCTCCGGACTACACCCGTCGTTTGAAATTGGTTAAATCGATTAAATCGAATTGACGTTTGTTGTGTTACCAACGTGGGTGGTAGGTAGCCACTACTAAATTTAAATCCTTGCGGAAATGTTCGGAAGCGATCAAAAGTCAAGTGGGATTCGCGACTAGAAAGTTCGAATGGAGATCCTCAATTCCCCATGAAGTGTAAAATTTTGGAGGAATATACTCACGGGTATACACCATGGGTATACGAACCCAAGATCGTGTACAGATAGGATCTGGACCACCCGGGGAATTTGGAGTGACGATGCTGATCGGCAGGACCATGATCGAAGGTCTCAGGTGTCAAGAGGAATGTCCTTAACACCTGTATGAATTTTGCTTTACAGAATACTGCAACTGAAACATTCTTCAGGAATTTTCTTTCTGGCGAGAACGAAGGGTCAAGTTCCCCTATTTAGTATTTTATTTCCAAATTTTCAGATTTTATTGCTCAAGAGTCAAGCTTATGTTATTACTCTCAATAATCAGATCATGTTTTAAACAAAAAAATGAGAAACCACATTCGAGGGTTGATAGAGCTCTATAGATCCATGGAAAACAAGTTGAAAAAAGTAAATGCCATGGAAAATTCTGTTTTTCTAAATTGTTTTTTAAACTCTTGTGAACATTAAAAAAAATATATTTTGTAACGAGATATTTAGAAAACTAATGGCGCAAAATCTAATAGGTGATTTTTCCAGAAATTTTATCTAATTAATTGTTTGAACAATTTGTTTAAAAATGTAAAAGACGAAGAATGTGAAAGAAGAGAATTTATATTCATACTATACACCATAACAAATTAAGTGAAGCAAATAATTGCCCAATACATGGATTCTATATAATTTTTTCCACAGAATTGCATGGCGCTATTAGAATTTCTATAACCCGAATATTTATAGAAATTGTTTAAACAATTCAGAAATAAATATTTCTATCACAAAGTGTGGTGGTCAATAAAACGTGTTTTAAAGAAAGGGCACTTACATGGTTATGTCGTGACAACCTTCAATTGTAACATTTTAGAGTTCGGTTTGTCGAATTATATTTCAATTTTATACGATACAATTTTGAACATTTTGTTTTGAAATAATTTCATTTAGAATTCTTTGTTCATTCAGAAATCGCTCTTGAAATTAACGCTCCCTTGGACAGGAGTGTTTTATTCGCTAATGAGA
This sequence comes from Andricus quercusramuli, assembly GCA_932178445.1. Lineage (NCBI taxonomy): Eukaryota > Metazoa > Arthropoda > Insecta > Hymenoptera > Cynipidae > Andricus > Andricus quercusramuli. Next base: position 65,185 of record CAKNXH010001911.1, on the reverse strand, counting down.
TCATATGACAAAAATGGCCGCTACCACCCAAACAGTTGATCTCATAATTAAGATAAAACCCTTCCCTTTAAACATATTTGCGATTCATCATACTATAAAAATATTTCAGGTGTTCGAAGATTCTCGGAAGAACTCTCTCCTAATTTAAAGAACTTCAGATAATCACTAGTGCAATGAACTAGAACCTTTCGTGATTATATCTGTATTCTGTGGTTTTGTTCTCGGAGACGCATATCGATATTCAAAAAGCCATAAAGTATCCAGTTTATAGTTCTACTCAGAAGGTCTCGATAGGAAATAGAAATAATCACATCTCTAATTTTCTTTCCGCTCGTACGACTGAACGAGGGCCTCTTTTGCTTGGGCCTTTGGGACCGAGGTGCACTAATCTGATCTTGTCATCATCGGCTTCTTGCTGGTGCTCGTTTTTCGAGTCTTCGCACCTATTTCAACACACATTTCATCTGCCTTGTTCCGACTAGGCGATCAAGATCAAGTCCCATTTGTCGCCCTAAACAGTCCGGCTTGTTTTGTCCTTTTAAATAGGGGAAGATTAACCAGACTTATCTTGTTATCCTAATTTGACACCATTTTTCAAATTCAAACTAATTCGCTGATAAGAACTCACAACTTTCTCTTTACTGAAAAATAGTAACAGGGATGTCAAAAGTATTTTATTAGTTACACAGGTCATGAAACTTGTTTCGTACATTTATTTAGGATTCATCGAAAAACAACTTAAGACGATTTGAGAAGGGAGAGGGGTTGGTAAAATCTTAGTGTTTCTGATCAGTTAACAAAGTAGTTCAACTTTCAACCAAGTAATTTGATTTTTTTTTAAATTATTTTTATACAAAATCTAATAGTTGATATTTTAACCAGGAAAAGATTTTCATTTTGAAGCAAAAATATTAGAATTGAATAAAAAAAAACAAATTTTCAACAAGAGTTGAAATGTCAGCCAAAATGTTAAACTTTCCAGCCAAGAAGGATTTTTCAAGCAAGAAGAATAATTTTCTACGAAAGCTGAATTTTTAACAAATCACTTCAATTTTCAACCATATAGTTGAATTTTTAAACTAAAAAGTCTGCCCACCGCGCGGGCACATCCTCATCGCGCGCGGCTCGTTTGACGGATTTCGCGCTTCGCTTCGGATATTTATTCATGCACTTGAAATGCTTGAATGAAACTTTATCAAAAACATCTCATTTAGATCCTAGTATTTGTATGTATCTTCGTATTCAGAATTTTCTACGTAATTAAGTGTGTACACGGAGAGAAGTAAACCAGAGCGGGTGCATTTTTCACCGTAACCATTGCTGCGCCGACCACAAGAGTTCTGCAGAAAAATCATGTTGTGTCTGTGCAGCGACGGGTACGGTTGATGACGGAAATATTACTCCTACACCGTGACAGTCACTGCGCGCCACCGTAAAAGATTCTGCAGCGACTGTTGCGTTCGTCGCAGTAACAGTTTCTGCCAGATTCCCGAGCCGTTGCGGTTACCACCGTAATGGGATTGGATGGTCTGAAGCCTAACGATATCCGCTGATCGTCGTCGCGCGTACTCGAATGTTTTTGTGTCGCTGTCACAAACGTCGAAATTTATTATATTTTCGAGTCGCTGTTTGTTAGTTTGTGAGTTAAGCGTGTAAGTGGCAGAGCCCAAAATCTGGCTTTTGGCTATAAAATGAGCCTTCAATGAGCCCTTAATTATGGCAAAGGTCTTACGTTTTCTGGGCAAAGTGGTAGTTCCGGCTTTACCCACATAGAAAAAAACGGTGCGTGCAGTAATACTTGCGGAGTAAACCGTACCTATCACTGCGAGTGGAGTAACTATAGCTACGCTGCGTATAACGGTCACGCGCCAGAACGGTTAAGGTTCGCCCGCAATGGTTCATGCGAGCGCAGCAACAGCTTCTGCCTCCCTCCCACTCGCAAGTTCTGCGCGACGGCAGCGGACTTGGCAGTAACGGTCGCGGTTAACCCCTCTCCGTGTATATAGCATATAGATTAAATTGTTCAAAGCTCTGTAGGTTTTAAAGCACACATTCTCATCTTGACACTCACGCAACGCGCTCGATTTCTAATACTTTCTCAATCATAAATGATGACAGTGTAATAAATTATAACAAATTTATTTCTCTTTTTTGGGTGAACAACTTTTGTCTATCAATTTTTTTTCGTACCTTTGGTCGTTTTTCCACAAATTTTTAATTTTTAATGTTACTTTCTACGATTAAACCCAATACTGTTCGTCCGATCAAAAAGCGATTTATGACAAGATTGTAGGTGTGTTTTAGGTGCACAATTTTTGTTACTGATTTTTTTTCGTAGCTTGTGTCGTTTTTTCAAAAATTAAAATTTTTTATTTTCAATGATATTTTTCACGATTAAAACAAGAACTACCAAAAATGTATTGATAGCAAAAAGGTTTTTTTTTTGTGTGAAAAACTTTTCTCCATTTATTTTTTTCATAGCTTGTGTCGTTTATCCAAGAATTCCATTTTTCAGTTTTACCATCGTTTTTCACAAGTAAAACAAAAACAACGCTTCTTAATAATAAGTAATCAAAAAAAAATATTCAGATCTTTTTTAGGAGTACAATTTTTGTCGATTCATCTTTTTTCGTATATTGCATATTTTGACCACAAAGTGGAATTTTTCATTTTTCATTATTGTTTGTGCCATAAAAATTTGAATTTTCGATTTTTCAAGAAAATTCAAAAAGCTGTTATGATAATCTTGTAGGGCTGTCGAAAAGCAACGTTTTTTCATGCCGTTGAATTTCTTCATATCGTGCATTGTTTGGCTTAAAATTTTCATTTTCGATTTATTTTTAAAATTTTGTAAATGTTATAACTCTGATAATTGGATGAAAGTACATAAAAATGTTCAAATTCCAAAAAAACTGGTCTCAACAATTTTGAAAATGCTCTACATTTCTTGATTTTGATCCAAAATGGCTGGTTAAGGAACTTGTCCTTTCTTTTGGGACCTGAAAAAATTGTACCAAAGTAGGATTCGATCCGTTAATTTTTCCGGTAGTTATCGTGTTTTCGGACGGACGGACGGACGGATAGACGAGATCGCCAAACCCTGAGTTTCGGCTTCAGGGGGTCTCAAAACGTGGAGATCCGTTTAAAAATTGTGATGTCAAATTTCAGACAATTCTAATACTTTCTCAATCATAAATGATGAGAATGACAATAGCTATTTACTTGACAAGTGTGGAAAGTAGGCAATTCCCGATGAGTGTGCAGTTGGCGTCACGAGCCGAAGGCGAGTGATGACATCACACGAATTGAGGATTGCCTGCTTCTCACATGTCAAGTACAATACTTTTCACAGCGAGTCTGAGGAAAAAGTTCTATTTTCGGAGTGAGATTCTCAATAAATAAGTGAATCTATTTATTTATTCATTTTGATCACCACTAATCATATTAATCGTTGTTACAATTATTCGTATCGAATATAGTTAATATCATGTCATGTCATGTCATGCCACGCCACACCACACCACACCACACCACACCACACCACACCACACCACACC
>CAKNXH010001911.1:0-61618 GCA_932178445.1 Andricus quercusramuli | reverse complement strand
CCACACCACACCACACCACACCACACCACACCACACCACACCACACCAAACCACACCACACGACACCACACCACAGAGTGGTAAGAAACAGTAACAGACTGAGGTTAGAAAACGACGATCAATGTAAGTCGTATTTTCTATACATCTCATTACATTATTCGTTTGGCTACTTTACAACCTCTAGAGGTGTAAAGTAGCATACTTTACAAACTCTAGTGGTGTAAAGTGGGAAGCTCAGAAATCAGCGACTTTCCAGAGTCTACGGAGCCACGGAAAATCGAACTTTCCGCAGACGTGCTGTGAAAATGATAATTTTTCACCCCTAAATGGAAAAGCTGAATTTTCATTTTAAAAGTTAGTTTTTGAAGAAAAAAAAATCTACAAACAGTTAAATTTTCTACCAAATTATTAAATTTTTTAACTAAAAAGATGAATTTCGAACAAAAAATTAATTCTCAACCGAATAGTTAAATTTTCAGTCAAAAAAATTAATTTGAAACAAAAAAAAAAAACGATTTTTCAACAAAGTTGTTCAATTTTAAACCAAAAAACTGAGCTTTCAACTAATATTATGAATCTTTAACCCGAAAAAATGAATTTTCAACCAAAAATGCAATAGTTGATATATAAACAACAAAAAATTTAATTGTTAATAAAAAACATATGAATTTAAACAAAAAAGACGAATTTCCAATAAAATACAAAAATTCTTAACTAAAACAGATTAACCTTCAACAAAAATGTAATATTTGTTACCAAAAAAATTTATTTTCTACTGAAAAATTCGATTTTCGAACAAAAACAATCAATTTTCAACCAAGATAATTGATTTCCTATCAAAAAAGTAGAATTTTCAACAAATTACATGAATTTTCAAGCAAATAGTTGAATTTTAAACTAAAGAATTCACAATTTCAACCAAAAATAAAATATAATGTTAAGTTTTCAGTAAAAAAAAATCATTTTTTACCAAAATGAAGTGTAGTTCAACTTTCTACCAAATATATGGGTTTTTACGAAATTAATGAATTATCGAACCAAAAATACGAATTTTTCTATGAAACAGATGAATTTTCAACTCGTGAATGTGAATTTTCAATGAAAAAGTTGATTCTCAACCAAATAATGGAATTTTCAGTCGAAAAAATTAATTTTGAACGAAAAAAAACAACTTTCAACAATGCCTTTCAATTTTAAACCAAACAGCTGAGCTTTCAACTCAAATTATGAACCTTTAATCATAGAAATGATTTTTTAAGAAAGTAGTTCAACTTTCAAACAATAAGTCGAATTTTTAACCTGAAAAGATGAATTTCAACAAAAATGATGAAAGTTGATATTTAAACCAAAAAAAAATATTCTAATTTTCCAACAAAAACACTTGAATTTAAACAAAAAAGATGCAATTTCAACAAAACACTTGAATTTTTAACTAAAACAGATTAATTTTCAACAAAACTTAAGCATTTTTGACAAATAAGTTGTTTCTTTTTTTTAAGAAACTGAATCAATTTTCAACCGTGAAGATTGATGTTCTACCAACGAAAGTAGATTTTTTTTACAAAATACATGAGTTTCAACCAAATAGTTTGATTTTCAAATAAAAAAAATAAATTTTCAACCAAAAATAGATTATGAAGTTAAATTTTCAGTTTAAAAAACTTAATTTTTAGCCAAAATGATGAATCAGCAGAACCACATTTTTTATATCGAAGTAGTTCAACTTTCTAACCATTATTTGGGTTTTTATGAAATTGTGGAATTTTTGAGCTGAAAATATGGATTTTCTACGAAACAGTTGAAATTTCAACTTGGAAACATGAATTTTCAACAAAGAAAGTTAATTTCCGACCGAAACAGATTAATTTTTACCAAAAATTTGCATTTTTAACGAAAGAAATTCATTTTCCACTAAAAAAGGCGAATTTCAGCAAAATACATCATTTTTCAACCAAATAGTTGAATTTTCAACCAAAAATATCAGTTTTCAATAAAAAATAGAATAGTTCAGCTTTCAGTTGAAAATTTAATTTTTAACCATGAAAAAACGAATTATCAACATGGGTCGAAAAGGAGATTGTTTTTGCAAGTCTATTTTTGAATTGTGCATTGTTTTATGCTCATAGAAGAGAAGATTTTATTTCGAGTTCAAATCAAAATAATTAAATATTTTCATTCCATGATATTAATTTTAATTAAAATGTAGAATCTTAAAAAAAAAAAAAAAATTAATTTTTAATGAAGTAGTTCAACTTTGAACCAAATAGTTGACTTCAACCAAATAATTAACATGTCAACCAAGGGAATTAATTTTGTATAAAAAAGTCGATCCAAGTTTGAACAAAAAAATATGGATTCTTAACTAGAAATATATGGAGTGAATGGAGGGCTCCTACAAGCAATAAAAACAATATATACGGGTAGTAAAGCAAGTGTAAGGGTAAATGGGAAACTGAGTGACTGGTTCGATATTATGCAAGGCGTGAAACAAGGATGCGTTATGTCCTCGTGGCTATTTATCATATTCATGGATAAGTGTCTAAGAACTGCCCTCTTCAACGAAAAAGGTATAGATCTGGAAACCGTCAAAGTACGTGGGTTGGCTTTCGCAGATGACAAGATTGTTATGGCAGAATCAGTCGAAGACTTGCAAAGAATGTTGACTAAACTTAACACAAGCATGAAGAACATGGACCTCAAAATTAACGTGAATAAAACGAAAGTCATGGTTTTTGAGGGAAAAAGTGAGAAAACAATATGCAACATTGTCCTAAATGATGTGAGATTAGAACAAGTTGACAAGTACGTATATCTAGGTAGTCTATTCACTAGAGACGGAAAAATAGATGGGGAATTAGATAGGCGCATAAATAAGGGTAAGCAGGTTATCGGTAGAGCAGGATCCATCCTCACGAATAAAAACATATCAAAAAAAGCTAAAATGGCCATACATAATTCCATATTCGTACCAACTGTACTATACGGTAGCGAGGCATGGACCTGTCAAGAAAAGGACAGGAGAAAAATCAACGCGATCGGCATGAAACCTCTGCGCATAATATGCGGAAAAACACTGATGGACAAAGTCCGAAACGAGATAATCCTCAAAGAATGTGGTACAGGAGACACGCTAGTTGACATATGGGAAAGAAATCAGTTAAGATGGTTCGGACATCTTGAAAGAATGAAAAATGAACGACTGACGAAGCAAGTATATAAAGGTAAAGTAAATGGCAGAATGCCCAGAGGTAGACCGCCGAAAGAATGGTTAGAATCTGTAAATGAGACATTGATCCGAAGAGACATAAGAAGTCATAGGAACAGAAGAGCTTGCATGAAGAAATGCATGGACGTAAAGGAAGCTAGAGTAGTATGCCAGGACAGAAATGTGTGGCGACAAATAGTTTATAAGCAGAGTGACAATAGAGTGAATGATGCCTGAAACAAAGACCTTGGATACTAATGGGCCCAAGTGGGGAACCATACATAACAATTTTGTGAGGCTCCTCACTTGGGGTGATCGCTAGAGAGATTGATCAGCAACCTGGGTCGGAGCAGTGTTGCGGAGTGAACGTGTTATTTGAATAAATAACACGAAAACTCCAGATCAATCTAAAATATCTATACCATAACACATATACCTACATACCTATCTACCTTATACCATATAACGACCTACTTTACACCTATATACCTATCCCACTACTTCCCAACCGAGCAAGTCACGCCTACCCCGAAAGGGAAATGGCTTAATGGTATAATAATAGACAACATTCTAGGTCCTGAAGAAGTGATAAAATGGCACGCTTGTAAAACTAAATACTGACTGTTAATAACATATTTTATTTTGTAAGTTTATGAATTTTAGGAAGGTGTTTTTTAGGGGTTGGAGGGCACTGGCGACAAAAACAGCTGATTGTATATTTCAGGGAAAATAAGACTGTTTCGATTGATTTATGTTTCAAAAATGGTTCTGATCAAAATTGTTTGACAAGTTTCGTGAAATTTGAATTGACTCGGTAATTGATATTAAAAAAGAGATCTTTGATATGGCTCGAAAACCCTACGCGTTGTTCTGTTGTTAACGTTAGAAATTTGATATTCGAACGGTCTAGTGCATATTGTAGGAATACGAGATTGGAAAGGCATATAGGTACGCGGGATCATGGAATATAATACTGATACAATATTATACAATGGCCTATGCCAGTATGTCTGGGTCAAGTCTACTCTTATATTCTCGACTAGGGTAACAAAAAAATTTTATTTATTTTTTGTTTTGAAATTGAGAAACAAATATTTTCAGGGTTTTAATGGAGGGAACAAATTTCAGGACATTTTCCGGTTTTTCCGGATCGCAAAAAATTTTTCACTGTTCTTCGAACACAAAAATTCGAGATCTTCTAGCTGAAAATTTTGCCATTTGAAGTAATCATACAAATTAAAAATGGACCAGCTAAGACTGTAACGTTCAAGGTTTGAATTAACACTCTAAATTTTAACCTTTCAAGGCTATTTCAAATATAAGTCAGTTTCAAATTTAAATTTATTATATTGTTTAATTCTTAATATTTGATTTATAATTGCTCATTTTAAATGAACAGTCAAAAAAACTCTGTATTGCATGATAAAATAAATTATTGTTGAATCTTTTAATACTTGTACTACAGTTCAATTTCAAATATCCTTGCGACAACAACTGTTGCAAATTCAAGAAAGAAGCTTATTTTGGCAAATAATGTTTTGGCAAATCAATAGTTGCCCAATGAGCTCTCAGTAGGGAACTTATGAGATTTAAAACAAAAACTCTGTTTATCCCCTTGTAAGTCTTCAAAACTGCATTTTTAAATTCTTTAAAAAGAAAATGTGGGCATGAAAATAAAGATTCAAAATGGAATGGAATGATTTCGAATAATTGAAAAAGTCAACAATTGAACTTATGAATTAAAAAAAAGTTGATATCAAACGTATTTTGAAATGCATTATATCATCCGATTTGATAGACCTTTCCTCTACAAACTTGTGAAATTCCTGGTAAAAAATAAATTTATTGTCATTTCATGGGTTTTCCCGGTCTTAAAAAAATTCCCGGTCATTTTCTGGTTTTCCCTGTTTCTTGGTCCAGCGATCATTCTGGTTTCTTCAATGCAATTTAGAAAAAATCTAACAACTTCTAATAAGAAAACGTCCATACAATAACTAGATCCTTCTCTAGCAAATTGGAGTTACCTCTTTATTTGAATCAACAAATATAGTTGCCACAGAACAGAGCTTTTGAAATTCCAGACCAATTTCTCAATTATTTATCCAAGACACTCAATTTTTCAAATTGAAGCTTTTAAAACTGAACAAGATTAACTGTCTTTATTAGTAGCATATTAATTTCAAAATTTCATACATTTCGAAATTTGAAAACTTTATATGAATCACCAATTACGATAAAAATACAAATTTTCTTTTAACAATTCCAAAAAGACTGCATAGAATTTTGCATTCAAAATTATATGCATTTAAATTATTCAACATTAATGACTCATAGTTTCCCAAATTCTGCAATTGAAAATTTTACTCCTAGTAGTAATTTTAAAGAATTTAATAGCAAATCGTTTAATATTGCATTATTTTCTATGGAATTACTGCTTCGAGATCTTATTTTTTATACATTTAAATTCCCTACTATAAAATTATTGTAATCTTAGACCAGTAGTTAAGTAAATTCATACATTTGATCAAAATTCCATGCTTTTTCATGTATCCTTCCTTTTCCACAAGATATAAAATCTTTCGTAATAAAGAAGGAACCAATGCCTAAATTCGATTTACGCCTGCCTGAGGAAAAGGCAAATTTTTTCTTCTATTTCTAAATGACCTTCTATTAGACCTTAACAATTTGCTTATTAATAATGAAAAACTAATTCGGTATCAATTTGGACTAGAATCGATATTACCAAAAATCCCGAAGTAGGTCTCAGGTATTTTCTATCTCCTTGGGTGGCCAGATTTTTAGGTTTCGAACGTATAGAATCGAAAATTCAGGATTTCTCATTAACGGAAAAGTTATGTGTTTCAGATTTCTGAAGATAACGGATAGGGACTGACCTAATGTGAAACTAAACACACTGTTACGTTTTACGAATCAATTTAAGATAGTCGCCAAATCGTTAGCGGTAATTAAGAAGAAAAAAGGAAAGAAAGTTATTTTGGTACAAAAAGGTAAAGAAGGCGGACAGGACTCTAAAAAATGATAGCAAAATAATAAATTACTATTTCTTGCACACTTTTTTCCCTTTTGTTATATTTTATCTCTACTTTCTTTCCAGATATTAATTTCTAGAAGTATTTATCGATTTAGAAAAACAATTCAAAAATTTTCCAAAAATACATTTTATTATGTTCTTAGAGGTCGTCCATCATCTACGTTACCGATTTGAGAGGGTGGGGGCGGAAAAACTAAGTTTGGTAACAGTGGGGAGGGGGAGGGGTTGAGGAAGTAAGATTACGAACCTAGATAACATTTAGTACGATTCCTGATGATAAATCTGAAAAAAGTTTGGGTCCGTATCATTTCAACCCTCGACAAGTCACAATGCGGCAAGTCACATTAAGGCACATTGAGGTAAGTCACATTTGCGGCAAGTCATATTGCGGTAAGTTACATTGCGGCATTTCTCATTCGCAATAAATTTCCATAAATGTCCATAAAAAATTGGCGAAAAGTAGTGGAGGTCTTAAATTATTTCTGTGAACAATTACAGCGGTACATAATTTTTGGCAACAAATTATACTATTTGATTGAAACTGATTTGAAATTGGCCAAGCCAATTTCGTGTGGACTTGAAAATTTTCCGAATGGGACATGCCGCAATGTGACTTGACGCAAATGTGACTTGTCGCAATGCGACTTGCCGCAAATGAAACTTGCCAGAGGTTGGCATGACTCAACCCTGAAAGTTAACGACACATTTTTTAAAAAGATTTCTTGTATTACCTCCTGTTTTCAAGAAACTTTCTCTTTTTCCCGTTTTCTTATTTTTTCGCTTAAATGCAAACTGAATTAATAGAACACAATAAAAAAATCTAAATAATGTTGGTTGAAAATACTACTTTTATATTTTTGGCTCGGTATTCATCTCATTTAGTTCGGAATTCTACTATTTTATTGAAAATTCTTGTATTTCAAGTCTCTTTAGCGAGGATAAATTTGGCCGTATTTACTCATTTTCCACATGTTTCGTTTCCACCACCACGCCTCCTCCCTGAGCTGAAAGAGTGAGACGGAAGTTTTCCGTGCTGAGTGAGGTGGCGTAGTGGTGGACACGAGACATCTGGCAAATGAGTACATACGGCCAAATTTTTGTAAATTTGTTTTTTAGTTAAAAATACATATCTTTGGTTGAAAATTCAACTGTTTTGTTGCAAATTATTTTTATTTTGGTTAAGAATTAATGTTGGTAACTGAAAATGTAACAATTCCATTTTTGTTTAAAAATTTATATTTTTAATTCAAAATTGATTTTTTTTTCTAGTTTGAAATTCAACTATTTTTTCGAAAATTTATGTAATTAGTTGAAAAGTTATCTTCTTGGTAGAAAAAGTAATCTTCCTGGCTGAAAATTAATCCTTTTTGATGAAAAACACAACTGCTTGGTTGTAAATCGAACTGTTTTGGTTAGGGATTTAAATATTTGTTTAAAAATTAAACTAATTCCATCAAAATTCAACTATTTAATGAAGAAGTAACTTTTCTGTTGACGAATCATACTTTCGGGTAGACAATTCAACTTTTTTGAACATAATTCATCTTTTAACTTGATAATTCAAAAGTTTGGTTACAACTTATACTTTTTTGTTGAAAATTAAATTTTTTATTCAAAAATTATATTTTTGGTTGAAAACTTAACTATTCGGTCGAAAGTTGAACTACTTTGTTTTAAATTCTTTTTTTTTTAAGATTCACCTCTTGCGTTGAAAATTTAACTTTTTTGTTGAATTTTTTTTCAACAAATAATTGTTTAATTTAAAAATTGGATTATTATTCCTATTTTGGTTTAAAATGTAGCATTTAAAGATGAAAATTCAACTGCTGGGTAGAAAATTTACGTATTAGGTAGAAAATTTATGTATTTTGTGGAAAATTCAAGTATTTTCGTGAAAATTCGTCTTCATAAACTTGTTTCTCAAAAGCTCATCTGTTTGGTTGAAGATTTAACTATTTTTTTATCCGCCTTATTTTGGTTGAATCAAACTGGTTAAAAATTCGTCTTTTTGTAGAAAATTCATCTTTTATTGTTGAAAAATCACCTTTCTGGAATAAAAATGAACTTTTTTGTTGAAAATTCAATTGTTTCTTAAAAAATTTGTCCTTTTAGCATGAAAATTCAACTATTTTTGGTTGCATTTCAATCTTTTTTTTTTTAATTCTACCATTTCGTTGAAAATGCATCTTTATGCGTTAAAAATTCAACTAATTGGTTAAAAATCCAACTATTTTGTTGAAAATATGGAAAATCTCAAGAATTGAAAGTGTTTCAATTAAATTCAATATTGTATTTACATGAATTTTATTTGAAAGAATTTCTTCCCCTATTTTCATGAAAAATCACCCCCTGTTTTAAGAGAATTTTTGAGTATGTTAATTTAAAGAGGGAGCGTTAGAAAAAAACCGAGGACAAAACAACGGTCGTCAAAGAGGTGAGGAGGTCAAAAGTAGCCCAAAATTGGTAACGTATTTTATGGAGGGTCCCTTATCTTGACTTTTTTTACTTCAGATATTTGACATACTTGTTATCTTCGCTACCCACTCAAGGTTTTGACATTTATTTCCGATTCTGGTTTGTCTCTATGGGGGGAGGATTTTAAAATCACTGTCGCCAGACTTCGACTAAATTCAATGGGGGGTGGTCCTGAGTTTTGACCGCCGACAAAGTTACCAAAGAGAAGAGCGAAAACACAAGCCGCCCGCCTATGAACAGCCCCAAGCCGCCTTCTAATATTAGTGCCAGAAAAATAAGGACAACACAGTGCCCAAAAAATCAACCGTAACGACCAATTACGTATCGGCGGCTGCCGAAGTACACGTTGACTACTCAAAAATAAAACAAACCTTGCTAAGCAAGACCCACGCTAATTCCAAACCAAACATTTATCAGTGATTACTTTTTTACTCAGATGAAAAAGTTAATCACCTTCAAGAAATTATTTCCAAGAAAGTCATTGGCAATCTTTTTTTAATGTAAAAAAAGGATTAAAAAATCATTGATAAGAATATCAGTATAAATTGAAATTGAAAAATTATGTATAATTAATTAATAAATTCTTCAATTCGGTCCACATTGAAGCTTTTACGTTTTCACTCGTCTTTTGTGTTAAAATGAGTGAATTTTAGAATGCGTGATGCACAATTTGAATACTAATCTTTTTTAACGACTTAGTTTCACAGTCCCAATTTAATAATGCTTTCATTTTTAAACGAAATTTGGATTTGTTTAATTTTTAATGCTTTAACATTGAATTCATTGATGTTAAAGTTTTCCAATTGGAAAGCATATAATTTTTTAAGTTTTTAGATCCTTCACACTTTGAAGGTTCACAACATTGGAAATTCTTTAATTTTAAACGGTGAAAATGACAGTGATTTTTTTGTTAAAACAAATCACATTTTTAGTAAAAATATATAATAATAATGTTCATATAATTTCAATTTCAAATTATAGTTTTGCATGCGCAATTCTAATACAATTAAAAATGTTAAGCCTTTAAACTAAACTTTTTTTTTGCTTCAAAAGCTTAAATTCGAAAATCTTATTTATTTGAAATTTCTTAATTTTTAGAGGTTTCGAATTTCGGATTTCACAATGCTGTAGTTTCGAAGTTCAAATATTAAAAAAATATCAGGACAATTTCACTATTCAATTTTTTCATATTGCAAAACTTCATATTAAAAGCTTTGATAGTCAGTTTTTAATTAATTAATTTTAAATTTAAATCTTCTGAATTGTTTGGTTTCAATTTTAAACGTACAAAATCATGTTCTTTTTTTAATTCTCTAAATCGTAAATATCAAACAGAAAGACTTAATAGTTGCACAATTTTTAGTTTAAAGGATGTGTAATTGAACAATTTTGAATTGAATACCAGTAGAATAAATTCAAAACAATGAAAAATCAAGACAATAATTTCTAATCTTCAAGCCTCAAAAATAAGAAGATATTAGAGTCAGGCTTTGAAAATTGAATTTTTAAAAATTTGAATATTTTCCAAAATATTAAACATTTCAAACACAACTTTAGAAAAACACAGTTTCGACGTGAACAGCCTAAAATTGTGCAGTTTCAAACTTCGGAATCATATATAAGAATCTTGTCTTGTATCCTTTTTTTAAATTTTTAATGTAATATCAAAAATGTTAAAAATAAAAAATCTTTAATTTCGAATCGTTACAAGTTTAGAATTCTGAATTTTCATGGTGAGCGCTGACTTTTCAATTTTTCCCTTTCATAAGTTTTAATTTTGCAATTGAAACTAAAATGCTTGGATTTTGAACACTTTCACTTAAAATAATGAATATTTTGAAGGGTTTGAGTATAAAAAAGTTTAAATATCACAACTTTTGGCGATAAAAATTGGTTTAGTTTCAATTTAAGTTCAGATTTGTCAAAATTTCTTGAAAATAATTTTTTTTTAGATTTCAACGTCCAGGAGAAGACATTTTTTCATTTTTAATGTCTGCCATTTAGAATTACTTTTTTATTTGAACGTCTTCTTGAGAATAATTCAATATCAAAGGTCTATATTTGAAAATTTTTCGATTTTGAAGCGTGAAAATGACGGCGAATTTATTTTTTAATTTCAGAAAAATTGGTCAAATCAATTAAAATCTTTTTTGTAATTATTTAAAATTCTATAGTTACAGCAGCTTTGCCTGTGAAACTTCCAATTTAGTTTTCAATTTCAAATTGTAAAATTTGAATTGCTTAAAAGTGAAAATGATTTAAATTAAAAGATTTTCAATTTGAAACTACACAACCTCTTTTCTAACAAACAAACAAACAAACTACACAACAACTTTTCAACCTCAAACACTTTCAATTACAAATTATCCAAGTTCAAACGCTTTTATTTAGTAATGATGCATGTTCAACACATTTTCATTCAATATTTGAAATATTGTCCTTTTTCAAAATTTCACCTATTCTAAAATAGTGTGAATTAGAACGTTTCTAATTCGAAATCATTCACTATATATTTTTAAATTTTAAACGTTTTCAATTCGAAATTATTAATTATTCTTTCAAAAACGTTAAAAACTTGATATATAGAAATTTATTTAACAACAGATTTTTAATTGTTTATATTTTTAATGCTGGGATATGAAAATCTAGAAACGAGTACATTTACTGCCAGTAGACAATAATGAAAAAGAGTTTCATAACATTCGATGCATATCATTTTGAAAAAGGAGAGTTTAAAAGTTGACAGTGAAAATTGAATCTTGGTTGGTGGTATCGGAACGGTCCCTCACAAAGAATTAGTTACAGCAACGAGGGAGTGTCTAATTATCGCTGCCTTGAGAAATTATGAAAACTGGAATAATATGACAAACCCTCTAACAGTCTAACCTGGAACGTTTCGGTCAGTCGAAGAGCCGACAAATGGGCGCCAATCTGAACTGCCACAACTCATAAATTGCAGAAGCTGAGAAAAGGGATAATCCGAATCCCCTTTTTGAAATTTAGTCTAAATTGGAAATAACCAGAGCAAGATATTTCATAAAAAAATATACTCACAAGATTTTATAGAAAAATCTTAATGGTGGGAAAAAAAGAAAGTATCCTCGCGCGCTTTGCGCTCGGCTTAGTTCAAAGTATAATGCAGAATGCATATACAGAATCTTACTTTCATACATTACTGAACTATCCAAACACCTACTTTTAAAGAGATCATTAAATTTGCCTTTATTTTAGATTAAAAATAAATGTAATTTACTTGAGGCTCTATCAGCCTTTATGAATACATTGTCATTACAATACTCGTGTTTCACGTTCGATTTTTTATATCTATTTATATAATTCTCTATAATCATTTATTAAATGAGAATAATTTATTGTATATGTATACGGAACCGTGTGAACATTTTCTGATCTGGTTTTCGCTTAATTATAATTAACATTACTCTTAATGTCTTTTACGGGAATAATACAGTATTTTTGTCTTCAATTCGTTGTCAATTTTTGTAAAAACAAGAATTGTCCTTAATTATATTATTAATGACGTTTTGGTTCAAAATTTGAATTTTCAATTTGTCAATAGCAGTTTCAATGATTAAAAGAAAAACCATGTCTCATCAAAAACTGGTTTTAAGTACATTTGTAGATGTTTTTGGGATGAGCAATTTTGTATCTCAACATTTTTTCCTTATCTCGCATAGAATTCGTTGGAGTAAAACACGTACATCGGATAAACCATGCCTCAGATGAAAGAAAGTAAAAAAACCTTTTTCAGCATCATCTTTTTATAATTAGAGTTTTGAGTATATGGATTTTTGTTTCTACGTATTGTATGTTGAATACATGATTCAATAAAAACATCCCGCATGAAGAATAATATATGCCTAATATTATTTAATTCAGTCAAATTATTATAATATATACAATTTTTTATGTAAAGATTATTTGAAAACACCAGTTCTCGTAAGATCACTGAAGTTAAGCAGTTTTGTGTGCGGCTAGTACTTGGATGGGTGACCGTTCGGGAATACTGCGTGCTGTTGGCCCGTCGTGGGTTTGGTGGGCCCACACTGGTAGTAAATATCCACCTGGAAACACTACCCGAATCGGGTAGTGAGGCAATGAACTTTCGAGTTCGAACTGCTATCAATTTTTTTTTATGTACCAGCAGGTATATATGTACAGTGGGTATTTAGATCATCTGATTTTCTATTTTCTAACATTAAAAATAAAAATAACTTCAAAATACAGTAAGAAAAAATTTTCAAATCAAGAAACTTTGACATTTTTGAAACAATAATTATTGATATTTAACACACATAAAAGGCTGATCCTCAAAAGTACGCTGCAACAAAAATGATCCTGCTGGTTTTGTGTGAGGAAGAGAAGAGAATAATTAAAATTTCGAATTGGAAGTGGATGAAATTAAAAAAAAATACATTGAACGATTTTGGATCGAAAACGTTCAAAATCGAACAATTATATATCACGTAAGATTTTGGAAAAAGAACAATATTTCGAATGGAATGAAAAGGAATTAAACTTGTATTATTTCTCAATTTTAAAAGCGTTTAAAATTGGAGGACTTGAAATTGGAAGTTTTTGAATAAACATTTTTTGGGTGATTTCTAATTCAATGCGTTCAGAATTAAACAATTTTATTTTGAATTAAAAAATCTCAAATTTGAATGATTTGAGGTTAAAATTTCAAAATTAGGACAATTTCAAAAAAAGTAAAATTTAATATTTTTAGATTACAATTTTTAAAAGTGGGTCATTTGAAATTCAAAGGAATTTAAATTTTAATAGTTTGAATTAGAATTGTCCAAAAATGAAAACATTTGAATGTTAATAATTTTTAATTCAAAGCGATAAAAATTTGACAATTTGAAATTGAAAACTGAATTGAATGTGCTTCAAAAATTCTAGAATTTTAACTTTTCGTTAAATGAAAAAATTAGAATTATACAATATGAAAATTCATTAAATACATTTTTTCAGATTAAATAATTAATTCACTGACATTTTCGCCGTGCAAAATGGGAAATTTTTTAAATATAAATCTTTAAAATTGAATTATCCTTTAAAAAATGTGAAAAATGAAACTGTTTTTAATAAAAAACATTTAAAACTGAAAAAATGTTTACATACTCAAGTCTTTCAAAAATTCAATTATTTTGAGTACATTTAAGTCGCTTGAAAATAAAAAATTGTTAAATTGCTGATTATATCTTTCAAAGTTCAACCATTTGAATTTTATTGCAGAATTGAACATCACATGTTTTAGCGAAAAGGAGAGAAATAGACTTGAAAATGATTACAGACGCAAACAGAGGAAAGTTAAACGACTAGTCAAGGAAAGTAAAGATAAAGTCAGAACAGAAGAAGAGAAGAAAATACAAAACGACTTTGAAGGAACCATAAAACTATTATTTAAGGAGATGAAGGAAAGTGAAAGTACAGAGTTTGTCAGCATGAGAAACAGCAAAGGTGAAATGCTATATATGATAGAGACGGGATAGTATGGACGCTTTGAATTTAAAAGACTTTTTTCAGAATTACTATGAGGTGAAGATACAGAGCAACAGAACTGTGACATTGAAGACAATGCATTAGGAAACCCAATTGAAAAGGTCTGTGTCACTGATGTTAGAGATATAAGTAAGAACGTGGGAAAAGGTAAGGCTGCTGCTGTAGATAGTATTAGCGCTGAAATGCTCAAATACTGTGGCGAGTTATTACCTCACGGGTTGTGCGAATTAATAAATTTATGCATCGAGACGAGAGGAGTCTCAGGCAATTGGAGAAGAGCAATAATCGAAGATTTCTGTGCATTTTTTGACCTACAAAAAGCATTTAACAAGGTAAATAGAAGTAAACTTTGGGAAGTCCTTGCAGAGTACGGAGTCAATGGATGGCTCCTACAAGCAATAAAAACAATATATACAGGTAGTAAATTGACTGTAAGGATTAATGGGAACGAAGAAGTTGTATATCTCGAAACAGTCAAGTTACGTGGATTAGCTTTCGCAGATGACAAGATTTTTATGGCAGAATCAAACCAGGACTTGCAAAGAATGTTGAATAAACTTAACCAGTTAACTGGTAAGCTCGAAATCGACGTTATGTGCCAAAACTGGTGGAAGCAAATAATTTCGTAGTCATCATGAAAGTTCATTTTCTAAGAGTGTTTTAGGTCGCTGATGACGAATCCAGGGTCAAAATCGAGAAATTCAGAATAGCGGATTCGATATGGCGGTCTGAAGTGTAAAAATCATGTGACTTGAATGAAAGCAAAGAGTTTTTCATGTCGCTGATGAATTTTCACTATATTATCAGCTATTTTGAATTTTCCAATTTTGAACCAGGTTTCGTCATCAGCGACCAAAAAACCTACGGTATACGAATTTTCATCAAAATCCATTGAGTTTTTTACTAGTTATTCCAAGTGCGCACATATGCGTCATTACCAGTTTTGTCACAGACTTTTTCTGCGCACATATGCGTCATTACCAGTTAGGTAGCTAATACAAGCATGAAGAATATGGGCCTCAAAATTTACTTAAATGAAACAAAAATAATGGTGTTTGAAGGAAAAAGTCAGAAAACAATGTGCAACGTTGTCCTAAATGATTAGAGATTAGAACCAGTCGACAAGTACGTACGATTATATCTGGGTAGCCTATTCACTAGGGACGGCAAAATAGATGGGAGTTAGATAGGCTTATGAATGAGGGTAAAAAGGTTATCGTTAGAGCAGGGTCTATTCTCAGAAATAAAATCGTATCAAAAAAGGGTAAAATGGCCACGCATAATTCTATATTTGTACCAACTATTTTATACGCAGTAGCGAGACATGGGCGTGTCAAAATAAGGACGAGAGAAAATTAACGCGATTGGCATGAATCCTCTGTGCACAATATGCGGGAAAACACTGATGGACAAAGTGCGAAACGAGATAATCCTCAAAGAATGTGGTACAGGAGAGACACTAGTTGACATATGGGAAAGAAATCAGTTAAGATGGTTTGGACATGTTGAAAGAATGGAATATGTACGACTGACCAAACAAGTGTTTAAAGGTGAAGTAAATGGCAGAATTCCCAGAGGTAGACCGCCGAAAGAATGTTTAGAATCTGTGAATGAGACATTAATCCGAAGAGATATAAGAAACCATAGAAAAACCAGAGGTTGCATGGAAAAATGTATGGACTTGAAGGAAGCTAGAGTAGTATGCCAGGACCGAAAAGTATGGGGACAAATAGTTTGTGAACTCACATTACCTCACTCCTTTCCTCACCGAGAAAGTTACGCCTACCGGGAAAGGTAAATGGCTTAATGTTATAATAATAATAATACTTATATATAACATTACAAATTAACAAAGTATTAAATTAATGATGTATAGAATTTCAGGTAGTTGTATGTTACGTTGAAAATTAAAAATTAAAAAAAAGAATACGAAACAAGATCGAAATGAGTCCAATTTTTGAGATTGCACAATTTCAATGTTTTTAATTTCGATTTCTTCCAATTCGACATTTTTTTTCATTTGAGTTTGACATGTACAATATTTTTAAACATTAACAAATAAAAAATAATACAATTTACAATGCCTGGTTCTAAAATCTTCTCATTCATAGAGCTTGAATTTGAGAAATTATTGTTTTAATTTGTCATTGTTTTGAATTTATTGTGGAAGCATTTAACTTAAAATTGCTCAACTACAAGGCTGCGTCTAGTTGTCCCTAGAAAATAAGGGGGGGGGGTGGACCAATATTATTTATGTGGCCAGTGGCAGGGGTGCCTTCCCGCCCCCACGAGACGTTGGGAAAGGGGTAGGTGTTTCACCAACATTATTTCTATGGCTAGTCACAGGGTGCCTTCTCGCCCCCACCCGAAAATTCGAGATGACTATCCAAGCTTATGAAAAATATTGCACTGGTCATCTTAAATTTCGGGACGATGAGACACTACGTAAATACAAATCCTTCTAACTTAAAATGTTGCATCTAACTAGTCCCACAATTTTATATTGAATGATTTCAAAGAATTAAAGAAATCAGACAGTTTTGTACGTTTAAAATTGAAACCAAACAATTCATGCGAGTTAAATAGAAAATTATTAAATTCAAGGCTGCGTCTAATCGTCCTGACAAATTCGGGAGTTGGAAAGGGGGATGGGCAAGCTTATGAAAAATATTTGGCTACTCATCCCGGATTTCGGAATGACGAGGAACTTCGTAAATTTAAAAACGACTATCAAGGTTTTTAATATGAAATTTTTGAGGATTGCCTAGTGAAATTCTCCGTACACTGTTATTATTTGAATTTGAAAATACAACATTGTGAATAAAAAATTAAACTGTTTTAGAATTGCGCATTCAAAAACTATGCAAAGTGACTGGAGATTTTTTTTACTGAAAAATGTGATTTCAGTAGGAAAATCACTGCCATTATCATTGTTTAAAATTGAATTATTTGAAATATTGTGAACTTTAGAATGAAATTATTATCCAAATTTTCAAAATTCTATGCTTTCTTATTAGAAGCTTTCCCAGTTTACGAATTCAAACTTAAAGCGTTAAAAATTAAACATTTTCCAGTTTCGTTCAAAAACTGAAGCTTTCCTAATGATTTGAAAATAAACGATAAGGCATTTCCAACAAAGTGGAACAACCTGAGGATGAAAACAATTTCATAAGATGTCAAACTGACGTACATATCCAATAACCTGTCACATTGACGGAAATATAGGAGCTTCAATGTGGACAGAATGAATGAATGGTAGATCATTATATATAATAATTATAGGTATAATTAAAAGAAGAAAAGTTTGCAATTCACTTGCTTTTTAACTGTTTAAAGCTTACAATAAATTAGCGTACCGTAAACTGTGGCTAAGCGGCGCATGTAGGAGCAAGCGCACACTTGATTCTGCATTTCTGAAGGCGATATTTCCTTCTCCTAGGAAATAAATATAGTGGCTTGCAACGAACAACTATAGAACTGCAACTGATAAACCTATAAGAAGCAATATCGCATTTTAAATACAGAACTGGAAGTGCGCCGCTTTCCCCCAGATATGTGCTGCTTAGCCCCCATTTACGGTACACAACAATGACCCAATTCATAACGAAACTTTGAAAGCTATTCTTGACAATGTTGAAGACTCAATAGCATATCATTGCTTTTTACTAGAAAACGCGTGAAATGAAAGAAAAAACAATCTTTCGTATACTTGCCCTAAAACTGGGAAGGGTTTTAAGAACCATCAATCATCGTTTCCCTGTTTCTATATGGGGGTTCTGAGGTATGATGACATGTTCCCTGTGGAGTGAGCATTTCTGTTTTTCACCATCTGTGACTTTGAAAATGGCGCATCAGCGAAAAAAAAAGGTTATTTGTTTTCTGTCGAAAGGTGCATTCGTTAAGTAAAGAAGTCGCATCCTCTAACGAATCTAACGAGAAAATCATATTTGGCGTTCGAAGGAAGATGCGCACGTGCCTGCCACGCTTCCCAAAAATGACAGTTGGCCAGCGAGCTGACCACATCAGCTAGTTTACATTTACACCCGTCATTCTTCGTTCACTCCTGCGTGTAATTAACAATAAGTCTACGATTTTCTAATCCCAAGATTTCTCAATTCTAGTGCTTTTTTCAAATGTGTAATCAGTAATTTATAGTTCGGAATGCTATTTTTTGTAAGAGAACAACTGTCTTAATTTCAAATAAACGTAAAAAAATCTTTTTATGTCACTGGGGCCCTACTTGTTAAAATAGAAATTTTCTGTAATCTTTGTTGTCACCATGCTGCCACCATTTAGTGAGATTAGCAAACTATTTTTTCTTCGTGTATAAATCTGACGTAAATTTTTAGTCAAGATAAAAAATTTCAGTAAGGGTAAATAGTTATTTGAAATCCTCCATAGAATGTAAACAACTATACAGATTAGGAATAATAATCAAAATTGCAGATGAAGGGACTTGCAATATTCCCACGTGAAAAATGATCAGGCACCCTTGCGTTCAGTTAGGCAGTTAGGGTATTATCTAGAATTCGAGCCCTAATCGGGTGCTGACTAAACCGTCATAATCACACATTTTCTTAAGTGTCTATAAATGAAAATGAAAAAAAATATATATTTTTTCCGAGATTTTATCCCTATCTTCTAGTGAGTCTTTTGATGCCTTCATCGGGTGCTGACTAATCCGGCATAGATTTTCAAACGGGCAAAGTTTTCAAAAGTATCAAAAATGCAAAGTGAACACTACAAACATGCATTTTTTCCCCTCATCATCTAGTCAGTCTTTTGTGGTTCTATTCGGGTTCCGGTTAGTTCGTCAAGACCAACAAATTTTTTAAGTATATCATTCAAATATTTATTTGCACATTTCCAAAAAAATCTAAGATATTTTTTGGCTATTATACTATTGAGCCAAATCCCGACCCAGGTCGCTGATCAATCTCTCTAGCAACGACGCCAGGCGAAGAGCTTTGCAAAGTCATCATGTGTTATAAATCACATAAAAATAAGCACACTTGCTGAATACTCTTTACTCCAATCACAGCCACCAAGTAAAGCTCTCCACGCGGGACCATTAGTATCCAAGGTCTTTCACTTCAGGCATCTCTCACTCCTCTGACACTCTTCCTCACACATTTCTTATAAACTATTCGTCCAGACACTTTCCTGTCTTGGCATACATATTTAGCTTCCTTTACGTCCATACATTTTCTCATGCAAGCTCTTCCGTTTTCATAGCTTTTCATATCTTTTCGACTGAGGCTTTCATTCACACATTCCCATCATTATTCGATAAGACAATGATATTTTTCATTTATTTTATAAATTTTTTTGTATAAAACAAATGAAAAATATATATAATCACTATATATAAACTTTATATAACTTTTTCCCCTGGGCTCGGTCTGCTTCTGGGTCGGCTACCATTTACTTTATTTAAATATACTTTTTCGTCAGTCGTTCTTTTTTTATTCTCTCAACATGCCTAATTCATCTCAAGAAATTTTGTTCACTCTTGTCAAACAGTGTTTACTCTACACCACATTCTTGGAAAATCCTCTCAATATTGAATTTGTCCATTAGCGTTTTACCGCATACATTGTGCACGAATTTCATGCCGAATGCGTAAATTTTACTCTTAACCATTTCTTGGTAGGTCCAGGTCTCTCTACTGTATACCGCATGGTGGCTGCAAGAAGAGAATTATATATTGCAATTCTAGCTTTGTTACATTTTTACTTATAGTAATGGCTCCTACCCTGCTGATAACCTTCATACCCTCGTTTATACGTCTGGCTATCTCTCCATCGATCTTTCCATCAGTAGTCAATGAACTATACTTATCAACTAGTTTCATCCTCTCATCGTCTAAGGCAATAATACTGTTAAAAATAAAATAATAAAAAAATAATACTGTTTTCTCACTCTTTCCTTCAAATGCCATAATTTTTGTTTCATTTATGTTAGTTTCAAGGTCTATGTTCTACATGCTAGTTTTCTATCTGCTCAACATTCTCTGCAAGCCTTCGAGTGACTCTGTTATCCTTATCATATGCAAATGCTAACCCACGCACCTTTACTGTCCCAAGATCCACACCGTCATGTCGAGCAGGGCCATCCTCAGACACTCATCCATGAATATAATAAGAAGCCAAGTGGATGTAACGCATCCTTTCCTAACAATTTGCCTAATATCGAACCAGTCAAACAGTTTCCCATTTGCCCTCACAATTACTTTGCTACATATTTGAAAGTATAAGAAATGAAAAATATACATTAAAACAAAGAACTTTTTTCTCATCATCTAGACAGTCTTGAAAGTAATTTTTAACGTCAATCATCTAAAATATATTTTCACAAGACCGACTGCCTAGCGCTAGATTAGCTAGTCCGCACTAGCGTTTGACCCTACAAAAACGTTTCATTTCTGCTCAGAGCAATAATAGATCACATTGACAGCGCCACATTAGCGGTCAAGACGGTCTTTCTTGGCCCCGAATAGTTCCCCGATAATCATCTATGAAAAATAAAATAAACTAAACTTAAGCAAACTGGTAATAGACTAAGTAAACAAAGTAAAGAAAGTAAAAAAACGAAGTAAACTCACTAACTAGTAACATAGTAAATTAACCTTTTATTATATATGTATACATGTAAAAAAATGAGCCATAGCATTTGGCCAACAATTTCTGTTCTGATGCATTTTATTAAATACTTCAAAAATATAAATCATGAAGAAATTATTGAACTTTCTACAAGCTTATACTTTGAAGTTTACTTCAGAATCCTATAATATTTTTGAAATTGAGAGTTGATCAATTATTTTTAAAATCATAGTGAAACCGATTGAAATCTTCGAAAATATTTTAAATCTTGGAAATCTGATGTACGAGTACAAAACGCCTTTGTGAAATCTTTGTGGAATTTTCTGTAATTTTTTAACTCTTTGTGAAATACGTGAAATCCTTAAAATCATTCTGAAAACGTTTAAAATTTCTAAAATCCTCGGAACATTTGTGAATTTTTCTGAAATCTTTCAAATCTTTGTGAGAACTTGAAAATCTTCGTGAAATTTTTCAAATCCTTGAAATCTTTTGAGACCTTTTAAAATGTTCGTCAAATCGATTGGAATCTTTAGAATCCTTATAATTTTTGTAAAATGTTGCAAAATCTTCAAAAATCTTTGGAATCTTTAAAATCTGATGTACAAAGCCTCTGTGAAAAATCTAAAAAAGATGTAAAAGATTTGAAGTTGTTGATATCTTTAAAATCTTTTTGAAATCGTTTGAAAATTTTCAAAACCCTGACATCGTTGTGACATTTTTTGAAATTTTTCAAAATTTTTAAATATTTTTGGATCTTTGAAACCTGTGTGAGATCTTTGAAATCTTTGTTAAATTTTTCAAATCCTTGAAATCTTTTGAAATCTTTCTGAAATCGTTTGAAATATCTGAAACCCTTCAAATATTTGTCAAATGTTATAAATGTTTTAAAATCTTCAAAAATATTTGCAATCTTTAAAACCTGATTTACAACGCGTTTGTAAAATCTTTGATAACTTTGTGAGATCTTTTAAATCTTCGTCAAATCTTCCGTAATCTTTTAAATCTTTGTGAAATCTTTTAAATCTTTGTCAAATCTTTCAAATACTTGTAAAGTCTTTTGAATCCTTGTGAAATCTTTCAAATCCTTGAAATCTTTTGAAACTTGTTGAGGTCTTACTGAAATCGTTTGAAATCTTCAAGATCTTTCAAATTTTTGTCAAATCTTTTGTAATCTTTGAAATCTTCTCAATCCTTTTAAATTCTTTACAATCTTTCTGGAATCGTTTGAAATATGATGCAAACACCTTTTTGCAATTTTTTTAATCCTTTTGAAATCTTTGAAACCTTAGTGAAATTTTTTAGAAGCTTTGAAATATTTGTGAAATCTTGCGAAATTTTCTGTGATCTTTTTGAATATTTTAAATATTTCTTAAATATTTGTGAAGTCTTTAAAAACTGTTTAAAACCTTTGAAATATTTTGAAAGCTTTGTATTCATTTGAAATGTTTGAAATATTTAGGAATCTAGAAATCGGGTATACACTCAAAAGTGGAGTGGTTCACCCCTAGAAAATTCTAATTTTTAAACTGAATCAACATCGACATTTACTACATTTTATATATGAGAATACTAAGATTATAAGAAATACTACTAAAATAAAGGTTTTATAGGAAAAAAATAAAATCCAAGGTTCTCATGAAAAATACAAGGAGATTTCCAGGTTTCCATGGTTAAAAAATCTTCAAGGAGGATTCCAGGTTTCCAATGTTTTCAAGGTTGCTGAACATCCTGCAAATTTTTGAGTTCAAAAGGCTTATTGAGTTCTTACTTTAAAGTTAAGAGAAGATTAGAATCGGTTGGATCCCTGGATTATAAGAAAATATTATTTTATCGATAATATGGACCGGTAAGCGCCGTTCTTATAGGATACTTAGGGCTATTGTATACCTATTTATGTGAGAGGCGGGTGGATTCAGTGAGTAGTAGCTCATTTGTATAATCAAGCGGTGAGCATCTGTGCGATCCAGCAGGTGCCTAAAGGCTTTTATCGCGGTCCCGTGTTATACGGCTTCCTGTCCCCATCTGGACCAAACCCTCCAAATTATGATCAAACTTCATACCTGAAAAAAAATAGAAATAAAAAGTTTGAATAGGTACATATAGAGTGAAGTCGATTTGAGACAGAAATCTTGATTTAGAAGGAACCTTTCCAACCAAGCACATATACCAACTTTCAACGACTGTCAAATTAGTATACCGTGCATAGGAATGAAAAACGGCGAGTTGCAACTTTTTAAATGAAGAGATTTCAAATTTGAAGATCAAAAAAGTATATAAATTAAGCACTTCAATTTGTACTCAAAAATAAAGAATTCGAATTGCAAGATGTGAAAGATAAATTAACCTTTTAATATTAATTAATTTAAATACAAAACCTCTCCGAATTGAGAAATTTTCACATGTGAAATCAATTATAGCCAATATAGTACTTAGGATCATAATGAAAAATTATGTGGATCGTTAAACTTCCAATTAGAAAGCGTGATCATTTGATAATCTTAACTCATTTCGGAATACTCAAAATTTCAGAATGAAATTTTTCACTTTGAACAGGTTTGAAATAAACCTAATTCCAAAAGTTGTGATGTTTAAAGTTCATATTGTTCAAATCATAACGATTTAAATAAAAAAATAATCTATTTTCAACATTTAAATTTCAGAGCTGATCAATATGATACGAATACTTCAAATCTCGTCCAAATTAATTTTAAATGCTTTAAATTTCAATTTGTTTGATTTTTTACGACTAGAGAATTTCAAACTGTTCAAATATGAAAGAATTCTGGAATATTTGAAATGTGAAATTTCTCAAATTGGAATATGAAAAATTGAATTTTCCCTTTTTTTGGATTTAATTTTGAATGATACATTACATAATTCTCAAACACTAGTATTTTAAATTGTACATTTTTGATGAATTCGGTTCAAAATTGCATTAATTCTACTTACAGTGTTTCGGGTTGAAAACTGTGCAGTTTTTAATGCTGAGAAAAAAAATGTACCTAATGGTTCCAGATGTACTTTCACCTATTTACGCCTCATTAAAATTGGCGATCCATGAGGGAGGCCCTCCCCTTATCCGTGCAGAAAGTCAAGAGTTAGAAACTAAAACATTTTTTTCTCCAAAATAACACAAAAAAACAACTTTATGTTTTAATGTCAACTTAAGAAAGCTTCAAATATTATTATTGAAGAAATTTAATCGATCGCCTTCTTCAGGTTGAAAAACAATAATTAAAAATTGTTTAGAAAAAAAAAGATTGGAAATTTACAATTTGTCAATATTTTTTTAATTTTCTTAAAATTCAATCTTTTCTGCGTAAGTTTATGTAAAATGTGAAATGTTGTGAAATGTTAAATAGTATAACATTATCTTACGATCATTTTAAAAGACTCAAATTTGAATGGCCCTTAAACAATCGGAAAGCTCTTTGTATTTTCCGATGAGAAAATAATGTTTTAAACAATTCAGCGTAACGTTTTGCTCATTGACACTACATGCTACATTTTCAGAAGCCAAAAATGTGAAATTTAGTTCAAGAATCATCTCCGTATACGTTCTTTAGTTTCGCACATGGCACCTCACTACTCTTTTGTTATTAAGTTAATAACAAATCATTATTTCTGACTCTGAATCTTACGACTGCGCACAGAAAGTATAGAAAAGATTAATTAATTTGTTACAGATTTTTTAAAATGTATTTTAAGAGTAACAGCCATTCAAAGTTGAGTACTCTGAAATCATCGTAAGATAATGGTATCATTTATCAGTTCACTTGTCAGGAAATAATTGCCAATATACTAAAAATCGCAAAACTCTGTATCAGTATGAGGAAAACCTTCATCTACAACAAGTACTATATGTTTCATATTTTTAGAATTTTTTCCTGCTAAGACTTTTACTATAATCTGTTCAAAAATGAGGTATCTAAATTTTTTGGACAGATATAGTAGGCATTTATCAAATTGAATCGAATACAACATTCTTACATGAAGGGGGCGGGGGGTCACATTTGTGACGTCACTCTATAGGGTTATTGATTCAAGCTTTTGCGGCGTGATGATCTGTGACGAAGAAGCACCGAAAAAACTATATTCTAATTTTAATAATTTCCCACTAAGTTTAAGAATATTTGCAACCTAAATAGGCGCCAAGAATATATTCTTAATGTACGATGGAGTCCCTCTTACCTTAAGAATATATATGCTTGTCTAATTGTAAGAATTCCCCACTAAGTTTAAAAATATAGTTGCATCCGAAATCTGTCGCTGTAATTGTATAATAAGTGACGAGCTCGAAGAAATGAAACCAATTCTGAGGATAAATCGCATGTGCACATCTCTAACTCTATTTCTTTCCCTTCGCAGAGAACGTTAAGGTGAGAAAAGTTTGATGTCATACGCCAACGAATAAATAATGTAGAGAGGTTATGTCTCGGTGTGGTACAACGGTATTCAACCTCACTGTCAAATCAGACCTTTCTCACTCTAACTTTTTCTTTAAAGAGAAGCAGATGGATGTGCACACGCGATTTATCCTAAGAATTGGTTGCATTTCTTCGAGCTTCTCACTTATTACGAATTCGAAAAACTGATCGAAAAGCACGTCGCCCAAAACAAAAGCAACGTTTGGACAGATGAAGGCGCATTTCGTCTTTTGGTTAGAAGATACTCTTAAATTGAGAATTTCGCTTACTTCATTAAGAATATTACTAAGAATATGCGTGTAAGAATATGACACTCTTAATATTAGAATATCGTTTTTTCGGTGAGGGGAGGTGTGGAAAAAGTGTTCAAAATAGAGTGACGTAGTTTTTTAATAGCCCATTTTCTAACCGGACCAAATAGTAAAAAAATATTTGAAAATAATTTATAAATTAGCATTTATTTGAGCTACAAAAGTAATAATTAATATGAATTTTATAGAAATTGTTGCAGAATTTCAACCAATGAATAACACTTCCAATTGTAAAACTGCGTACCTACAAGATATTATGTACTTTTCACAGATTTAATAAAACTCACTGATGAGGGCCACCATTGTGTGCCGAAACTTTTGAAACAACTTAATTCGTTTCCATGCACCTGACCCTAAAGCCAACAACTTACATCAACAATTTCTATAAAATTAAAATTTTTTTCTAACAAATTTTTTTTTACAATCCCCAGCGATTATTATTAATATAAACTACATAAATATATAAATACATACACATAAAAAATGATCATGCTCAGAGAAAACTTAGAGAAAACTTGCATCAAAAATTACAAAAAATTGTTTAAACAAAGAAAAAAGGTTGTTTAACAAAATGTTTGAAACGAACACTTTTTCTCAGTGTATTTTCAAACTCTTAACCCAAATGAAAAGGGAACTAAGTTGATAATTTGTTTTGCCGATCATAATTGAAGGTTTCGATGCCCAGGCCGATCAACAAGTGGTAGTTTATGCACTTTCGCACATTTTACCATCGAATTAGCGAGGTACAGTTTTCGATGCGATCATGCAATACACTCCCAGCGGAAAAAAATGAATAAAACGAATGAAAAAGAAAAAAGGGAGCTGAGAGGCAAATACCGTGCGCTCCAAGGGGGCACGCTAAAATTATTGCGTGCGAAGTACTTTACCTCGGCTTTTGACGCGTCCTGACGGTTACGCAAGACGTATAAGTAAAGTGTTATTTGATTTGTGACTGAGAAAGAACGGTTGTCCGTAATGAGCGTTCCGCCTCTTCCTCAATATCTGTCTACTGCCTTGATGTCCAAGCCAGGACTTATAATGCGACCCGAGAAATGGATATGACTGCGATGGGTATAAAAATGTTTCTGCACTTGACAGCTCAGTTTGTAAACGAGGCTAATTTTCTCGTCGACTCTCAAAGAACTTCATTTGCACTTTGCCTAATTGAGTTCTTCTATCTGTATGGAACCGAAGTTTGCAACGTTTATGCGAAAAATGCAAATAGTGACACAGAAAAGACCGAAGATAATACCCGTGTGGAAAAATTTCGTGGTGCTGTACTGTTTCTGTCTAGTCCGCCTTGAGTCGACACTGGCGCGCTGCTAGCTGTCTGTCCAGTGGCTAGACTGGGATGTAACGCTCGGATCGACTAGTTTCTAGACAGATCGGCTATTTCGATAAAAAATAATTAATAATTAAATAATATAATTATTTTTTATGCCATCAAAATCCAATATATAGATTTTGCAGAATTTTAAAATATGAAAAAACTTTTTGTAGAAAAAAAATGGAGAAATGAGTTGTCGTAAATCTTTTGTAATACGCCGGGTGTCGAACTTCTGATGTAACTTCCTATTATATTGTTTTAACTTTGTCCCGTCGCATTAACACCTCGGCCATCTAGAAGTTAATTTTTTTTTTTCATTTTTGTCGGATATGAATTTCAATTCATTACGTCCTAATATTTATTTCAATAAAACATGAATCATTTTTCAACAATGAAAGTGCTTGATATGTGAATAAATCATTGACAAAAATGAAGCTTGTATACGATTCTACTTGCGATTAGGCTACGAAATAATGATTGTTTATTATTACAAATAATAAGTAATACGTGAAGCTTCATTACCATTCACGCAATCAATAAATAATTGAAATAAATTAAATAAATCATTTATAATATTTGATTTTCTGTAACATCATTAATATTATACATCGCATTTTACACATTATAATTATTATGAATTCAATATAAATTTATTATAACTTTAATATATAATTCAATAGAAAATGTTTTTAATCATTCTTTAAAACATCGTTTTTAAGAATGCAGTTCTTTTATTAAGATTTCGCTCACCTTCAACAATTATTGCTTACTATCTAAAATATGTAATAGTGTATAATTAACTATTACTTGAGCATTTGTGCAATTTTGTATTGTAATTTCCTAAATCTTTTATTCAAAAATTATTTTTTTCTGAATTCACTTCTGTAATTTTTGTTCAAGTCCAAAACGTGATTCTGCCTGGAAACTAGCTAAAATCTGGACAATTTTTATATATTCAAATTCCTCACGAACTCCTAGATAGCGCCAAGACTGGTACTAGACAGCAGGAAGGTTTGAATCAAACACGTAGTAAAACTAGACAACGCCAGTGTAGCGCCAGGCTATAGAATATATATAGGCTATAGAATAGACAGGCTTGAGAAAAACTGTACTGGCTTTAGCATTATTCAAGACTGCCGCGAAATTTTTCCACGCGTGTAAGCTTATTACATCGATTTCTGTTGAAAGATTCGCTGCAATAGAAATTATCCTTATCGAATAAACATCACACGAAACTGAGATAATTTTGTGTTCTTAAAGTATCTCAGAATAATTTTTCAGTGAAAAAGAGTCGTCTGCTATGTAGTTGACAGCAGTGCGAAGAACATGAAAGTATATGAATGATATCGGTCTGGAAGTCAGGACACTAGATTTTAAAGAACACTGCACTTTCATTTTAAAAATAATTGCACTTATCGCTGACGAATGAAAATATATTTTGTGACTGAGGATAAAGCACTTGACACTACATAGTCGAAAAGGCGCCAATTCACTATGATCTTAACCGTAGTTTACAAGTTGTGAGATAGGAATTTTCGTCCTGACATTTTATTCATGAAACCATTTTTTTAATTAGAATTTTAAATGTACTTTTACATTGGGATAGATTTTTAATTATTGATACTGAAACTTAATTTTAGGCTGAAATAAATTAAAGATGCAACTTATTAATCATATTAGAAATTCTGTTAATGCTTCAACCTCAAAATTAATTCGATTCCTATTTTTCTTTTTGTTCCAAAACAAACAATAGTTGTTGTTGTGCCAAATCCTTTATTTTCATTCACAAAAAATACGTTTCAATTTGTCCGCGATAGGTCTTATTATTTTTTTAAATAATAATGAAGTGAGCGAAAAGTTGTTTTAAATCTGGTGTCCTGATTTATAGCTCGAATTCACTCATACTTTGTGGTTTTCCCATTGACTACTTTTTTGACCCATTGACTGTTTTTATTGCATCGTAGGATAAACTTTCGCCAAATAGCATGTAACTTTAACAGTGGAAAGTTTTACATGCAACAAAATTTAACTGTCGTTTTTTTCTGTGAAATGAAGCATGCTCTACCTATAACAGTGATGCAACAGCGCCATTCGTATGATTTTAGGGGAAGCTCAAAAAACTGAAATCCTTAAAAAATTCAGAATTCTTTATCCTAACACAGAAAAAACAGAAGTGAATTTTTATTGTGGGTAACTTTCAAGTTAATGAAGTTGAATTTTTTTGCATCGAAACAAAACAAGATTCAATGGAGTTAACATGGTAACCTTTTCCTATGTGGTGCGGGTAAATCTTAACTCGTGAAGTTAATTTTTGTTGCAGGTAAAGATAACTCTGAAATCGCTGCAAAGATTATATTCTGCTTTATGCGTGAATTTCATGACTACCAGTTACTTTTGCTCTCATACGGACTATAAAACGCATTGCATTTAGGTATGTAACATGCATCACAGAAAAAAAGTGAGGGTTCGATAATGTTGAGGCTCAAGTAGAAGTAGGCAATCTTTATATTTTAGAACATTTAGAACTTACATTTTAATGCAAATCTTTTTGATCGTTCCTTTTTAGTTCTTTGATATCCAATAGGTGGCTGGTGACGGGTTCTGGGAGACGGTACTATAGATAATCATACAGGTAAGTATTAACAAATTTTTTAATTCTTTTTTTTACAAATTAAATCAAATGATAGCAATTACATACAGCTGAGTGTTTTACTATCAATGCTCACTTACAGTCTTCTTTTACCAATAGGGACTATTTTTAAAAGCTATATGAACTTACGTTATACTTGTCCTTTAGAGTAATCGAACTATATGCGACGTAGAGCGGGAAAAAATACTCCTTTGGGACAAAAATCCGCCGACATCTCAAACCTTAATCTGAAAGGATCAAAGAATTTTTGTTAACACTTAGAAATGATCGTACTTTGATGAAGTATTGCACCCTTAAAAAAGGTATCAATTTGTTACTTACAACTTCAAAAATGCAATTGTTTATATTTGTAGTATCTACTTAGGCCTATTTATTGACATTTCTTCGAAAAAATAGAGGTTGGTGAAATTACTTTTGTTGAATAGAAATTTTAATTGCGGATGAAATTTCTCTATTTGTTTACTTGTCATAAATTGATTAATATAACTTATATTGACTATTATTATTTGTTGGCGTTCGTTCGCAATTACACATTATTCTTAAACATTTTAATAAGGGAATCTGTATAAGTAATGCACTTAAATTCTGAAAATGCAGCAGATATAAGTTATATTCATTAATTTATAACAATTGAACAAATAGAGAAATTTCATCTGCAATTAAAATTTCTATTCAATGAAGGTAACTTTACTAGCCTCTATGTTTTCGAGGAAATGTCAATAAATAGGCCAAGTAGATACGACAAGTATAAACAATTGCATCTTTGAAGTTAAGTAAAAGCTTAATATGCATTTTTAAAGTTAAGTAACAAATTATTACAATTTTTTAAGGTGCAGTACTCCATCGAAGTACCATCCTTTCTAAGTATTCAAAAAGAAATACTTTGATCCATTCAGATTTGAGAAGTCGGGGGATTTTTGTCCCTAAGGTGTATTTTTTTCCGCTCTGCGTCGCATATAGTTCGATTACTCCAAATGACTAAAGAGTCTAAAGGACAGTTTCGAGTCAGTCCTTTTGAAAAGTACCAATCAGAACTGGTTTCGGTGGTTTGAAAAAGGATAGAACGCGTTCTGGCATTTTCAAGAGTGTCAGAACGCGTTCTGGTCTATACTTAATCTTTAACTTGAGTTATGAAATGGACAGAAATGGGTCTACTGATTATTGCAACAAATTGTAGAAGAGAAATTTAAGCATGAATAATAAAAAAATAATTGAGGTTAAAACTGTTTATTTAAACGTAATTATTTGCATATTTGTGTTTTTTCTTCTGTTTCAGGTAAAAGTCGTAAATTCCACTCAATTTTAACTTACGAAAGCTCATTCTATTCCTTGAGAAGTTCTTTACAATTCTATTTTTCACGTTTGTATTACATATTACTTAGCAAATTGTTTAAGTCAAAAAATGACGGACTAAAAATGACTACGTATTATTTCTAAGTGAAATAATTTCTATAAAAATGTGACGACTAGGATTGTGAAGAATCTTCCAAGGATTATAATGAACTTTTATGAATAAAAATTGAATGAAGAATACAACTTTTGCCTAAAGCGAAAAGAAAACACAAATATGCAAACATCTACACTGAAATAAACAAGTATGACCTCAACAATTTTTTTATTATTTAGGCTTGTTCTGAATTTATTCGCAATGATAAATGGGCCTTTTTTTGCCAATTTTATAAATCAAGTTGAAGATGAGGTAATTTTGAACTCTGAACTATACAACTTGATATCAAATTTGTCTTCTTTTTTTTTAAATAAAACTTTTACTTAGAAGATTACCTCTTCATATCGTTAACCGTCACTAAAAATACAGGCTGATACATTCATTATTTTAATCTCGATTCTAACAATATTGGAAGAATGCGAAATATATATTATCAACCATGAGACAAATTTTGCAATCGTGATACAAATTCACATTCTCCGAACTTTGAAAAAAAAGGAATGTATTAGTCTTAAATTTTTTGGAAGTGATACAGACATAAAGAAGCATGTCTGTCCGTTAAAAAAATATTTTTTTTTCAGTAAGAAAGCTTTCAATTCTTTTAAAAGAGCGCTAAAACTCTAATTGCTACATGCCAGAGGGCTGTAAGCTTTTTAGGTCTCATGTGTTTATACAAAAATTAATTATCAGTGAAGATTTTCTAATATTGTTGTAGTCATTTTAACAATATCTCAAACAATGTGTAATAATGTTTATATCAGAATACAATTTTAATGGATCAAAAGACTTTTAGTTTTTCCATTACCGAATGACGAGGTTGAATGGTAGGAAAAAGATTGTCCGTTCCGAAGTTTCAAATCTAACATCTGTTGTCGATGAGTCTACTATAATTGTAGAACACGTGTCCATAACAAAATTTGTTGATGTGCTATAACGTGGAAAAAAAGAGTCCTCTACTACACACACACACACAAACACACACCCACACACACACAATTTTTTGTCATTAGAAAATAACAAATTGTATATTCTTAATACTTATACGTGTAATGAGAACATTCTCCTATCACTTCATCACTTATTGAGCTTCATAACAAGTAACAAATTTTATAAGTAAATTTTAGGTGAATGTTCACGCCTAAAGGATTAATGATAGACTCGGGGAATTACTGTAATGATAGGCATGTATTAAAGTGAACGATTAGGTATACAAGAGAAATGAAATGACCAAAAAACGATCTATAATTAACAAAGATTACACAGGGTGGTCCATGTACATGGTCCTAATGAAATTATTCCTTTCAATGTTAATAAACAGAATTAAAAAAATTGATTCTCGAATTGATTATCAGTTTAATACAATCCATTTCCTTCTAGAAAGACTACACAGCTCAAAATGTTATAAAAACAGGGAACGTCTGGTGATTTTTCACGAAAATTTCAACTCAAAATATATGGCCTTTTTAACACACAGTTGAAATTATCAACCACAAAATATTAACTTTCCACCAAAAAAAGATTAATTTTCGACAAAAGAGTTGAGCTCTTAACCTACAAATATGATTTCATTTGGTTAAAAATGTACGTTTTGTTGAAAATTCGTCTTTTCTATTGAAATATTTTTCGATCAAAAACGTCAACTATTTTATTAAAAGTTCATCTTTTTTGGAACAAATAAACTATTTTTTATTTTAAATTAAAATCTGTTTTGGGTTGAAATCTCAACTATTACATTACTTGTTCAGAATTCATGCTCTTGGTTACAAATGTTAAGTGTTCTACCAAAAAAGGTGAATACTCATCGAAAAAATACATCTAATTTATTTATCGAAGAAAGACGAATTTCTAAACAAATAGTTGGATTTTCAAAAGATAATACTCAAACTTTCAACCAAGGAGATGAATTTTTGAATGAAATTTGAATCTTCAAATACAAAAAATTAATCGAAAAAGTCCCTCTTCACCCCCTAGGTGCACGATATATTATTTCAACCAAAGAGTTGAATTTTCAAATAAAAACTATCAATTATCAACCAAAAATGAAATAATTAAATTTGCAGTTCAGAAAATTGATTTTCAACGAGAATAAACCGACTGAAAAGCTGAATCTTCAACTAATAAAATGATTTTTTAACAAAGTACCACAATTTTTAACCAATTATTTGGATATTGAATAACAAAATTATGAATTCTCAACGAAGAATGTAATAGCTGAATCTTCAACAAAAAACGACCAATTTTTAGCCAAAAAGGGAATGTTTAAGTTTTCATCTACGAAAAGTAATTTTTCAAAATGAAAAAAAATGAATTTTCAACAAATTAGTTAGCTCTTCAACCAATAAAATGAATTTTTAACCAATTAGTTCAGCTTTTGACTGAAAAAGATGACTATAACAAAATAGTTGAATTTTCAACAAACTAATAAAATATTCAACCAAATAGTAGAATTTTCAACTAAAAGAGAATTAATTCTGAACCAAAAATATTATATAGTAGACTTTTCAATCAAAAAGAATTAACTTTCAACCAAAAATAGTTGGATTTTCTTATTGGTTACTATTAATTCAGTTTGCATTTAAGTGAAAAAGAAAACGAGAAAAAGGGACATTTTCTTGAAAACATAGGAAAAAAAGAAATTCTTTGAGAACGGGAAAAGAGAGGAATAGGGAAAAGAATATAAAGTCTGGAAAAGAAGCATACATAATCTTATAATATTCAACTACGATTTACCTAATCTTTAAGGTTTTTCCTCGCATTCCTTGACTTTCCAGAATTTCCTGATCCGTAACAAAACCCCGATAAAATAATGTGAGTGAAGTTTGCAACCAAAGATTTATTTTCGCTTATAAACGCTGCATACTTCAGTTACGTAAAAAATAAAACCCTTAGATTTTCGATTCTGAATTTCTTAACAAAATTTCAAAGCCTTAATTTAAAAAATGAACCAAATATCGCTTCTTTCTTCGAGTACGCTTTTTTCGTTATAACTCCTTTTGATTTTGATTCTTCGGAACATGGGGTCGCGTGATATGTAAAATATATATGGATATACATATTTTGATACGACGCAAATAGAGGTAACAGGAATTACACGCGCGCAGAAAAGGAAAGGATATTATCCCGTCAAAATGAGTTGAAGCGGCTCGTTCCTACGTCCGCCCACGTTCGCAGCTTGTTATAGGACTATAGGTGAGACGGTGACCCTGCTAACATTTTACCACCTTTAGCGATACAACGTAATCCCATAATTGCTAACCGAGCGATGGTTGTCATAATGTTAACTGGACTGAACATGATTCTTCCGTTCTTTTGGCAGCGTCTTGTAAGCTGCCTAAACGAGCTGTTTGTCGGAGGAATCGCCTTTTGCGGCATATTAAAATACTCTAACTATATAAGTTTAAACTCGCTTCACACCTTGTTATTTAAGATCATATTAAATATCAAAAGCAAGCCCATTATAATTGAGCCGATTCTGTTGTAATTGATACCGTTTTTTTATTACTCACATGTGGGTAATTGTCAAATTGTAGGCAAATCTTAGCACCTACAGTGGCAATCACATTATTATTAAGAATTAAATATTTCATATCGGAAATTGATCTTATCACATCCAAAAAGGTACAATCCAAAAGGGGCAGTTTTTAAAATAAGAAATAATAATGAAATTCGTATATGAAATACGAAAAGTGTATTTGAGGTTAAAAGTTTGATGAAAGAGAGCGCGAGCTTTTGAAAAGTTCAACAGTGAATACTGTAACGTATTTAGGAAAACCGAAATATTTATAACTATTTTAGATAATTTTTTCGAATATAAGTAAGGTGACGTAATAAATTAAAAGTCTAATTGTTACTATTATTTTTTATTTCAATAAACACGTTTTGAATTACACAAATGAAAACAACCTGACTGTAGTACAGTTACAGATTCAACATTCACTAAAACTATTTACATGATTTATTATGCAGTCTTTCGAATGTATTGAAATCTATTAATTACATCGTGTCACACACTAACTAACTGAGTAATAAATTATGATTCCATTTTTATCAAAATTGAAAATATGAACACACGAAATTCGACAGCTGTAAGGCAAACAACATTAAAATACTTATTTAAAAAAAAATTTATATTAGAATCTGAGCACCTTTTAGCTGTAATGGCAAATCTGTCTATCTGCGTTATAATATCATTTTTAACACATTTCTAATTGACTAATTTGTCTCACATCTTGAGATCTGTATATTTATATATATAGGGGTTAGGAAACAGGAAACAATCCGGCGCACCTGATCCACGCGCATATAAGCAGTCGTACGCTCTGTAAATTGTACCGTACTGGAATTTTTTTTATTATTATTATACGATTAGGCTATTTCCCTTTCGGTGGAGTTAGTCTTTTTTAATATTTATAAAAAAATAACAAATTTTAATCATGGAAAGTCACCTACTTATAAAATAAAACACCGCCGAGCAAGTAACGGAATGGTTTTTATCATTTTTTTTCACTCCGAACCTCGTTTTTAACGCACGTACGGGAATGACGTTTTTGTTGTCAACATGCATTTTTCAGTTTTGATATCGGGTTCACAAGAAAAAGAGTTGATTTTTGAAGCCCAATTTTATAGAATTTTGTATTGAACGAGGCGCTCAATATTTCTGTATTTATTACTCAACTGTAACTACAATGTTTTACTAGATAAAAATACGTACGGTAATGACGTCTGAAATTAAAAAAATGGAGGGACAGACTTTGAGGTTTTTACAATATTATTTATTTGACTTGAAAAATGTGCATAAATTAAATTTATGTTCATCTAAAGTTTACAAAATTACGTTTAGCATTTTTCGGGTTACTGTCTGAAGAAAGGAGAAAATAGTATATCCTTGTGCAAAGTGAGGTTGGGACGCCGTGCGGTAATGCCGTTTGGGGTGCTCTTATATTAATCCTTGAATCCAATACTGTCTGCAGCTGAAATGTAGACATTTGATAACATCGACTTCCCACATCCATCCTCGGTGTCAAGCCTCTCGCTCGAAAGTAGTCAAACGCATTGAAAAATGCGACAGAGTCCCGAATGGTCACCCATCCGAGCACTAACCGCGCTCGTTTGTGCTTAATATTCAAGATCTCGACGAGTCGAGAATCACCACCTAACTACCCGCCCTCAGTATTGAATTCATACGTTTTTATTGAGTACATTTAGTACGTTTCCGGATGATAAAAAACAAAGTTTGTGATTTTTGCGAAAGATGGCTCATCAAGGGTACAGTTCAATAACAACTTAATATATTAAGTAAGTTTGAAAAACACTTTCATATTTCAGATTCACATTCTTTCAAACCATTTTTTTAAAGAATATCTCTCTTTGGCCCTTTCTCGTTTCTCCTTTCTCTATTTGGGTTTAAATGTGAATATTTTATTGAAAATGCGACTAATCTGTCAAAGAGACATCTTTCTCTCAAATTCAACTACTTGGTTGAAAGTTAAACTACCTTCTCAAGAATTCATTTTTGGCTTAAAATGTTGAAAATTTATCTTTTTGGTAGGAAATTAATCATCCTGGTGAATAATAATCTTTTTGGTTGAATGTTGAACTCTTGTTGGAAATTCGTTTTTTGTTGTTGTCGAAGATTAATCATATTAGTTGAAAATCAAACTATTTCGTTGAAAATTCATTTGGTTTTGCTGAGAAATAATTTTTTAAACTGGAAATGCAGCTATATCATTTTTCGTAGAAAATTTATATTTTTATTTGAAAATTGATGTTTTCTTGTTGAAAATTCAGTTTTTTTTTTGTTAAAAATGTAAATTTTCGGTTAAAAATTAAACTGTTTTGTTTGATAATTCAACTATTTTGTTACAAATTCATCTTATTTAGTCGAATTTAACCATTTTTTATCCCAAATTATGATCCTCTTTGGTTGAAAAATCAACTACATGGTTTAAATATTTATAATCGATGTTAGTTCTCTTCCCTGAATGATCTTAAATGAATATTATTAGAATAATAATTTTTTGTTTGTAAGTTTGTAAGTCTGAATTTGTTCACAACTTGCAAATAAAACAATCAATATTTTGAAAATAGTGATTTAAGACCATGCAGAGAAAAACCTAACTAACATCAATTTTAATTACTGATGAAGATCTGATAAACAGCGTAACATCAAAAAATAAATACATGATAAAAAGTTAAACCCCTTCTTCGAATGTCATACGTTCGAGCTGAAAATTTAACTGCTTTGTAGAAAATTCGTATTTTAGGCTTGAAACATCAACAATTTGGTACAAAATTAAACTATTTGGTTGAATATGAACTTTTTTTTTAAATTAACTTTCTTGTCAAAAATTAACGTTTTTGTTGGAATTCATATTTTTGGTTAAAAATCAAACTGTTTGTTAAAAAACATGATTTATTCATTTGAAAATATAACTATATGGTGGAAAATTAATCTCCTTGGTTGGTTGAGGCTTCAACTAGGTCTGTCTACTCAGGGCCGCCATCAAGGCAAAATAAAAAATGGGGAAAAATGTTGAAAAATGTTTATTATTATAGATTTTGGTTTGGTTTGTTCTGGAAACATGAAAGCACTATTTTGAATCTGAAATAGTGAAAATGTTACTAATTAGCAATTGTGTTTCTTTTTTCGAATTTTTTGGTTTTTCTCTAACAAAATTTTTAACGTTACTAAAGCAAGGTGAAATAGATTGATCGTGTAAATAATTCTAGTTTTCCTGTTAGAAGCAATGACTTGTAAATTCATGATGTTATAGGTGGTATGACATAGCTTATTAGCATATTTACCAAGCCTATTTACAAATTTCATAACATTTCCTTCTAATTCTTTTTAAATAATGATGACAGTGTTATTCAATCGCGCTTTATCAATGAACATTTTTCTTCTTGTCACGTTCCTTATTTCTGGAAACTCCTTTTAATTAATATATGCAGAACCCTAAATTAATAAAGGACCCCGCACAAAAAAAGTCATATAATAATTGGTTCAAGTAGTTTCGGAAAATTTCTTCTATATTCATAAACTACCAAATAAATCAGTGTCAGTAAAATCCAACGAAGGGCCACTTTTATACATTTTTTGAAGTGTTCTTTAAACATACTGAGCAATTAGCAGTTTTCCACTAGATTATCGCCATTGTATTTCAATATACCGGTGTTCTTCCTAATATTCCTTCAGACACCTATTCTCAATATATATATATATATATCATCACTATTCTTATTATGTGTTAAAGATATTCATTTTCGTTATGATCCGTGGATCTTTCTGAATTCCTTCGTTCGTTTTCAGCTAAATGTTTTGCTATAATAAGGAATAATATCCCTGTCACAGTTCAATTTTTTTCACCGTTAACCCTGATTTTTCAGCAATAATCATTTTATAACATTTGTTTTCAGTAACGCTATGGATAGTTATTTTTTCAGATCGATCTCTTTGAGATAGGAAAACACTAATCAATAAGCGACATACTGTAAGAGATTCGGAAAAACTGGAATTTTTTCATCTTTCCTATGGGAAGGAATAAGTGATATTAATTGTTTAAATACTTACAAACTGTCTTTAAAAAAAATATCACTTTTAATATTCATTAACTGGGTCATCAATTCCAGAAAATACTACATTTTAATTATTTGGCGAAAAAATACAATTTGAAATTGTTTAACCAATTGAAAAATATGTGAAAGAAAAAATATTATTTTTGATATGCATCAACCATATGATTCATCTCCCAAAAATAGTAACTTTTTATGATTTGCTGGAAAAAATAGTTTATATAAATAATAATTGTTTAAGCAATTGAAAATTAATTAAAAAATAATTAACAACTTGTCACTTATCGAATGAAAATAATAAATATTGAAAGAAAGAAATAAAAATACCGTCGTCAGCATGACTTTTACAATAAACATTGCTCAAGAAGTGAATAAACTTTAACTTACAAAATGTGAATGACAAGTACTTTTTTCCCATTTATTCGAAAACCGAGCTTATTCCATTAAAAACGAACAAATTGGCGGAAATTGATCACCAAATATCGAAAGTCGATATACACAAGGGACAAAAGAAGTTCAAACACGAAATTGAAAAACCTGGTACTCTTCTTTAAAAAAAAAAAAAAACATCTTTTTAACATTCAACCTAAAAAATGACTGATATTTTTCGTGTTCGTATTCGTAAAAAGAATAGAAGCGAATGGAAACACTCCTAATGTTCGTGGAGGTATTCCCTAATTTACGAGCCTGTTCAAAAGTTAAAACTTTTGTTGTTTCCATAAAGCTTTAAATGTTACACGATCGCATTCTTTCATTAAACGGACCAAAAGAATATTATAATATATCTGATATAATATAATAGATACATGTATAGTCAAATGTA
Organism: Andricus quercusramuli; assembly: GCA_932178445.1. NCBI lineage: Eukaryota > Metazoa > Arthropoda > Insecta > Hymenoptera > Cynipidae > Andricus > Andricus quercusramuli. The sequence continues at coordinate 22,201 of CAKNXH010001911.1, read as the reverse complement.
TTTGTATCTATACTATTATGAATTACTATTATCTTCGGGAAATTAAGGTCATTTTCCGTTTCAGTGCCCTGATTTTAAATAATTTAAAATGATTTTCAATTGCAAGAAGCCCAACCTTGAAATTCTGATTCATAAAGATGAAGGTTTGAAGTCTGAGGTCTCATGGGGTTTGAATTGAATTGGGTCACGTGGCATTTCCTGTTTGCCAATATAGCTGCGCGAAACTGGGATTGATTGCGCCACGTGTATCGTGAAAATACAGCTGTTTCGTTTCGCAAAACGCAAATTAAGTAGTAAAAGTATTTTTCCAATTCATATTTTGATATAAATTTATGAAAATTAATAATAATTAATACACCATAAAGACGTGAAAGACCTACCTTATTGATGCTTAAAAGATCATCTGGATCATATATTTATACAGGGCTTGGATTGACTGGAAGGCTTTAAAAAGGTACCAGGCACTTAATGACTGAAATAATAACTTGATTTGTTTCGAAATATAGAGTACATAATTCTTATCGATTTCCAAATATTCTTTTCATAATTGAAATAGACTTTAAAGTTGAAACCATTTTTTCAACAATAGTCATTCAGCTTGAAGGATTCTAAATCTGTATTATTTTCAAACGAGATAAGTTTATAATTTGCATTAATTTTTGAAGTTCAAGAACATTCATTTTGAACACTTCGAATTTGAAATTACTCAACAATTAAGGCTTCTAATTTGAAACTGTATAATTTAAACATGAAATTATTCATTTCTTGATAATTGAATTTGAAATTACAGTCAAACCTGGATTTAGCGTCGATTTTGGGGCTGACAGTCGGCCTAAATCAAGGGACTCCGAACTATTTTGTCTCTCCTGTTTCTCTCTCTGTTTTTTCATGCCTGACTGAACACCTCCCCGCAGGTTCTCTCACGCATCAACGCTGCACAGCGACAATTCTCGGAAACGCTGAATCAAGGTTCGCTAAATCCAGGTTTGACTGTATTCGATTATCAACGTTTTCATCTTAAAGAAGTCTACATGTTACAACTTGCAATTTGAAAAATTAAAGCTTTGAATACAGATTCACGCCATTAGAAATTGTGCATTTTTAATGTTCTTAATTAAAATCGTACAATTTTTTTTAGTTTGGAATTTCAATTTCAAAAGCTTCATTGTGATAAAAAATGAAACTAAGTATATAGCGGTGAAAAACGAAAAAAAAGTCGAAAAAAGTCGCACAATCCGAGCCCTATTTTAGAGAAGTTAATTAATTCAAAATGGATCCTACCTAGCTAAAAAAATAAATTAAAAACAATTTGCTGAATGTATTTTAATTTGATTAACTTCCTTTTACTATTAGATAATGAGTAAATGGGTTTCCTAAAATTCAAAAAGTTTTATGATTTTTGTTCCTAATTCATGGCGGGCCAGTGGAAGAGGACGCTCGTAAATTTGCACTGTTCAAGGCCCGACGGTGTCCGAAATGAGTGGTTCCTCCTCTTTGTTGGTTTATACGAGCTTAATTCGGTAATCAAATAACACAAAGACTGATTCGATCTCGCAGCTCCATATAATTAAAGGGGCTATAATAACGGCCTGCTTCCGACAGCATTAACTTAATTGCTTTATTAGATTAGGTGACCTGAAAATTGGGTTCGCACACATAATATGTATAGAGGCCCTAACTTTTTTTTTTCTGGCACAATCGCGATTCTGCATCAGACTAAAGAATAATTGAATTTTAGATATTATTATAATATTAGAGCTTGGAGGTACATAATGTACATTAAATTAGTTACTGAGTGATTACCAAAAAGTTTACCAATTTAGACAATGAGATTATCGGAAACAAAACAATTTTCAAACCACCTAAAATATTGTTTTTTTTCAAATTTAGGATACTTAAAGAGGGTATAAAAATATAAAATTAAGAGATCAATGGATGTATATGTGATGGATATGAATTTTACATGCTGCAAAACGTCGCGTGACAGGACATGCGATTATATGATAAAAGGAGAAATTTTTTTAATCTTTTTAAAATATATGCAGAACAGACACAAATATTAAAAAATATACGAGAAAAATGACATTCATTTGATTTTGACCTTAGCGTTTCAAAACATCTACTCATTCTATAGTATGATGAACTATTCTCAGGCAACCCCCGAGATTGTTCATCTATCGAGGCTCTGGTGTATACACCAGAGCCTACTACAAACTTCGTGAATAATGAATTAACCATTTTAGCTCACATTATGATTAGTTTGAATAATTATTTTCGAGTGTTCTTCTAAAAATAATAGAAACAAAATATTTAAAAAATGGTGTTAATATATTATTCGGCAATTATCCCTTTTAAATTTGTAAGTCAAATTCATCTCTACAAAACTATTTTTAATCATGAAGCTTTCAGGAAACGTCACTTACATTATTGAAAACAATTTTCACTATTTAACAAAAATTCAGGAATATCGGTTCCACAATTAAAAAATAATTCTAAAAAAATCATCAAAAAAATCGATGAATTATTATAAAATTAAAGTCTGTGTTACTTTCTTTTTTATATTTCATTAAAAAAACATTTTTAATCTAATAATTAACATATATTTAATTTTTGCATTACTTAAATTTTAATGAATAATTTACTCGAAATATTGAAAAATAGAAACTTTTCAAGAATTTCTAAACATTTCAAGAGAAAAAAAAAGTTTTCTTATGATACCTAAGAAAATTATAAATGATTATTTATTTTGAACTGTAATTTTGAGAGATTATTTAAAAAGATTTTCAAACATTCCAAAAGCTTTTCAAAATGATCAGAAAAGAATCAGGATGGTTCTAAGGCCATTTTCAAAATAATTTTGAAAGATTTAAAAAAATTTTAGGAATAATCTGATTCAGTTTAAAAATGATACAGACATGATAGAAGCTTTAAAGAGATTAAAAATATGTTTAAAGTTTGAAAGATTTTCAGGTAATAAAATATTCAAAAAATTTTTGTTACTAAATGTCTTTTGAAGTGACTCGAATTTTTCCTCAAATTTAATCAAATTCTTTGAAATATTAAAACTTTCTTAGAAATTTCCTTGATACTTCTTCGACTTACCTGAATACATTTTTTTTTTAATTTTCTCAAGAATTATAAAAAAATTATATTTATACAACCAAAAAAGAATCAATAAATGAACTTAAAAAATTAATAAATATCCGTATTTCCATTTTGTATTAAAAATTATTTTTTCCCTCAAATTAAAATTTGATTATATTTTATTTTCTTTCTCGACGGACAAATCTTTTTTAAGTTGAAAATTGTTCTTTTTTTTGCCTGAGTTCAACTGTTTTTGATTTAAAATTAAAATCCTTCTGTTCGAAACATCAACTTTTACTTCGTTGAGAATTGAATATTTCGGGTTGAAAATTCAACTTTGAAAAAAATCTTTTAGAATTTTCTCAGGAATCCTAGAAAAATTATATTTTGTAAAACCTGAGAAAAAGAATAAAAACCTCAAAAATAAATAGTTATTAGACATTTTTATTTTGTATTAAAAATTATTTTTCCCCTCAAATTATAATCATTTGGTTGAAAATTTTATTATTTCCTGAGTGAAAAATCGTTCGACTTTGAAAATTCTTCTTTTTGGTTAAATTCAATTGTTTATTACTTATAATTAAAGTCTTTTGAGTTGAAATATTAACTACTACATTTTTCGTTTGGAATTCATTTTTTTTTAATTCAGTTATTAGGTTAAAAATTAATTTTTTGTTGAGATTTTGATTTGATATATTTGAAATCTTCAAAACCCTTTTTGAATGTTTCAAGAATCTTAAAAGAAGAATATTCATATATACTCAAAAAATAAAAACAAATGAACTTAAAAACAAATAGTTATTTGGAATTTTTATTTAAATGGGTAGATTATTTATTTTGTTGAAAAATCAATTTTTCAATCGTAGGTCAATAATTACTCACATTTTTTCAAATAGTACAAATTGTTGTCTGCAAGGAAAGTATAATATATCCTGAAAGTTTCATAATTTGAAAAATTTAAGCCTCTTAATCTTAACTTTATCATAAAATAGGAACTTTGAGGATGATTAAAATTTTTTAAATTTAGCATTATTATAAATATACCCACCTTAACAACGAATAAAATTTGAAGGTAACATGGCACCCTACAAAAATTGTCTGCATTGCACAAGACGGGATAGTTGAAATTGTAGATATTGTAAATATAAAAGCTGTAAAATATCTAACTTTCGGCATAAAACCCTCATTAGCAAACTCTACATATTTTTTTAATCTGGCAAAAACAGGGGATCATTTTCTCATTGAAAGAAAGAAATTTCTTATTCAAGGTTTTAGAAAGTTAAAAAAAAAAAGTATTTCGTGAGGCACCCTCTTGTCTATATTGGCGAATTTTATAACATTTTAATCAAGATTTCCGCCTCAAGAATAATATTTCTTTTTTCCAAGACGGAATAATAATCAACCGCAGAATAAAAATCTCTTACTATTATATTTTTGTTTATGAAAAAGTAAGTCGTTCATCAACATCCATAAATCAGTTTGAAATATTCTGGAAAATATACCAAAATGAAGGCTATTTTGCATAAAATTTAATAGTAATTCACCCAAGACATTTAAGTTGATTTTTTTTTCTTTCGTAATAATTTTTTTCTATCATGCTATGAGTCAATGAAAACTATATTTTTAAATTAGGTGTTTAGTTATATGTTACGTATAACTGTAAATATCAGAATGGTCACCGCAACGGATGTAGGCGGTAGAAAATTATAAGTGCTCTCTCAACCAATAGCCGATTGAGATATTATCGACATTTTTGTCTAAAATTCGAACTAAGAACCTGTTCTTCCAAGATTACTAGCTATTGAGTCCTTTCGGGAAATAGGAAACCACATATGTATTTTTAAAAACATATTTCCTGGATCGCATCATCGCATGGCCATGGAATTAAGTTGTTTAACTAGTCTGTGAATTGAAAAAAAAAATAAAACAGGACGAAAAATCTGGGTGTTCACTAATTTTTGCCCACCAATACCAAATCTTCCCTTAGTAGAAGCATATAAGTACACACAGAAAAACGACGATCCTCAGAGGTGCGAAAAAATCGGTAGTTTTGAGTTAAAACAAAAATGAGCTTCGCAGGCTCATTTTGAGAATCTGGGGGGAATTCATAATTTTGAAATTGTTTCTTTCTTATTTCGAGTATCGTCGAGTGTTGGGCTGAATTGTCATCCACCTGTCTAACGATTTTGGTTTTCGTTATTTGGACAAAATAAATAGTAATGAGCGGGACAGTTTTATTAATAATTAGCTATTTTTTAATTTCTTTTAATCTCACAGCGGGTATCAGTCACATAAAAAAATATGTACCCTTTAGCTGCTGGCGGTACCGTGTGGTACCACGAGTTTTATCTCTTTCAAATTAGTTATGTTAAATCAGTTGAGTTTCAATTATATAATTAAATTATTATTATTAGAGAAATTATTCTATTTGGTAGAAAATTCATCTTTTTGTTTCAAAAATGAACTATTTGTTTTAAAATTCATCTTTTTTGGTTTAAAACCCAACTGCTTGGTGGAAAGGTGAACTACTTTATTAAACATTCATGTTATTTGTAAGAATCACCTGTGTGGTTGAGAATTTAACTAATTTGTTGAAACTTTTTTTTGTTGCAAAAAATTATTTTTTTCATCTGAAGATTTAATTATTTTATTTTTGCTTGGCAATTTCTCTTTTTAAAGTTAAGAATTCAACAATTTGGTAGAAAAATCATGTCTTTTGTTGGAACTTCGTCTCTTTGGATTGAAAATTCATCTTTATGGTAGAAAAGTCGCCGTTCTTGGTTGAAAGTGAACTTTCTTTTGAAAATTTGAAATAATTAATTTGGTTACACTTAAATCAAGTCTTTAGGTTTGTTTGAATCGAAGGAATGATTATTCAATTTAAAAGAATATTATTAAAGTTACAAATATATTTATTTGATATAAAGAGTTGCTGCACTTATACCAATTAAGAATTTCTTAAGATCAATAAAATATTGTGCTTAGATAAAAATTTAATCACTAAGTTAAACGAAATGTATCATTTGATTTGTAAAATGATATTCTTCATAACAAATAAACATTTAACTCAGCAAAATAATCATTTTATTATATTAAGCATTCGACCATTTGTTTGGAAGAAATTTTTCTTTCAATGAAGAATTCGAATGACACCATTCCTAACAAATATTTTTTCTAATCGAAGAAATATTTCACTAAGATAAATCTATATACATGCAACTAAAATAAATATATATTATATTAATGAATTTTGGCGTTATTTGTGTTAATTGAATACTTGTTTAGATTAAACGAATATGTTATTAAATTCAATGTCTTCTTCAATACTTTTCTATTATACCTCAATTGAAAATTCGACTTCCACATCGTCATTTATATTGATCTGTCACTTTCTTACCTAGGGTAGAAAACTCGATTTTCGACTCACTCCACAGGCATCGAAAGTCTAATTTTCGATTATCGATATTATGAAAAATTTTATCCAGCAATATACAATTGTAAAAGGTAAAAAAGAAAGCTTTTCATTTTGTAGTAAGAAATCATTCAGACCAACCAGTGTCACAATTTTGCCCAAAACTGTTGCGGAACCTATAACCACCATTCATAACATTGTTTTTTAATATTCACATTATTTATTTAACATTATTATTATTATGTCATTAAGTCAAGCCTTTCATTTCTTTCTGGTAAGCGTGACTCATTCTGCGAGGAAGGTAGTTATAGGAAGCGGTAATGGGGGGTGTGTGTGTAGGGGTACGTAGTCGTAGCCGTATTTAAGCATTTCAGCATTAATACTGTCTTCACCAGCAGCCTTACCATTCTTCAAGTTCTTAATTATATTTCTAATGTCAGAGGTTCAGACTTTCTCAACCCGTTTTTCTAACGGGCTTTCTCTCAAAGCGTCTAGTAACCCGTCTGTATCACATAGCATTTGCTATTTCTCATTTGCCCTTGCTATTTCTCATGCTGCCTACCTCTGTACTTCTGCTTTCTTTCATAGTGATCAACGCCTCCCAAGTTGCCCTATCTGTCCGTTCGTATATCCTATCCTGAAAATCGTCTCGTATCTCTTCCTAGCTCTCTTAGTCTTTCATCCGCAATAACAAAGTAAATTACACTGTGGCTATTTCTTCTACACCAGGTGTACATGTGGATCATTTTAAGCCTAAACCAAGTATTTATAACAAACAATCCTTTTCCTAAGCTCAAGCTAACTAATCTGTCTCAGTTACCATTTGTTTCTGAATCCCCAAAATTACGTAGCACCCTTTCCGTACCCTGAAGTTGGACGCCAACCCATCCATTAACATCACCTAGTAGAATGATTCTTTCACCATGATCGCAAATACTTCATGTATCATATGGAGTGTCCCAGAAGGCGTCTATACTTCTCTTGGATCACTATCAACTGGTGTGTAGCACGCTATGATAAATAATGTTCTGATTCATATTTTCATTCTACCCCACACTAATCTGGGAGATACATATTCTTGATCTCTGAGATGCTGCTTCGATCTTTCATTCACAATCTCTCAAAGGTCTAGTATCCCGTCTGTATAATATAGCATTTTACCCTTGCTATTTCTCATGCTGACTACTTCTGCACATCTACTTTCTTTCATACTGATCAACGCCTCACAAGTTTTCCTACCTATGAGTTCGTATATCCTATTCTGAAAATCTATTCGCACTCTTGCTTTCTGCAATTTCTCGATTTTTATTTGCGTTTGTTTCGTCATTCTGGTTCTCTTTCTTCACCCTTGACCTAAATTCATTTTTGAGATTAGGAGGTAATGATCAGTATTGAATTCATAGCCACTCATAACCTTTGTATCTCTTACTAGCTCTCTTAGTCTTTCATCCGCAATAACAAAGTAAATTACACTGTGGCTATCTCTTCTACACCAGGTGTACATGTGGATCATTTTAAGCCTAAACCAAGTATTTGTAACAAACAATCCTTTTCCTAAGCTCAAGCTAACTAATCTGTCTCAGTTACCATTTGTTTCTAAATCCCCAAAATTACCTAGCACGCTTTCGTACCCTGACATTGGAAATAAACTCATCCATTCGTGTCTCCTTCCAGTGGGCACACATGTTAATGAACATTATTAGAACGGCTCAGAAAAGTCCTAAGTCAGTTCAAATAACGCTCCTTAAACATACAATGTTCCAGATACGTTTTAGGGACGTATTTGGAACATGGAACGTTTTTAGAACATTATTTGGTCTGACTTAGGATAGTTTTTGGAACGTTCAAATAACGTCTTTTGACATGTACGTCCAAGAAACGTTTTTAGGGAGTTCCAATTACATTCTTAAATTTGGTTCCCACTGGGCTACTAGAATAATTTTTTGTTCGTAATCGCAAGTACATATAGCATCACTTAAACTTAAAGTGTCCCAGGAGGCGTATTTTACATAGTTTCCTTCACCATCGACCGGGGTGTAGCACACTATGATAAATATTCTTCTGATTCCCACTTTCATTCTAACCCACAATAATCTGGAAGATACAAATCCATGCTTCTTGTCATGCTCTCTTGCTCTCTTATAAATAATGAAAACCGACCCCTTCACAGCCAGGTGATTCACTATCCCTGACCCCATTTGATCCCCGCCTTTGAACCCCATTTTTTATTTCTTCAATGTCGCGTCCCTTTTTCATCGTTTCAGGTACACATGAAATATCTAGCTTTCTTACGCTCGTAGTTTCTCGCAATTCTCTTTCTTTAGGTCTCAATTTTGCGCCTGAAACTTTACCGTTATCTTTACCAGGTCCATGCCTTTCGTCAATCAAAGTTTCAGTCCATTCAGTATTGTTTTTATTATTAATTGTGTATTGTGTAAGCTCAACTACCAAACTGATGCGAGAAATGTATTTTTTGAGTCGTTAATCATGTTCAAATCAAGTACGTGAGCTGTTGGATAAGTCAGTGACTTTTTGACTTTAAAAAAATTGGGAAAACGCTGGACTAAATGTATCGACCTAAAAGGAGATTATGTTAAGGAATAAAACGCTTATTTACTGAAAAAAAAATCTTTTACTCCAAAAGTCACTGACTTATCAAACAGCCCTCGTAGCTATAAACTAGTCGTCGCAGGGTGGAGAGCCTAGTTATAAGGTCAGACCCACCAAACTTCGGTTATTCGAGGGGGAGTGGAGGTACAGAACTGGAATGGAGAGAGTCATAGTTGTTTGGTATTGTTTGCCAATACATGAGAATAGTGTGCCTATTTTTCAAAAGTTTGGGAAAATGTCGCCAAAATTGATATGTCTCAATACATTTAATAGGTTTCCAAATTATACAAGTTTTATCATTTTTCATTTAGCCTCCCATGAATTTCAACAAACCATCATGAACTTCTTAAAAACTTCCATAAATTAATGAAAATTTCATAATCTTTCAAAAGTTTTTATAAGTCTCCAGAAACTTCACAGATATTCATTAACTTCCGAAAATTTCACGAATTATCTAAAATTGTATACATTTTCACAAAATATCACAAGCTACCATAAAATTTCATGAATTTCCATATTTTCCGAAAGATTCATCAATTTTCGGAGAATTTATGAAAATTTATAAATTTCCATGACTTTTTTTTAACTCGTTTGATTTCGATTTCCAAAGTGTTTCAGTTTAAATTAAAATTATACGTATACGGAAAAATAGTTTTCAGATGATCGCACAAACAACCGAATAACTGTGAAATTTATATTTCAGTTTTCGACAGTGGAAAATTCAACCGTTTTCTACGACTGAGTCTGCTAAACTGAATTCTAAGAACTCGTCTGTTGGCTTTTCAAGTGGGGGTGGTCACTTCTAACATCAACGTTCTTTGCTTTTATTCTCAGAATTCTATTTCTTTAAAAAATTTGTATTTATTATATTCCATAAGAATAGACGTAGGAGAAAGAGAAAAAATTAAATAACAAAATGTTTCATCGCAATTTTATTCTGAATTAATATATTATGAGTCGTTAGCTTTCACAGATGACAAGATTGTTATGGCAGAATCAATCGAGGAGTTGCAAAGAACGTTGCATGAACTTAATACAAGCATGAAGAACATGTGTTTCAAAATTGACGCGAATAGAACAAAAATTATGGTGTTTGAGAGAAAAAGTGAGAAAACAATGTGCAACATTGTCCTAAATGAAGACAGATTAGAACTAGTCGACAAGTACATATATCTAGGGAGCCTATTCACTAGCGACGGAAAAACAGATGAGGAGTTAGATAGGCGCATAAATGAGGGTAAGGAGGTTATCGGTAGAGCAGGGTGTATTCTCAGAAGTAAAAATATATCAATGAAAGCTAAAATGGCAATACATAATTCTATATTCGTACCGAAAGTACTATGCGGTAGCGCGACATGGACCTCCCAAGAAAAGGACAGGAGTAAAATTAACGCGATTGGCATGAAACCTCTGCGCAAAATATGTGGGATAACACTGATGGACAAAGTCCGAAACGAGATAATTCTCCGAAAATGTGGTACAGGAGAGATACTAGTTAACATATGGGAAAGAAATCGGTTAAGATGGTTCGGAGATCTTAAAAAAATGGAACATGAACGACTGACCAAAGAAGTGTATGAAGGTAAAGTAAATGGTAGAGTACCTAGAGGTAGACCGCCGAAAGAATGGTTAGAATCTGTGAATGAGACATTAATTCGAGGAGACATTAGAAGCCATAGAAACTCGAAAGCTTGCATGAAAAAATGCATGGACGTGAAGGAAGCTAGAGTAGTATGCCAGGACAGAGAAGTGTGGCGACAAATGTTTTATAAAAAGAATGTGAGTAGAGTAAATGACGCTGAAAAAAATACATTGAATACCGATGGACCCAAGTGGGGAAAAACACATAACGATTTTGTGAGGTTCTTTACTTGGGGTCATCGCTAGAGAGATTGATCAGCATCCTGGGTCAGAGCAGTATTGCGGAATGAACGTGTCATTACAATAAATGACACGAGAATTCCAGATCAATGTAAAATATGTATACCTAACACCTATATACCTATCTTCCTTATACCTATATACCCACCTACACACTACTATTTTCCAACCGAGCAAGTCACGCCTACCCCGAAAGGGAAATGGCTTAATGGTATGATAATAATAAAAATTCCGCAGATTTTCTGAAATTCCAGCCGAAATTCTGCTTAACACATTAGCGATTTAGCAGGCGATTCTTTCCCAAATAGTAGATGCCCAAGAAACAAAATATTCGAATTTTCTTATTCGTACTTTACGTGAAATATCGTTTTGAAATTTGATTTTTTTGTCAATTAGACTTTTCTTTTGAAACAAGCATTAAAAGGCAACTTACAACCGATTGGTTGACCCGAATGATTTTTTGTTCACAAACGAAAAGTCTAGAAAAGGGATCTAACCGCGATATAGATAATGTACTTGTTTTATAATTTTCATAGCAATAGATTATGTGGCACATCTGTGAAAATATGTCCATTTGGTTAAAAAATCATTTTTTTGTAAGGCTGTGAACTACAAACAGTTTATCCTACGTCTTATCAGTAAGGCTGACTTACTGAACTCTTCGCAGATATTTTGAAAATCCATTTCCCCTTAATATAAACAACGCTTTATTTAAATGATTGAAACCAAAAAAACCATTAATCTACACTTACACGATACATAGACTGCACTTAGGTTATCTTATAGTGCTTGTTTACAAATTTAAAAGTCTTCATCAGAGTCGACAGAAACTAAAGTTTCGTCCAACAGAAGTAAAGGACTGAACTTGGCTTCTAAACCCTGGTTTTTTTGGTTTGAATCATTTAAATAAAGTGTTGTTTGTAATAAGGGGAAATGGATTTTCAAAATATCTGCGAAGAGTAGAACACCCTCGCGTAATTTTCGAAGGTGATTTAACCAAAGAATGCCGCCAGGATTTTCAAATTTCTCAAGGAAATACTCGAGTCAGGCAGTTGATCCTCGAGGATTTCAGTAAACATAACCGTCCTTTCCAGGTTTCATAGACCCACCGATAATTTTGGATCTAGGCCCACCGAATTTTGGTGAACCTAGCCGCTCTTTTCAGTTTACATAGGCTCACGCATTTGACATAAATATTTTCGTGAAAAAAAATGTATCTTCTGCCAGATAAATTTTATCTTTCGCAAGATAAATTTTATCTTTCGTCAGATAAATTTGATCTTTGAGTAGATAAACGTGCTGCAGCGTTTTTATTCGATTTCAAGATAGAATTTATTCTTGGGATTTACTGTGTACAGAAGCGTTATTGACGACTTGATTATTTGAAGAAATATTTCTCCGGCATTTATGAATATCAACCAACCAAGTTTCATGATTTTTATTTTACTTCAAGAGTTATTATAGCGAACAGACAAAATTTATTCACACCTGGGGTGAAATTATATTTGAAACGTCAAAAAAGTAGTGTTAAAAATGTACTTCATTACATACCTAGCTCTATATGAGAAAGCATTTTAATTCGTTTCATGTGTCTGTAAATGTGAAATGTTTGATTGATAACAGAAACACTGGAAATTCCCAAGGATAAAAAGTAATGCTCTGTTTTTCAATAATGAATGTCAATTGAGATGAAGAAATATTAGCAATGTTTTTTTTCTTTTTCATGTACGTACCATAAGCCTATATGAAATGAAAATTTCAAAATATCTTCGCATCACAATATGTTTATTTTTCAGGGTATCTATACGACAATCTTAATGCGCTTTTTTAGTACTTTTTGAATATTCAGATGCAGACAAGTTGTGCCAACGTATTCAATTCGACAAAATGAGAGGGAAAGAAATATTTGCATTTTTACTGAGTAAGTTAGGCTTAACCCATCTCCAGCTCGTCTGGGGCTATTATTACGGAAAATTCCGCAATAATAGACAGCGCCTAAATAATAATATTAATTCATTCTAGTCCAGACTTAATACAAAATTTCTTAAATTCTAAATATCCGATATTTGTCAAAAAATGAATAGTAAAAAATAATCGAATGTATTTTATATTTAAAGCTATTACAACTTTATTGGCATTTGGAAATGCCGCCGACGAATGGGTAAGTTTCACTTAAATATTTTTCTTCTTCATAATTACTCATAAGTCATAACAATTTCAAAACCCGCTATGAAGTACTTAATTATGTGTTTTCTTTTGTACTCAATTGTTCATTTTGTGTATACTTAACCGAAAAAAGGATATGCTAATTTTAATAATTTCCCACTAAGGTAGATGTCCCAGTAATCGGGACGATCCCAGTAATCGTGAGTTTTGACGTGTAAACGCCAGAATGAAGTATTTTCCGCATAAAAATACAATCCTAAAATATTTTTAAGTAAGTTTGAACAATGCTTGTTGTGGAAACCAAATTAGTTTTTTTATACAAATAGTGCACATGGGTTAAAAAATTCATTTGTATTGTATAATCAAAAATAATTTTTGTTTCATAGAATTAAGTAAAATCTTAATTTAGTTCCTTCTCGCTCAAGAAATATCGGTCACGAAGACTAGGACCACTCTGTCAACATTTTATTTCCATATTTCGTTACAAATAATAATTTAATTAATTTCAAAAAGGCATGGAATGAAATCGGAGAACTGACTTGTTACTGTGAGTAGTGATCGTAATATAAATTAGTGCTTAAAACTGAAAAAGGTGATATAAAATATTGGCATGAGTTTATAGAGATTTTATCATCAATTTTTTAGTTTATTATCGTTTTTCAGTAAAGTTAATATTTATTAAGTAATTTTTCATTAGCTAACATCAATATAAACTGCATAATATGAAGAAAAATGTGTAACAGATATATAATTATAGATAGTTTTGATATTTTGACAACTTAAACATAAATAACCTCTAAATACACATGATTTTTTTAGTGACTACAATTTATCAAATTTCGTGTGCTACATCTAGTTACTTAAAATGTTGATGATTTTTAATTATAATATTCAGTATTATAAAAGAATTTCAGCATTGTAATTATTACTTATCGTGATAAAAATTCTAATAAATATTTATTTCCACTTATTTTTGTGACCACTTTATTTCTTATGAATAAAGAATTAATTTTATTCGACAATATTTTTAACTGAAATAAAAACTAAACATTTCAAAATAAAATTCATTTTCATTATGATTAATTAGCATAGTGTCCATCAGACGTATTAGAACTATCAGAAGATTCGATTTTGAGCTTGTTTCGACAGATTTCATCTTCGAGGTCTTAATCAATATAAAACTAATAATACATCTTTCATTTCATTGAAGTATAGTTAAAATACAAAAATACATTTTAAATACACCTCCAAATCACTAAAAACTGATTTCAAGAAAACCTAACCTTTTTCACGAAGACTGTGACAACTACTCACGATTACTAGTACATAGCAGATTTGGAAATCACGATAACTGGGACATCGCTGCTTTCTGACTTTTAATTTTTTATAAATAAAAAGTAATATTATATATAATGTAAGAACAATTTTTATAATATTCTAACATGTTTAATGTACCAATCATTTTTCGAATAATCCTTCCAAAACCATTTTCTAATTATTTAAAGTACACTAGAGTCCCTCTATAGTAGTTCCCTCTATAACAGACAAGGCGGTCCAAGGCGTATGTAAGGTCAGCGGAGTCGCGATGTTTACGGTTCGGCGCTATAAGAAAGTCACAAGCAAGAAGGAGAAGAAGAACGGTTCGAAGAGTCCCTCTATATCATCCTTGTTGATTAAGGGTACCTCCGAGACAGCTGCTATAGAGGGACTCTAGTATGAATGAAATCTCTTATGGCCACGATTACTGGGACGTTTACCTTAAGTTTAGGAATATTTGCAACATTAATAGGCGCCAAGAATATATTCTTAATGTACGATGGAGGCACGATTTTCACTAATAAAATATTTCAAAAACTTCCGGCTCAAATTATAGTCTACGTGCGTAATATTTAAGCTATCGTAATCTTATTTCTTCCAGAATCCTTTTCCTTTTCTTACTGAAGGGACAAAACGTTTACCTAAACCTCCAGGCATAAGGGAAAGGCAAAGAGAACTTCTTTGTCAGTCATTGTGCAGTGGGGACGGACCAAAAATAAATAAAAACAAAAATAATCCAGAAATTAAACGATTTTGTGATGCCTGCCGCCTGAAGAGACAATCTGCTGTGGTATAAGTAAATTGTACAGAAAAATATTTTTAATCATTCATAGTAAAACTAAAAAAGCTAATGCAATCATTTTAAATAAAAATTATTTTGATTTGCTCATGTTTGCACATTGCTTTGGTTGAAAATAAATAATAAATAAATATAATAAATGAATATTGAATAAATAAAAATGAATAATTATATTATTTCAGATTTCCTGAAGGCAGTTATCCGAAAACGCAAAAATTCTTCAGCAAAAAATATGAAACGTACTAACCATGGATAATTGCAACAAAAAATTTCTTTGCACCTTTTTTGCATTTAAGTTTTGAAAATATACTTTCCCTATGTTTATGGATTATTATATAAGTCAAATAATGTATCAAAAACAATGCCCCGGTGTAATAAATTTCTCAAAATATAATAATCTGAAGAGCGTACAGTTCTTATCTCAGACTTCTATGCAGTCCCAACACAATTAGTTACATTCACATCACTACTTTTTTGATGGAACGCATAGTTTTCATTTTAATTGGGGAAAATGTTATTTAAAAAATTCAATTTCTGGGTCTAACTATCTTTAAAACGTTGAAATGGCGCTGCTTCCTTAATTCTCATTTGTTGAACAGAGTTTTCTTGCTTCTGGAGTTGACACTATGCCATCGAAAGGATACACTAGAGTCGCTCGATAGCAGTTCCCTCTATAACAGACAAGGCGGTCCAAGGGGACGAGAGGGAGGCGTTTTTAAGGTCAGCGGAGTTGCGATGTTTAGGGTTCACCGCTCTAAGAAGCCACACGCAAGAAGGAGAAGAAGTTTGGTTCGGACAGTCCCTCTATAGCATCTTTGTTGATTAAGGGTACCCCCGATACAGCTGCTATAGAGGGACTCCAGTGTACCTTTTTTCTATACTACTTTTATTGCTGTACCATCCACGCACTAAGACTGAGTAATTTCAGAAATATTTAAAATAATGTCTTGCGTAAGAGCGACTTTATCATAAATTTAATGTTTGAACTGCACTTGCATCACAAAACTGCGCATGTAGAGCAATTAAAGGGTCATTTATCTTTATTTTTTCTCAAGATAAAGTATTTGTAAATAAGTCCCCGTAACGGACGGGATTTGTTGCGCAATGAATCTCGATTCGAGTAGAGTCGCGGATATTAAGCCTTTGAGCGCGGACAGCACTATGGTGGGTGAACGTCTGCGATGTACGACTAGGTTGTGTATTCACTGCGTTTAACTAATGTCGAGTCCATTGCATCAAATGTCTAACTTACAAACGCGACAGTCGGAAGACTGGTTTGTCCCAGGAAGATTTTTTTTGCAGTTTTCCTCTCCCCTGGCCAAACTTTCAGGAAAATGCGAATACTTCTCATAAAGTCGGATGCAGCTGCGAGTTACCATTGGATGTGATCAAATTCATAAGTGATTCTAAGCCCACCTTGTTAAAGTAAAATTTTCAGAGCTTCTTGCCTGGTGAAGCTGAGTCGTCTGGCGATAAACATACCCATGCTAAAGGACTTAAATGCTACTTCAACAGTAATGATAATTCGTGGGTATAGGCCTCTGTTTTACAGGGGTTTTTTTTTTTAATAAAGGCAATAACCTTCCTATCTGGATGAATTCAAGTGGAACAATACCCCATACATAGTTTCAGTATTATTTGAACAACTGTCATTTTTGAAAATTTCCAAAAAACAATGTTTTCAAATGAAAAGTTATTGAAACACATCAAAAAAATGTCATCAATGCTTCTTCTACCTAAGGTTCATGTTGATAAGATTTTGTTAATTTTTAAGTTTAATCTTTATATGGAAAATTTAGGGAACCTCCCAGAATTGCAAAATCCAAAAAAAAGTTGATCATTTCCATTAATTTGAAAAATGCTGGATTTTAAACGAGAAATGGCCTGTTTTTCTGGGAAAAAGCTTTTATCATTTTTGGCACCCCATATCCTAAAAAAAAATGTTTATCCTTTCCTTCAAAAGTTACAGTGACGAGATCTCGTATACATTTTGCCGAAAATTTAATTGGTTGTGACACTGCGTAACTATGAATTTTAGTGAATGTTTTCAGTTTATTCATCTGTTAATAAAGATTAAGAATTTTTCAAACCAAAATTTGCGAACAAGAAGTTTTATTTCATGATGAAGTATATTTCTAAAAGGCTCTAAACATTTTTGATAGACGAAAAATTTTTTATTATGAATGACTTCTTAATGATTGAAGATAATTTCATTCATATCATTTTTCTACAATACTGTAACTCCTGAATACTTCACGCTTTTAAAGAGATAAAAAGAATGAAATTATGAACAGATAATTAGAATGTTTTAATTTACGAAGTGTGTACACTGTCGGTACCAGTAACAAAAAAATTACCGATACCGGCAATAAGATTTCTGGAAAATTTTTTATGAATTGAGTTTTGTTTTAAAGGACTGATTTTAGGTTTTAAAGAAAAAAATACGTCAAAAAAATATGCGGAAGATCTGAAGACAGTTTTTTTTTAGTTTTTGTAGACTTTTAGCCAATTTTAGAAAAACTGAATTATTTCAAAAGAGATTTAGAACTAATGAAAAGATTCAAAAATAATTTGAAATTTGAGGATTTCAGAACATTTCAAACAAAATGTAGATTTTCAAAAGTATCGGAATAATAAGCTTTTTAAGAATGTAGAAGTATTAGATAATTTCGAAAAAGTATCTAGAAGATTTATAAGCAAAAAATGTCCACTTTACACTGAAAAAAGCTAGACTTACTTCTGCTGCGTTTGATTTTTTTCAGGTCTTAGTCGTTTCCGGGCAACTTTATGTACTTTTCCTTTGTTTTGAAAACTAAATTTAAGTTCTGTTTAATTGAAAAAGCCTGCATCTCAATTAAGGGCCAATGTCCGACTCAAAATGAGCCCATAATTTTTTCTGTCCACAAGATTACAAAGTTTTAGAAAAAATTCACTAAGTTTAAGAGATATTCAGAAATTTTTAGAAGTTGCTGAAGTAATTTGGAGGCTAAGAACGTTCAGAATTTTTTTTCCAAAAAAAAACAGGCAACTTTTTTTGAAACTCCAGTATTTTCACAATAATAGAAATAATTGAGTTTTTGGTTTTTACGAGTATAGGGGGTTCCCTAAATTTTACAAATAAAGAATGAAATTCGATGAAACTAAAAAATTAACAAAATGGCGGCTAGGCACGGGAGAAAATTCAAGTAAAAGTTATTCTCTTTAAAGTGGCCTACAAAAAGTCCTGTTTCCATTTTTCGCTATTTTGAACAGTTTTTGAGTATTTTAAAAAATGTGAATTTTTTCAACAGTTTCATTCCTTTCTGCCTGCTAAAGAACATGTAGGAAGTCATTTGAATATGAACCTCAGGTTTTCGTTTCAAATAACGCTCAAACTATGTATAGGGTAAAACAGAGGCCTACCCATGAATCCTCCTCACTGTTAAAGTATCGTTTAGGTTCTTTGACATGACTATGTTTACCGCCAGATGATTCAGCTTCACTGGGTGAGGAGCTGTGCAAATTTTACTTTACTAAGGTGGGCTTGGATCACTTATAAATTGAATCACATCCAGTGATAACTCACGGCTGTATCCAACTTTTTAGAAATACTCGCATTTGCCGAAAAGTTTGGCCAGGGGAGAGAAAAACTGCAGAAACCCATCTTTCCGAGACCAGCCGGTTTTCGAACTGTCTCGTTTGAAAGTATGACATTCGATGCAGTGGAACATCGAATGTACACAGCCATCCTCGAGGTAAAACTTCCCGTTCGACAGCGAATACACAATCTGGTCAGACATTGCAGACGTTCACCCACCCGAGTGCTGTCCGCAACTGGAGTCGAGATTCACTGCGCAGCTATCCCTGTCAGTTACGGGGATTTATATTCAAATGTCTCATCTTGAGAAAAAAAGAGGATAGGCTGAGAAATAGATTTACCTAAAAATGGAATTTCTTTGATAACATTTTTCTGGATTAAAACAAAAACTATGCGTTTCATCGAAAAAGTAGTTTTCAGAGCATTTTTAGATCTTTTTGAGATGAACAATTTTGCATCTAAAAATTATTTTCATATCTCGTATATTCTTTCTGGAAAATTGAATTTTTGATTTTTTTTAAAGTATTTTCGATGGATAAAACCAGAACCGATGGTCAAAAATTACTGGTTAATGAACTCGTTCTTTATTTTAAGGCCTTACAACATTGTGGTAATCCAATCCGATGATTCCTTCGAAAGTATCGAGTTCACAGGCAATGACGATTCGAATCAATACCTTTTCATTGTGACGAGAATGCAACAAATTGTGTTTGGACCGATTAAAAATCTAAGATAAAAACTGTGAACTTTTGAAATTATTACATTTTCAGAAATTTATTACACCGAGTACATTGTGTTTGATACATGTTTAACGTATATAATCCAATCACTTGCGAAAAATAGATTTTCAAAACTTAAATTCAAAAAAGTTGGGAAGAAGTTTTATGTTACAATGATCCATGGCCAGGCCGCTTACTATTTTTTGCTGAAGAATGCTTGCTTTTTCAGATAAATGCCTTCTGGAAATCTGAAATAATTATTAATATTTATTATTGAGAACAATTATAAGGAAAACTGAAGCAAAGTTTTCTTCCGAATATGTTATGACAATGATTTCTCAATTCTTGAGAAATTGTTATCTCTATCTTTATATACTACAAGCAAACATTAGCAAATCAAAAGTTCTTGACTAAATGATTATCTGTTCACGAATATTTCATCTTTTGTCGGAGGTAATTTCCCGTTTAAATGGTTGTATTCGCTTTTTTTTGTTTATTACACATAATTTAAGATGTTTTTCTGTACAACTTACTTATTTTGCATCAAACTAATGAGGCTTGCACGTAGAGCAAAATGCCACAATTTGGTGATTGTATTTGTCTGTGTTATGTTTTGGTCCGTCCCCACTGCACAATGACTGGCAAAGAAGTTCTTTTTGCCTTTCCTTTATGCCTGGAGGTTTAGGTAAACGTTTTATTCCTTCAGGAAGAAAAGAAGAAGGACTCTGTAAGAAATAAGATTATTTTGGCATAAATATTACGCACATAGATTATAACTGAGCAGGAAGTTTTCAAAAATGTTTTATTAGTGAAAATCATGCAATATGTGGAAGCAAAGTGTTCACAAAATGAGTAATTGAGTACAGAAGAAAACACACATAGTTAAGTACTTCACAGCGGGTTTGTAAATTATTGTTACGGCTTATGGCTAATTATAAAATATCAGAATATTCAAATTGAACTTACCCCAGCGGCATAAGCAAACTTCAATAAAGTTGTAATAGCTTTAAATATAAAATATATTAACATTATTTGATAGTGTTCATTTCTGGCCTAAAATAAATTAAAATTATCATTCGGGCACTGTCAATTAATACGGAATTTTCCGTAACTATAGCCCCGGAAGAGCTGGAGATGGGTTGGTCTAACGAGAAATTCCGTAATAGTAGACAGGATGAATCAGTTTATATATTTTTGTATGAAGTTTATAAAGATCACTTACTCAGTAAAAATGCAAATATCACTTTCCCTCTCATTTTGACGAATTGAATACGTTGGCACAACTTGTATGCACCTGAATATTCAGACAGTAATAAGAAAGCACATTAAAATTGTCGTATATATATACCCTGAAAAAAGAACATATATTGTGATGCCAACATATATTCAAATTTTCATTTAACATGTTTACAGTACGTATATGAAAAATAAGAAAAACAGTGCAAATATTTCTTCATCTTTATTGGCATTCATTACTGAAAAACAAAGTAATGATATTGAACCTTGGTTTTCTCCAGTGTTTGTGATTTCAGTCAAACATTTCACATTCATAGACACATCAAACGAATTAAACTATACGCTTCATCATATAGAGAGAAGTTTGTAATGACATAAATTTTCAAAACTAATTTTTTAACATGTTAAATATAACTTCACTGCGGGATCTTTAAGAGTAAATTTGAACGAATGTCTGTATGTGTGAGGGGTAATACATTTTTTCTGTTCGCCATAACTCGAAAAATAAAATAGGAATGATGAAACTTGTACAATTGATGTTTAGGTCTGATAAGATTTTTAGTTACATCGGCCAATTAAAATTGATTTTTTTAGTTTAGGTTTTACATTGAAAAAAACGTTTTCGATCACTATATTTTATATATTTTTGCAATACATAGTATGCAAATTCTAACGTAAACTTTTAGATTTTTTCGCGACGCATTGATTCCCCTTTTAAAGAACCTTTCATGCCCTCTTATCTTAGGGTCTATAACTAACTATATATTTAAAAATGAAATATGAGGTGCCAAGTATATTGAAAGAGATTTTTAAATGAGGTTAAGAAAGGGCATTTTGGCGGTTAAAAGTAAGTGTTATTTCTGATTCCATATGAATAACTTTTATGCAATTCATTTGAAATAGAAGTTTAACAACACTCTTATAATAACAAAATTTGCAGTTATATTTATTAACTATGTCAAATAATTCTTTAAAATTATCCAAACGATTAAGTTTAGAATTCAAAATGTTGTGCTTGATAGTTTAAAGAGGTAAAAGATCTTATTACAATGAAAGTTATAAAGGTGCATATTTTTTTTAACCTGTTCTGTTTGAAATGTATTCGAAGGCAAGAAAGATATTAAAAATACGAAGTCACTGACAGAATAGTCTCTGGGGGGTCTGGTACTGCGTTCGCATGTTCAATTGGCGAATAAATTAGAATAAATTTAGGATCTACTGTCCTACCAGTAATAACTTATTTTCCATGTCAGGTGTTCCAGATTCAAAATGCAAGAGAGGAGTCTCGATTATTATTTAACAAAAGAGTTTAGAAGCACACGCGAAATGCAGTTGAAAGCCTACTTTTTGCGAGCCATAGTGTGGAGACAAACGATTATTACCTCCCTTGTATTGTGAAG
>CAKNXH010001910.1:133175-150289 GCA_932178445.1 Andricus quercusramuli | reverse complement strand
CAAAGTTTAGGGTATATACCTATTCGGGAAATTAGCGGAAATTTCATTTAGCGATCGAGATTTTCCATATGGAACACAGAAGTGGTGTGTCCAGATACTCAAAATATTTTTATTTTCCGACACCGGAATCCAGATATCTACACTTAACATATACATAATCATAATTTTAGATATATATCAGATTTCTATTTGTATGCCAAGATCTTCGCTAAAATAAACAGGCTTTATGATTTCGAAATAGGCCGAAAGAATCTGACGATTGTGTCATCTTTTTAGAGAGGCTTCTGAAGAGACTGCTTTTCATAGTTTAAACAGAGGCGAAACTTCTTGCTAAACTTACTTATGAAAAATAGTTTTTTCGTTAAATAATTTCATTTTGATCTTTATATCAAGAAGCAAAAAGTCCCATTCGGACGCAAACCATCAATTTGCAATTGAAACTCTTGACCCTTCCCTCAGGTACTATTCTGGTTCTGGTAGCTGATGATGTCGCAACCAACTTATGTTTCGAAAAATTTGATAAGGCATGAGAAAAAAAACTCAATCTAAATACAAATTTGTTAGTTGAAAGTTTTTTTTAGGTTTTTTATTTTGTTGGAAAATAATCGCAATCTTTACCATCGTATTCACTGTAATCTGATATCTGCATATCGTAATTACTGTAATCTGATATCTGCAATAACGTTTTCTATAGCATTATACCATAAAAGTTGATTATCAGTTATCAGTGTTGAAAGACAGTTTGTTGGACTTGCGTATGGAAATGTACATATTAGGGTGACGCAACAAAAATTATTTTTCAAAATTAATGCACACACTAGTCAGTATAAGACATATAAAATGAAAACACATGTCGAAGTAAGTTTATGACGTTTGAAATAAGTTTTATTTACCAACATTGTACATCAACAAAATGTAATGTTCAATGAGTTTGTCTCTTTCATCTGAATAACCAAATAATAATCAATGTTGATAATGACCGTACAGTATTACGTGTTTACGAATTCCACGGTTCGGTTTACTTGTGAAGCTCAGTCGTACAAACCTAGATCTTGGACCACCAGCGGTCATTCCAACTACGCCTCCAGGAGTAGGGTTTTCATCAGCATCTGTCACATGAACCTCAGAAATTACTTGGCCGAATGGGGTTCCAAATCTATGTGAAGCAACATGAGTATATCCTCCATCTGGGTTTGGATCTACGATTATTAACACTCGAAGAACCACTTCATCCAATGGGCTAAGACTTTCTCCGACTATCCCTGCTATTAATGTGCCATCTCCATGGACTACACGTATTGTCCCCGCAGGTACTATTCTCTTTTTGCGTAGAAAAGCTAATGATGTTGCAATAAATGTTATAGTAATCAATAATGCGAACATCTCTTTATATGCCGCCATTGGTATGACAAAGTGTCTCAAGTAGAATACACAGACTTTACAACTTTGAAATGCTTCTAAAACTTTATTTTGAAAAAGACTGTTCTCATGAATCGAGATGTGGCTATATTGATATGATTGCCACAATTGTTTGAGAGTCTATTGCGAAGTGGCTGCTTATCATAGTCTAAACAGTCGACAAGCCTTTGGGGAAACTAATACGAGGCAGATAACAAATTCGAGCTGGAAGATTCTTTTACAAGTGTCAGTGCCCTTGCATGAATTATATTATATCTTTATCCTATATTTCATAATTTTTTTACGTGTTGCTATTTTCAGATGGTACACTTTTGGTACAAAGTGAATATTCACATTTTAAGCCTTTACAGTCAGTTATCATTCTTCTTCAAAACTTTTTTTACGTATCTGCCGTCGTTTGGCGTAAAATTGGAAAATTCGATATTTGGATAGCATTTTCGATGGATAAAACCATTACCGTTGGCCAAGGGAATTCGCTTTTCTTGCAGGAAATCAATCTTTATGTAGAAAAATTCATCTTTTTTTGCACAAAATTCAACTATCCAAGTTGAAGGTTCATTTTAGTTGAAGATTCATAAGTTTGGTTGAAAATTGATTTCTTCAGCTGGAAATGTAACTGTTCCACTGATCAAATTTGAACAAACAGAACAAAATGCTCTTATCGCAATTCATAAGAACAAAAAATTTTGTTTGTTCGGACAAAAATAAAAAGGAGAAAGGAAAAATGAGAAGGCAATCAACCAAATCCCCTTCCTTCTCTTGTTTTCTTCCGTCTTTTTTATTTTTATTATTATCAAATCACAATATGAAATTATTTATTATATTTACGAACGTTTTGGTGCTCACACAGCACCTTTATCAAGATGAGAAAAATTAGAGCAGGTGGGAACAGCGAGGAAACAACGACGCTATCTCCTCGATACCTGAGATCTAAGTGTGGGTCAAAAAGCAAATCCGTTATCAGCAAACAGCAAATAAGAGAAAGTTAAGACTCATGAAAACCTATTTCTGGATGTAATTAATCATACTAGAATAACTTTTCTAACATTTATCTAAAAAAAAAAAAATTAGTAGACAACTTATTTTGTTTTTTAATATAAAGCATTTCGATGAATTCTTTCTATCATTGCTTTCACTATGTAAAATTTCCACATTATCCCAGTCAAACTCATGATTAACATCAATAAACCCTCTCGTATGTCTAGTAAGAACACTTATATGAACATCCCAAATGAACATCACTTTTGTGTTCATTCATCTTAGTATTACGAAGTCTGCCAGTCTGTCGCACGTAATTCATCTTAGAGATCTTGCAAGTGATCTTGTCAACCACACCATCTTTTTCAAAGTCTCCAGAATTTATTACTGAATCCAGTTTGAATGGTATACGGAAAATAGTATGAACCATGAATTTTTTCGATATAAATTCAAAAGTTTTCGGAATTGGACACAAAAAAAGGAAAAACAAAAGTGTTAAGAGAACTATATGCTCTCAATTCCTGCAAGTTTGTTTCGAAAAGGATGAGCCGAAAATAAATTCAACATTCTACCTGAATATGTACTTTTTCCATACCAATTGGTGATAGTATTACCATCCTGACCTTCATTTACTTCTATGTCAAAAAAACTGATTTTATTATTCTTGCTTAATTCATGGGTAAATTAAAGTTTTGGATAAAAGTTGTTAGAAGAATCAATAACTGCCTGCAACTACACTAGAGGAACACATACTAAGGTGTCATCAACATACTGAATGTAAGAGAGCAAAACAAAATCTAGCTTCTTGAAAGCAAAAACCTCCAAATCTTCCATAAGTATTTCTGCTAAAATTCAGAAATGACTGAACCTATAAGAGTACCAAGTTTTTTCCTATAAAAAGATCCATTGAATTTGAAATAAGTTGAGTTCATAATAAAAACTATCCCTTTAATAAAATATTTTTGACCTAATCGAGTACTTTAAGCTGTACCTCGCCCTTTGGGTTCTTATGTTGACTCTGTCTGCCATGTACATATCCTTCTTGTTACGAACTCAATAAAGATTTATTATTATTATTATTATTATTAAAAATTGTCTGATTGACTAATTCAAGTGGTATACTTGAAAACATTGCAACAACATCCAAGGAAATCATTACATGTTCATCAGGAACAGTTTTTCGAATAACAATTTTTTGGAATTCCCTGCCATTTTTAGTATTGTCTTTCAAAGTTGTAATGGAGTCTTTCGAGTAGCAAATTGAATGCTCGTTCTGAAAATTCGGTGGGAGTGTTAATAGTTGGAATAACTATTCTCGAAGGATAGCCATCCTTATGAATCTTTTTCAAACGATAACATCTTGCTTAAACATCTTCGGTATTTATATCAGCCCTTCATATATCTTTTCTAGAAGTCCTTCCTTTTTCCAATTGTCTAGAATCTTGGAAGTGTCTCTTCTTTATTATTTTAACGGATTTTAACTCAATAATTTGAAGCTATCACGATTGGAAAATGAATCCTCCATATCCGTAATATAATCTAATTCCTTCATACAGACTGTAATGTTGCCTTCATCAACATTCATACAAATTTCAATAGATGGGACAATATGAGAACACGTACTCGATTAGGTCAAGAAGATCTTATTAAAGGGATATTTTCCATTATGTACTCGATATATTTTAAAATCCAATGGATCTTTTTATAGGCAAGAGTTTGGTACTCCCATAGGTTCAGTCATTTTTATGATTTTAGCAGAAATAGTTATGAAGATTTGGGAATCTTTGCTTTCAAGAAGCTAGATTTTGTTTTGCCCTTTTACTTTCGGTATGTTGATGACACCTTATTATGTGTTCCTCTAGCAAACTTGCAGGCAGTTGTTGATGATTTTACTAGTTTTCATTCAAATCTTCAATTTACTCCTGAAATAGGGAAAAATAATAAAATCAGTTTTTGGACGTAGAAGTAATTATAGGTCAGAATGGTAATATCATTACCAATTGGTATAGGAAAAGTACATTTTCAGGTGGAATTTTGAATATCCTTCCGGCTCATCCTTCTCAAAACAAAATTGCAGTAATCAAAAACTTAGTTGACAAAGCTCTAGGTTCGTCCCACATTTCATTTCACAAGGAGAATTTGAATATTGTGAGGAATATCCTTTCTTCTAATCATTACCCACAAAAGTTAATTCAGAAATATATCACAATGAGAATCCAACAAATAAAAAACAAGCAAAATGACATTTTATCTACAGATATTCAGAAGGAATTGAGAGAATATAGTTCTTCTAATTCTTTTGTTCTTTTTTTTTTTTGTCGAATTACGAAAACTATTGAATTTATGTTGAAAAAATTACATATGTATACTATTTTCCATATACCATTCAAAATGGATTTGAAAATGGATTTTAATGGATTTTTGACCCACACTTAGATCTCAGTTCACCTGCTCTAATTTTTCTTACCTTGATAAGGGTGCTGTATGAGCACCGAAATGCTATTAAATATTACAAATTCTCTCATATTGTGATTTGATAATAATAAAAATAAAAAAAGGAAAGTAAGAAAGGAAGAGAAGGAAGAGAATTTTGTTGGTTGCCTTCTCATTTTTCTTTCCTCTTTTTTATTTTTGTCAAAACAAACGAATCTTTGGTTTTTAGGAATAGCAATAGCAGGATTTTGTTCTGGTTGTCCAAACTTCATCCTTGGATCCTCATTTCGTTTTCAGGAATTCTACACCTGATCTTTTCTAAGTCAAAATTCAAAAATTTGGATAAAATTTTTGCTTTTCTAATTGAAAATTCTTGTATTTTGTTAAGAAATCGATTTTCTTTCTGGTTGAAAATGAACTTTTCCTTTGGAATTTAATCTCCTTGTTTGCAAGTTCTTCTATTTGGTTGAAGAATCTAGTTTTTCCGTTAAATATTTATAATTTTTCTTGAAAATTCACCTTTAAGGTTGGAAATAAAATTATTAGCTTGAAAGTTAAACTCTTTTATTAGCAATTATTTTTTTGTCGTAGATTCATCGTTTTAACTAAAAATTCATTTCCTTGGTAGAAAAATGTACTGCTCGATTGAAAACTTTATTTTTTATTCGGATGTTTTTTGGTTGAAAAAATTTGTTCCTAAACAGAAAATGTAACTATCATACCGATTGAATATCCCATGATTTCAGGTGAAAATTCATCTCTTTGATTTAACATTCATTTTTTTACTAGAAATTTCAGTATTCAATTTTTGGTTGGAAAATTATTGTTTTTAGTGAAAAATTTGTCTTTTTTGGTATAAATTAATCTTCTTGGTCAAAAATTAGGCTCTTTGGTCAAAAATGTTCTGGTGAAGGATTCATTATTCCAGTTAAAAATTCATTTTTTTTTGTTAAAAATTCAATATATATACAATTTTATTTTCAAATTCGCCACTTTGTTTGAACATATAACCATCTTTTCGAAAGATAGTTTCTTTGGTTAAAAGTAATTTTTTGAAGTGGAAACTCAACTAATTCCAATTAAAAAATCCATCGCTGCAGTTAAAAAGTCATCTGATTGGTTAAAGATTGATTTTTTCAAATTGAAATTCAATTATTCAAGTTTTGGTCGAAAATTAATTTTTTGTAGTACAAATTAATTTTTTTGTTTGGAAATTATTAGTCCAGTTATACATTGTTTCAGTTGAAAACTCTTATGTTTGGTTTAAAAAAAAAAATGTTATCTAAAAATGTCACTATCTCATTTTCGGCTAAAAATGATTTTCTTTTTAGTTCAAAATTCAACTATTTGGCTGGTTGAAAATTCAAATTTTCAACGATAATATTGCAATTTTAGAAAGTATAATTAAATATTTGTATCATTGAACAATTGCAATTTCGAACGTAGTATAAGTGAAAAAGTACCTAATGCCTTGCGAAAAATTAAAAAAAAAATATTTAAAGCGTTCAATATTGAATCAAACGAATTTGATCGTTATTTGTGTATTTTTCGATCAATTGAAGTAATCACTGTAATCTGACATCTACAATAACGTTAAAGTTTAACATTTTTTACTGTTTATAAAAAAATAACAAATTTTAATCATGAAAAGTCACCTACTTATGGGAGAAAACACCGGTAAGCAAGTAACGGAATGGGTTTTATAGAAAAATTACACCACGAAAATGGTTTTCAACGCACGTACGGGAAAGACGTTTTTGTTGTCAAGATGCACTTTTCAGTTTTAATATCGGATTGACAGAAAAGAGGATTAATATTTTAAGCTCAATTTCATAAAATCTTGTAATAAAATATAAGCCTAATATTTTTGTATTCATTACTCAACTTTAACTACAATATTTTACCATGAAAAAAAGACGTACGCTAATGACGTCTGAAGTGGCAAAGATTGCGGGACAGACTTCAAGGCTCTTACAATATCATTTATTTGACTTAAAAAATGTACATACATTAAATTTATGTTCATGTGAAGTTTACAAACTTCATACGTTAACCGTTTTTCCGGCTACTGTCTAAAAGGAAGGAGAAAATCTGTTTATCCTTGAGCAAAGTGAGGTCACGACGCCGTATGGTAATGACGTTTCGGATGTTTTTATATTAAATTGAAGTAAAAAGGAAAAGAAATGAAAAAGAAGAAGGCTTATGATGTTTGAAGTAAGTTTTATTTACCTAAATTGTACATCCACTAAATTTTAGGTTCAATGAGTTTGTCTCTTTCATTTTAGTAACCAAGTGAGAATTAGTTTCGATGACGACCGTACAGTATTACGTTTTTACGAATTCCACAGTTCCGTTTACTTGTGAAGTTCAGTAGTACAGATGTTGATCTTGGACCACCACTCCAGGCTTCAACCAGTCCTCCAGGAGTAGGGTTTACAGCAGCATCTGTCACATGAACCTGAGAAATTCTTTCGAAGTTGTCGCTTGTGAATCTACGTGCAGTAATATAAGCAAATCCTCCCTCTGGGTTAGGATCTTGAGTTACTAATTCTTGATGAACCACTCTATCCAATGGGCTGAGACTTTCTCCTGCTAACCCTATTATTAAGGTGCCATCTCCCTGGACTTCACGATAGGTCCCCGTAGGTACAATTTTTTTTCTGCGTAGGAAAGCTGATGATGTTGCGATAAATGTTACAGTAATCAATAATGTGAAAATCTCTTTATACGGCGCCATTTGTATGACAAATTGTCTCAAGTAAAATACACAGACCTTATACCTTTAAAATTCTTCTAAAACTTAGTTTTGTAACAAACTGTTTTCATGAATCAAGACGTGACTAGAATGATATGATTGCGACAATTGTTTGATAGGCTATTGCGAAGTCGCTGTTTATCATAGTTTAAACAGTCGACAAGACTTAGGAGAAACCAATACGAGGCAGATAACAAATTAAAGCTGGAACATTCATTTGAAAGTGTCAATGCCATTGCATGAATTATACTATCCATTCATCCTATATTTAATGCTTCTTTAAGGCGTTGCAATTTTCAGATGGTACTCTTCTGGTGCAAAGTGAATATTCACATTTTAAGCCTTTAAAATTAGTTCTCGAAGGGAATTTTATATAAATTCTTGAAATAGTATTTCAAAACTGGTATTCGAAAACATTTTTTCCTGTTTTCACTGATTATATCGCAATGTTTCATTAATAGTGTACGAAATCCAAACTGTGCAGTATCGAACATCTAATCATGACACTTGTTGCTACCAACTACCATAGACAAAAAAACTACGAATAATTTTATTTAGTCATGCTGATGGAACCATTCACTTGGCCATTTATTTCAAAGCTCATGATACCCATTACATAAGCCTAACGTAAAATATATTTGTGATGAAAAGCGAGAGAATCTTCAGAAAGTTTCAAAGCCAAGAGCTTAAAGGATTAAAGGAACCAGTGAATGAATAGTAAAAACATTTGATCCCTCAAAAAATTACAATCTGCCAGCCGACAAACTTTTCGTCGCCATTTCAAAAACACATTTTTCCACTTTCTGAATTAAAAAATAGCAAGTAAGTGATCAGCAGGCTGGTTATAGAATTGGATTCCTATACAAATTTGAATAGTGAACTCATCCCTTTATAAAATATATAAATGAATGATCATTCCAACTTGGCAGACGAAATTTCCACGAAGAATCATAATTCTGATTTCGAATCATGAATTTCTGAAAAGAAGAATTATGACTTTTCGAAGTCTTTTTCTGTTTAAAAATTTATATGTATTAGGTTTGGATCTTCTCAAAATTCGGTAATATCTCTTAAACTCTCAAATTCTTTCCAAATCAATAACTGTTCAAATGTGATTTTTGCGAGAAAATTCAATAAATTCACTCACATAATAAAAATTTGTTGAACAGTTTCAGTTTAAAATGGTTCAGTTTTTTTCAATATTTGATTTATAATTGCTCGTTTCAAATGCAAATTGAAATAAATAATATAATAATAAATCAGAGCGTTCAATTATGAATCCATTAATCATTAATTATCAGTTTAATATAGCCTTCAGGAGTATGCCTAGAATTTAGTTCTTATATAAACTTTTTTCGTAAAAAAAGAAAGAAAAACAATCTAATGGCAACCTTTTATATAATCTATAACTGTAAAAATCTCTCATCAGTGTTTTAACAGAGTCGACTGGACGCATATGCAATAAAATTTGATGACATGATTGTAATTGTAAATATTTCATGTTTCCATTTGTATGCCAAGAACTTTGCTGAAATGAAAAGACTCTATCATTTCGAAATATGCGGAAAAAATCTTATGATTGTGTCAACATTTTAGAGAGGCTTCTGAAGAGACTGCATATCATAGTTAGAACGGAAGCGAAAATACTTGCTACATTTAATTATGAAAAATAGTTTTTTTGATGAATAATTTCGAAAAAAAAACATTATTTAATATTTAAAGCATTCAAAATTTAATCAATCAAATTTTATGGTTATTTGTGTATTCTTCAATAATTTTAAATAATTTCTGTAATCTTATATCTGCAATAACGTTTTGTATATCATTATACTATAAAAGTTGCTTATCATTTATTAGTGTGCAAAGACGGTTCGTTGGACTTATGTATGGAAAAGTACATATTAAGGTGATGCAACAAAAATTATTTTTCAAAACTGAATATGCATACTAGTCTGTATGAGACATATGGGATGGAAAAATATACAGGAGCGAGTTTACGATGTTGAAAATAAATTTTATTTACCTACATTGTACATTAACAAAATTTAAGGTTCAATGAGTTTGCCTCTTCCAGTTGAGTAACCAAAAAAGAACTAATGTTTCTAATGACCGTAAAGTATTACGTTTTTACGAATTCCACGGTTCCATTTACTTGTGAAGGTCAGTCCTACAAAATTAAATCCTGGACCACCACTGACCATTTTAACCACGCCTCCAGGAGTAGGGTTTACAGCAGCATCTGTCACATGAACCTGAGAAATTGTTTCGAATTTGTCGCTGCTAAATTTTCGTGAAACAACATAAGTATATCCTCCCTGTGGATTGGGATCTTTAGGTACGAATTCTCGATGAACCACGTAATCTAATGGGCTGAGACTTTCCCCATCTATCCCAATTATTATCGTGCCATCTTCATGGACTTGATGATAGGTCTCCATTGGTACTATTTTTTTTTTGCGTAGCAAAGCTGATGATGTTGCGATAAATGTTATAGTAATTAAGAATGTAGAAATCTCTTTAAACTTCGCCATTAGTATAACAAAGTGTCTCAAGTAAAACACACAGACTTTATAACTTTGAAATTGTTCTAAAACTTAGTTTTGAAACAAACTGTTTTCATGAATTAAGACGTGACTATAATGATATGATGATTGCGAGAATTGTTTGAGAGGCTGTTGCGATGTTGCTGCTTATCATAGTTTAAACAGTTGACGAGACTTAGGAAAAACATATACGAGGCAGATACCAAATGAAAGCTGGAACATATGTACATTTAAAAATGTCAATGCCATTGAATTAATTATATTATCCAATTATCCTATATTTTATACTTTTTTAACGCGTTGCAATTTTATTCAGATGATACGAAATCCAAACTGTGTAGTACTGAACATCTAATCATGACACTCATTGCTACCAACTACCATAGATAAAAAAAATACGAATGATTTCATCTGGTCATGCTGATGAAAACATAAACTTGTTCATTTATTTCAAAGCTCATGATACCCATTACATGAGCCTAACGTAAAATATATTTATGAAGAAAAGCGGGAGAATCTTCAGAAAGTTTTTAAGCCAAGAGTGTGAAGAATTAAAGGAACCAGTGAATGAATAGTAAAAACATTTAATCTTTTAAAATATTTTCTTAAAAATTTGTTTTGACAGAATCATTTGAGAATTTTTCAGGAATCTAATAATCATTTTATCATCATGGAAATTTAATTTTTCCTGCGATTTTTTGAAAATCCTGCAAAAGTGAATAAACTACCTTTAAATCATTGAGATTCTTTTTGGAAATTTTGGAAATATTGTCAAAAATTCTTTTAGAATTAATTTTTCAAAACAGGAATTGTTAGTCATTCTAAGAATTTTGATACAAATTTTTGTATTGATTTAAAGCGTTTTGAAATGTTTGAAAAGCTTATGAATTTTGTGTTTGAAATCTTCAAAAATCTACATTGTCTTTCAAATCGATTGAAATCTTTTCACCTTCCAAATTATTTGGGAAGCGATTCTTTTTATTTTCTCAAAGCCTTTAAAATTCCTTGAAGCTTCAAAATTTAATTCCGGAAGCTTCAAAAATCTAGTTTTTTATTTTTCGAAATCTTTTCGTGTTTTAAAATTTATATGTTATGAGTTTGAATCTTCTTCAAATTCGGAAATATCTCTTAAACTATCTCAAATTCTTTCCAAATTAATAATGTTCGAATGT
Organism: Andricus quercusramuli; assembly: GCA_932178445.1. Classification (NCBI taxonomy): domain Eukaryota; kingdom Metazoa; phylum Arthropoda; class Insecta; order Hymenoptera; family Cynipidae; genus Andricus; species Andricus quercusramuli. The sequence continues at coordinate 138,989 of CAKNXH010001910.1, read as the reverse complement.
TATTTTTGCGAGAAAATTCAATAAATTCAATCACATAATAACAATTTGTTGAACAGTTTCAGTTTAAAATAGTTTATTTTTTCTCCCAATATTTGATTTATAATTGCTCGTTTGAAATGAAAAGTGAAATAAATAATATAATAATAAATGAGAGCGTTGAATTATGAATTTATTAATTTCAAATAATTTTGAAATTGTGAAATCTTGTATTTATGACGTCGAACACCTAAATTAAAAGAATGTAACATTCCGTAGTTTTCGCTTTTCTACAAGGAAGTACAACAGATAATTATCCTTTTGTATTTGAATGTATATTTTGGTCAAATCTTGTATATTTTTTTACAAAAAAGTACAGGTCTTCAACAAAAAAATGACATTTCAAAAATGTCGTGCTTTCTTATAGAAAATGTCTACGGAAATTGTAAATCGTCTGCCAAATCGCCACCCTGCTATTAGTGCATACAGAAGTGTTAGTGGCGAATTAATTAACCCTTGGTATACACACTATAGTTTTATAACGAGGTATACACACTGGGTTAGGCTCAGCCGGCAAACTTTAATAGCTCATATCTTCCTTTCTAATTTAAAAATTTTGCCTCTTTTTTCTTTGCTTTTATAGAGAAAAACCTCTAGAATTGATCAGTATGGGTTTAGAAGTTGTAGGTATCAAAAAACATATACCTTTTTTTAAATAAACAACGACATCTTAAGAATTTTTGTGAAAAAATCACGTTTTTTCTAAAAGGCTTACATACAAATAAAGATAAATAGGCACAGATACTGATGAATGGAAGGTTCAAGATTTGTAATTAAAAACTGTGTTTTCGGATTTTTGATACGTTCTGAAAAACATATTAGTTTAGTGATTTGAAAGTAGGCGAATTTCCGGTTCCGTGCAGATAAGTCATGCTACCAGAATACTTCATTTCTCGGCAAAAATTAATGATTTCATCCACATACGTACCTCAACGTTCATAAGTTTCTCCTCAAATAACGCATATATTGTTATAAAATTAGTAGTTTTTATAAAAAACGCAAAGGTTTAAACAATGACTCAATTTTTCGGCCTTGGAGATATATAAAATATTAGAATTTTCCAGCATAATTCTTTATTCAGAATCAAAATATGAATGAAAAACTTGAAAATAATTTTTTTACACTAATAGCGTAAGTTACGTTTCGGCCTATTCCGTCGGCTGAGCACATTGCCCACAAATTTTTGCAGTATGCTTCTTACACATAGGTCTTTCGCATTTCAAATATTTAAAAACACAGCGAATTTTCAATCGCTCCGGGTTAGCGTAACCCAGTGTGTTTCGAATGACCAATTCCATGATCAGTGTTTATCTTCTGCATTTGAATGGACGTTTCAATTCAAAAAATATAAATAGTGGAGTTTTCATAAATTCTAGAGTTTCTTGTACTGAAGAATTTGAAGAAACTGTTTTCGAGAAAAAAGAAGGAAAAATAATCTAATGGCAACCTTTTATATAATCTATAACTGTAAAATACTCTCATCAGTGTTCTAACAGAGGCGAGTGGACGCACATTGAATAAAGTGTGACGACATGATCATAATTGTAAGTATTTCAGGTGCCCATTTGTATGCGAAGAACTTTACTTGAATAAAATGGCTTTATCATTTCGAAATAGGCGGAAAGAATCTGATGATTGTGTCAACATTTTAGAGAGGCTTCTGAAGAGACTACACATCATAGTTCAAACAAAAGCGAAAATACTTGAATTTACTGATAAAAAAAACAATATTTTTTAATAATTTCATTTGCATCTTTATATTAAAAAGCAAAAAATTTTATTTGGATGTAAACTATTAATTTTCGATTGAAAGACTTGACCCTTTCCTCAAGTGTTTTCCTGTTTCTGGTAGCTGATGATGTTGCAACGAACTTATGTCTCGAAAAATTTGATAAGGTACACTAGTCTATATGAAACATATAGAATGGAAAAATATATAGAAGTGATATTAAAAATAAGTTTTATTTACCTACATTGTACATCAACCAAATGTTAGGTTCGATGAGTTTGTCTCTTTCATTCCAGTAACAGAATAAGAATTAATTGCGACGATGACCGTACAGTGTTACGTGTTTACGAATTCCACAGTTCGGTTCACTTTTGAATGTCAGTCCTACAAAATTAAATCCTGGACCACCACTAACCATTGTAACCGTGCCTCCAGGAGTAGGGTTTGCAACAGCATCTGCCACATGAACCTCAGAAATTTCTTCAAAGTTGTCGGATCTGAATTTACCTGCAGTAATATGAGTGAGTCCTCCCTGTGGATTAGGATCTTTAACTACGAATGCTCGATGAACCACGTAATCCGATGGGCTGCGATTTTGTCCTGCTAGCCCTACTATCAACGTGCCATCTCCACGGATTTCAATTACGTGCCCCAATGGTACTATTTTTTTTTTGCGTAGAAAAGCTGATGATGTTGCGAGAAATGTTATGATTAATAATGCAAGAATCCTTTTGTACGGCGCCATTGGTATGCCGAACTGTCTAAAGTAGAATACATAGACTTTGCGACTTTGAAATGCTTTCAAAACTGAGTTTTGGAACAAAAAGTTTTCATAAATCAAGAAGTGACTATAATGATATGATTGCGACAATTGTTTGAGAGGCTATTGCGAAGCTGCTGCTTATCATAGTTTGAACAGACGGCAAGACTTAAGAAAAACCAATAAGAGGCAGACCCCAAATCAAAGCTGGAACATTAATTTAAAAATTTCAATGCCATTGCATTAATCATATTATCTAATGATCCTATATTTGATAGTTTTTTAACGTGTCGCAATTTTCAGACGGTTAAACAAAAAAGTCTTTTCAGATCCAGGAGAAGGAATTTTTCAAAGAATTATCATTGTGACTTCAAAGAGGAAGGCAGTTTAGGGAATTTTATAAAAGAATTGTAATTGTAAGTAATACTTGCATTTAAAAAAGATATATAATAAAGTACAATTCTAATTTGGATCATCAAAATCACTGAATAGATTCTGAATTGAATCAAAGAACTTTTGGAAAAAATTACAATTGAGATCTAGGATATGGAATTTTCCGAAGAATAATAATTCTGACCCGGAATACAAAATTTTCATGGTTGAATTAAAAAAAAAAGAATTTTGACTTCGTATGGGGAATTTGCAAAGAAAATCATAATTCTGAATTTAGGCACATATTTTTTCAGAAGATTGATGAATTTAAGTTGGTTCAGGGAGTTTTCAGACAGAAACATGATTCTGCTATGGAACAGTGATTTTTTGAACAAATAATTTTCGCATCCTCATCCTAATGAGAAGGTATTATTTTTATGTAAAATTTGATATCGTCGGTTTTAATCAAATCTCCGCATTTTAAGATACCCCGAGTTTGTGGGAAATTCGCCTTTTTTGTATAAAATCAATCTTTATGTTGATGTGTTGAAGGAAGTGCAGGGGAATTTGTTTCGTAGGCAGTAAGGGGATGTGGGTAAGGCAGGGTAGAGGAGTAGTGAAGGTGCTGTATTGGAATGTAGAAGGGGTAAAGAAGAAGGACGAGGAGTTCTGGGGTTATATCCAGGAATTCCACGTTGTGGGACTGGTAGAGACATGGAGAGAAAGAAAGGAATGGGATAGGATAGAGTCAAAGCTGCAAGGGGGTATAGGTGGAGACTTCAGGAGGCGGTCAGAGTGAAGAAGAAAGGAAGGGCCGGTGGGGGAATTATAACCGGGGTTAGAGATGGATTAGAGGAAAAAGTTCATGGAGAGGAAGAGGGGGAGGGAGTGCAAATGAGGGAAATAAAAATAGGAGGCATAACCTGTAAGTTTGTTACAGTGTACAATAAGGAGGGAATGGAAAGAATTGAAGAAAGGGTGGAGGACCTGCTGGTCGAAAGAGAGGAGAGTATGGTGATAGTGGGTGGGGATCTTAATGCGAGGATGGGTAGCGAAGGGGGACTTTACACGGAAGGGGAGAGCTTCGAAAGGAAATCGAAGGATATGATAATAAATAAGGAGGGGGAGATTCTAAGGGACTGGATGGAGGATAGAGGCTGGGCGGTGGCGAATGGTATGGCAACGGGGGACGAAGAAGGAGAATACACATACGTAAGTAAGGTCGGGGTATCGGTGATAGATCATGTGGTTATGAATATGCAAGGATGGGAGGAGACGGAAAAATTCGCAGTCGAGGGGAGGGTGGAATCAGACCATCAGCCATTGAGTCTATGGATAAGAGGTGAGGGTGGCGGAAGACAAGGCAGGAAAGAAGTTTCGATAGGGGAGAGGGTGACACAGACGAGGGAGGCGGTGGAGAAGTATCAAGAGGAGCTAGGAAAGGTACGCTTTAGAGGGGAGTCGGTGGAAGAGATATGGGAGGATCTGAAAGAGAAGGTGAAAGGGTGTGTGAAAAAGAAGGTATTTAGAAAGAAGAAGAAAGGAATTGTGAAGCCGTGGTGGGATAGGGAATGTGAAAAGATGAAAAGGAAGGTGAAGAGGAAGTACAAGAAGTGGAAAGAGGGTAATGCGAGGCGGGAGGAGTACGTAGAAATGAGGAAGGGGTTTAGAGTGATGTGTATGAAGAAAGAACAGGAAAAGGAGAAAGACCTGGAGGAGGAGTTAGCAAATGTTAGGACAGAGGGGGACGTCTGGAAGATAATAAATAGGTTTAGGAAGCGGAGGGTGGCGGGCAGCGAGAAGATAGGAAGTGAGGAATGGAGGGAATTTTTTAAAGAATCATTCCAGGGCTCAGATTCAAGGAAGACGGACGGGGGAAGTAGAAGAACGGGGGAGGCAGAGACGGAGGAGTTGAATGGCGATGAGATAGAGAAGCAGATAAGGAAATTGAAAAGGTCAAAAGCAGCAGGGTTGGATGGGGTGGAGAACGAAGCATGGCTGTTTAGTACACAAGAGGTTAGGGAGAGGCTGAAGGAGGTAGTGAAGAAAGTATGGAGGGGCGAGGGATTCCCAGGAGGATGGAGAGAAGGGTTAATAGTGCCACTGTATAAGAAAGGAGATAGAGATAGGCAGGAAAATTATAGAGGGATCACGCTAATGAATACGGCGTATAAAGTATACGCGATGGTGGTGGCAGAGAGACTGCGGAAGGATGTCGAGGGGAAAGGAATATTGCCGGAGACGCAGGCAGGATTTAGGGCGGGTAGGAGTACTATCGACAATATCTACGTTCTGCAGCACGTGGTGGATAGAGAATTAGCGAAGAAAGGGAAGAAAGTGTACGCGTTTTTTGTGGATCTCAAAGGCGCGTTTCCGTCGGTGGATAGGGGGAGGTTGTGGGAGGCGATGGGGGATAGGGGAGTAGAAAAAGGCCTAATTGAGAGGGTAAGGGAGATATATGAAGAGACCAAAGACAAGGTAAGAGGAGGGGAGGGGATTTCGAAGGGATTCTGGATGGATAGGGGGTTAAGGCAGGGGTGTCCTCTGAGCCCAACGCTGTTTGCGATTTTAATTGCGGATATGGAAAGTAAGCTGGAGGCTGGTGTGGTAGGAGGAGTCAGGATAGGAGGGGTTAGAAGTTGGTCACTAGCGTATGCAGATGACATAGTGTTGCTGGCAAACAGCGAGGAGGCCTTAAAGGAGATCATGAAGTGGTTGAGAACATACCTGTATAAGAAGGGGTTAGAGTTGAATGCGGAAAAGTCCAAGGTTATGGTGTTCAGAAAAGGAGAGGGAAGGGATAAGGGAGGAGAGTGGAAGTGGAAGGGAAAGGAGGTGCAGGAGGTGAAAGAGTTTGCGTACTTGGGCTTCGTGTTTCGGAGGAATGGAGGAGAGGATGGTCACATAAGAGAGAGAG
>CAKNXH010001910.1:115801-128175 GCA_932178445.1 Andricus quercusramuli | reverse complement strand
GAATGCACACAAAATTAAATCCATTTTTTTGTTTTGAAAAGAAATTATATTTATGGGTGCTGAATTGTGCTAGACTTGTGCTCAATTGTGCTATAAAATATTTTCCCAAAAAGTCCAAATTTGACCCAAAACTCTCAAAAACCATTTTTTCAGACACTACGTGTAATGCGTGTAATGCCCTATACACTTTTTACTTAGGTTTTTGAACCCAAAATTTTTCAAAACGCGAATTTCAAAAATCTAAAAGTTGCGCTGGGTTGCGCTAGGCGTGAAAAACAATTATTGTCCTCTACACTTTTATCTGAGGTCAATATTTTTTCATGGAAATCTAGTTTATTTTTCTCAAAATCATTCTTGGAATTCAAAAATTTTCAAAATGCGAATTTCAAAAATCTAAGGGTATGTTTTATAGGGTCCCAAAGAAACCCTATAAGTGAAAAAATTGGTTTTGCGAGTTTTTCGCTGTAATTATGACTTTTTTTGCGGTTTTTTCAGTGAAAAATATTCCGGGCACATAAAAGACCATTTCATGCTGATGATCAGATATACACATAAATTGTTTAAACAATTTATTATTGTTTTTAGCAATTTTCTCATAGAATGTAGTTAGAAAGACGCGGATTTTTTACAGATTTTCCATTTTCTTGTTCAATTTGAAATTAGAGGGAAGTGATGTTACATAAATGTTAACAAGAGTGATTGTTCAAACAATTTATTATTATTGTTAATAATATTCTCTTAGAAAAATTCTAGAAAGATGCGGTTTTTTTGTTGAAATTTCTGGCTTTTGGTCCAATTTTCATTTGGAGAGAAGTAATAATGAATTCAAGTTAACTAAATAATTGTTTACAAAATGTTTTATCATTGTTAATAATATTTTCTTTTGCTCAGTTTGTAGAATGTTGCTGTTTTTTCTGAAATTTTTAACTGTTTGTCTATTTTTCATTGCAGTTTTTCAGCAATTTTTAGCTTTCTGTCCTTTTTTCACTTAGTGAGGTAATAATTAATTAAAGTAAACGAAAAAGTTGGTTAAACAATTTAATATTGATTTCTGCCTCTTGTGTAAAATAGCTTTTTTTCTCTAAATTATTTTTTTTAAGTATCAGGAAAAGAGCAAAAATAATTCACTTAAAATAACAATACCATTCGAAAAATCATTTTTGTTTTTGTTGTTGTTGAAAATTTCAGAAATAACCGCAACATTCTATCAATCAAGCAAAGAGAATATTATTAACAATGATAATAAATTGTTTAAACAATTATTTTGTTAACTTGAATTCATTATTACTTCACTCCAATTAAAAATTGGACAAAAAGCCAGAAATTTCAGGAAAAAACCGCATCTTTCCAGCATTATTCAAACATAATATTAATAATAGTAATGACAAATTGTTTAAACAATTAATTTACTTGACTCTAGTTAATTATTTAACTTATCTCAACTGAAAATTCGACTAAAAGTGATTTTTTCAAACTGCTATTTTGTAACGTTTTTGTAAGAGAATATTATTAACATCATTAATAAATTGTTTCAACAATCACTCCTGTTAACATTGATGAACTCTAACTTTCCTCTAATTGGAAATTGGACAACAAGTGGAAAATTTTTGAAAAAAACCACGTCTTTCTAACTCCGTTCTATGAGAAAATTGCTAAAAACAATAATAAATTGTATAAACAATTTATGTGAACATCTAATTATCAGTAAAAAGTGATATTTCATGTGTCGGAAACAATTTTCATTGAAAAAATCACAAAAAAAGCCATAGTTGGCGCGAAAAACTCGCAAAAACCATTTTTTCACTTATGGGGTTTCTTTGGGACCCTATAAAACAGACTTACGGTGTTGATATTTGAAGAGTGATATTTTATTCGTATTCTACGGCTAATTGTGAAGAGGAAAGTTGAGTTTCAACTTGATTGAGATAATATTGAGGATTATGAATAAGATTGACCTAAACTTCTTTTTTTCTTATGGGAAATACGTGTTAAACTTCATGGGGCTTGCGGCACCTGTAAATATCATTTTTTTCAACGAAAAAAAATGGATTTATTTTTGTGTAGATTCAAACAAATTTCTGGGGTGTCACCATAAAAATTTAAAAAAAAATTTGCACCACCCTACTCTACAACTAAAAAGATTAACTTCTTACCCATAAAAAACAGGATAAGAAGGAAGAATTCTAAAAAAGTAGAAAAATGGCCAATAAGGGAAAGAGTGTGAAGTTCGAAATATGAAACAATTTTTCAAACTTGTTAACTTACTATTGAATTATACCGCTGCAGGGCTGATTTCGAAAAAAATTGCAAATTTAGTAAAAATTTTCCTACTGCCCCTTTCACTCCCAATGTCGTTACTAGTTTTAGTGTTTGGCGCGACGCCCTAAATTGGTAACATAGTTTATGGATGGTCCCTTATTGAAAATTGAAAAAGTTGACTTGAAAGTTAAATTTTTAACAACGCAACGACATCGCGATGCAAATGAGCGACTTACGCCGTCCTGCATACATTAATATACGAACTGCCTCCTTTAGTACTTTATTCTTGAAATTATTATCCAGGCTTTACTCAGGAAAGCTCTTTCACAAGAATAACGCTCTACATCTGCATATATAATGCCCTAGATAAAATAAAGTGCGTCGTGAAACGCCTTATATCGCCGAGAGCATTCGGGAATGATAGTACAATTGTGCATCCATTATGGCCGTAGATGGAATCACAATTAGACCCTTCAAGGAAGTTTCTGAATTCAGTTTGAGGGTACAAAGCAAGTTCAATTATTTCTCAAGTATTTCCTGGATGAAATTTTATTGTTGAATGCTTTTAAGCAGAAATATTTCACTAAAAGGGGTCAAACTTGCTTTTCAGTTTGAATGGCTCTATCTTTGATGATTTTAACATGAGGGCATTTGAACCTTGGTTTGACATGAAAAGGTAAAAAGTTTCTTTTTTCTGACATAGCTTATTTTGATACGGAGGCCAAATGGGCGGTTTTGCTCAGTGCGAGTGTGAAGACTAGATGAACATAGTCATAAACAATAATAATTTGTTTCAACAATTATTTTTGCTGAATCTGATTAATTATTAAGTCACGCCTAATAAAAAATTAACAAACAGTTGAAAATTTCAGAAAAAACCACAACATTCTACCAATTAAGGAAATAGAATATCATTAACAATGGTAATACATTGTTTAAACAATTATTTTGTTAACTTAGATTCATTATTACTTCACTCCGAATGAAAATTGGACAAAAAGCCAGAAATTTCAACAAAAAAACCGCATCTTTTCAGCAATATTCAAATATAATATTATTAAGAATTATAATAAATTGTTTAAACAATTATTTTGTTAACTTGAATTTATTATTACTTCACTACAGATGAAAATTGGACAAAAAGCCAGAAATGTAAAAAAAATCCGCACGTTTATAGCATTATTCAAATATAATATTATTAATAATTATGATGAATTGTTCAAACAATCACTATTGTTGAAATTAATGAACTATCACTTCCCTCTAAGTGAAAATTGGACAACAAATGGAAAATTTGTGAAAAAATCGGGTCTTTCTAACTCCATTCTGTGAGAAAATTGCTAAAAACAATACTAAATTGTTTAAACAATTCATGAAAATATCTAGTTTTCAGTATAAATTAATATTTTATGTATTAGAAACAATTCGCATTAAAAAAAAAACGCAAAAAAATCATAATTAGCGCCAAAACGCGCAAAACCCATTTTTTCACTTATGGGGTTTCTTTGGGACCCTATAAAACAGACTTATGGTGTTGGTTTTTGAAAAGTGATGTTTTATTCTTATTCTATGGCTGATTGTGAAGATAAATGTTGAGTTTCAACTCGATTGAGATAATATTGAGGATTCTGAATCAGATTTACAAAAACGTCTTTTTTTCTTATGAGAAATACATGTTAAAATTCATGGGGCTTGCGCCACCCCTAAATATCATTTTTTCTCGAAACAAAAAAAAAACGGATTTATTTGTGGGTGGATTCGAACAAATTTGGGGGGTGTCCCCATAAAAATTCGAAAACAAATTTTTTGGACCACCCTAGTGAAGACCCACGCCTTCGAGTTCGCGCTGGGCCTTCACACTCGCAGTGAGCAACAGAACGTGAGGAATATTCTATCAAATAATATTTTTGTTTATAAATCTAAATGTAAGATCTGAGATAACCTATTGTTTAATTACATTTAATATAACCTCACCGACCCAATTCCATGTTAACATAATAACCGTTTACGATGCTAGATGATACAAGTAGTAAAAATGGTGAGCAAAATATTTTTATCAAATTTGCTTCCCATTCTAAATGTTTTTTACTTTGGTAATTTTAACATGCCATCAGTAGGGACAAAATCTTCATATTTTGTAATATATTTCGATACGAGAGGTCAAATGGCCGGATTGCTCAGTACGAGTGTGAAGGCAGCAATGCAAAGTAGTAACCGTTTACAATGCTAGATAGTACTAGAAGTAAGAATTGTGAGCAAAATGACTTAATAGTCGTGTAGAGCATTTTGCTCAGCAGCGACGGCATTTTGCTCATTGTTGAAAGTATTTTGCTCACCAGTAGAAGCATTTTGCTCACAGATGTTTAGTATTTTTCTCATCGCTTTCAAGCACGATGCGGAATCGACTATTTTTTAAGTTTATTAATGGTGTAGAAACGAGGGGTTTACATGCATGTGTAAAGAAACCCAATTTTTTAGGACCAGAATGATCCAATTCTCACTTCAAGAAAATTCTTTTTGCAAAAAAAAAAAAAAAAAAACAATCATATATGATTTGAAACCCCCTATTTGATTCTTGTGTTTTTTATTAATTTCTTATTGCTTTTATTTTCTGAATGTCCTGAAAAATGTTAACCTATTTCTAAAAAAAAAAAAAAAAATTGTATCTTATTTGTTTTACATTTTTTTATTAAGATCTGATATACAATAAGCCAATTACAAAATTTATCAAGGAAATAAAAAAAATTACTCTTCCTAAACAAAATGTGAAATAAGCAAGAAAAAATTATTGTTTTTCTTAAAAATAAGTTAAAAAATGTTTATTGAATTATTTACGTTGAAGAAGAAAAAGTAATTTTCAGAGTCATAGAGATTATGAAAATTGGAATATTCCTCCTACCTTGAAATTCAAAATTTTCTGAAACATTCCTTATTGGTCCTAAGAAGTTGTAAATCTCCCAGAAGTGGGATTTGGAACTAGGTAAACTGTATTTAAAATTTTATAAAAATAAAAAAATTAATTTCCAGAGTTTGATATTCTTCTTGATGGAAAAAATTAATTAATTAACTAAAAATTTAAACTAGTCTCCTCTTTGGATGAAAATGCAAATATTTTTGGTTGAAAGTTAATTCTTTTTAAAAGTCATACTAGTTGGTAGAAAATTCCACTGTTGAATCAAAATTCGTCTTTTTGTATTGAAAACTCAATTATTTTGTTGAAAATTGATTTTTAGTTGGAAATTCATATTTGCGGATTAAAGTCCTAACCGTTTTGTTGGAAATTTACCTTTTTTCTCGAAAATTCAACAATTTTAAAAATTTCTTTCCTTTCTTGGCTACAAAATTTTGCTTGGTTGAAAATTCACTATTTTAATATTTTTTGTTAACAATTTTATTATTTCAATTGAAAATGTTATTTGGTTGAAAATTTAACTATTTTGTTAAAAATTCAATACTTATGTCAGAAAGACATTTTTTTATTGAAAGTTGAACTATTTTAGTGTAAAATCATTTTTTTTTGCGTTGAAAATTCTACTATTTGGTAGAAAACTGAACGATTTTGTTAAAAATTAAATTTCTTTTTAAAAATTCGTTCTTTCTGGTTGAAATTTCAACTATTGTGTACAAAATTTTGTTCGGTTGAAAATTCAAAATAATTGAAAATAAAACTTCGAAATTAATGTATTTTGTGAAAAATGCATTTACTTTGTGAAATAATTCATTTTCTTCTTTCAGAAAATTCATCACCTTCGTTAAAATTTATCATTTTTGGTTGTGAATGTAACTACTTGCATGAAAGTAGAACTCTTTTTAAAAATTCATGTTTTCGGTTGAAAATTTATCATTCTAGTTTAAAATTCATATCGTTCATTGGAAATTTTTTTGAAACTGGAAATTAATCTATTCCATTTTTGATTGAAAATTAATAGTGGTTGTTGGTTGAAAATTCAACCACTCAGTAAAAAATTGATACTTTGTTAAAAAATCATGTTTTTGGTTGAACATTTTTATTCCAACTGAAAATTCAACTTTTCTACGTTTGGCTGAGAATTTGTGAAAAACCAATTATGATTCTGATTTTGAATAGTGAATGTTCGAAAGAATGATGATTTTGATTTTCGACGGGTAATTTCCCAGAAAGGTGTAATTATTTTAAATATTCTCCTCTTTGGTTGAAAATCCAAATATTGTTGGTTGAAAGTTAATTTTTTTTTGAAGTGATACCAGTTGGTTGAAAATTCCTCTGTTGAGGAAAATTATTATTATATTTATATAATATAGTATATATAACGCCTTTATATATATATATATATATTTTTTTTTTTTTTTTTTAAATTTAAAAAAAAAAATAACACCTTCTTTTTTATTATAATTATTTTTATTTTTTTTTTTTCAACTGCTTCTTATTTTCAACTTTTGCTCGAGAAACATTAAAAATTTGAAAATTGAAAATGGCTTATCCAATATAGCGACTCAAAATTGAAAAGTCGTAAACTTGATCAATTTTTGTGAAACTTCGTATCTGGAAGTTTTTTGGGCTGCAAAATACGAATTCATGTTCAAAATCCACAATTCCGTTTCAAATTAATGTATTTTTAAAAAAATGCATTTACATTGTGAAAGAATTCGTTTTCATTTTGTAGAAAATTCATCACCTTGGTTAAAATTGATCATTTTTGGTTGTAAATAGAACCAATTGCTTAATGTAGAACTTTTGTTGAAAATTCATTTTTTTTGTTGAAGATTGATCATTTCAGATCGAAATTCACATCTTTTATTGATAATTCAATCATTTTGTAGAGAATGCCATTTTTCAATATTAGTTCTCTTGACTGAAAATTGAACTATTCTGGTTGAAAATTCATCAATTTAATTGGAAATACTGTTCTGTTGAAAAGTTGATTTTTTTACAGTTGAACATTAATTTTGTTGACTAAAAATTGGGATATTGCATCTATGGTTGAAATTTGTCTTCTCTGATTGAAAATTCAACTATTCGATTGATAATTATCTTGAGTTGAAAGTGTACCTATATTTTTGAAAAATTAAAGTTTTCCAAAACATTTTCTGTTGGTCCCAATCAAGAAAAATTATAGATTTTTTCTCACGGAAAAATAAAAATGTTGTAAAACATACCTTAATCTAGAAATGTTATGTCTGTTATTTATAATCTGAGACTTCCAATAAAAAGCATAACAGCCGCCACTCGACAGAAATGAATAAAGTTGCATAAAAATTTATTTTGGATAAGCAAAATTAGATCATTTTCATCCAAAGTTGAGAATCAGAATGATATTCAACGGTTTGATATCCGAGTCGTTTACTGTGAATCCACTGAGCTAATTTGAAAAAGTGATAAAAGAAAAGTTGGTTGTGTATTCGTGAATCTTCTGGGTATACTACAAAGAACGACGCCGACCGTCTCAGCGGTCGTCGATACGCTTCAGTTGTCTCGCTAAGTGCCTTTTTCATAGGTCGATTCCCTCTTTCGCCTTCCAGTTTCCGCTTTTTCCTGGTCATCCCTTTTCCGCAGCTGTTTCGTCTAAAATCCACAGTCTGGAGTCAGAAACTTCTCTCTGTTTTAAGATAACCACCTCTCGTCATTAATATGCGGCAAACTTTGCGCCAGTACAAGTTGCGTACCTTCGTTACGAAAGACCAACAAGCTCGTAATATGTAATTGTAATGCACGCATACACACCCATCCCACGATTTAAACTTCCTCTTCTAAGAGCTCGACGATATTAGTACTTTGAAGGAAAGGCATTTCACTTGGTCGCGAGATTAACGAGTTTAATTTCTCCTAGAGCGCGAAGATTGCCCCAGGCGTTTAGCTATTTTCGAAAACTTTCAAAATCACCGCACTTTGTCCCGGCACCCTATCCTCTCCTTCCAGAGTACAAATCTGTATAGCGATTTTCAATCCAGCCTGTATTTTGTGCAGTTATTGCTTCCTTCTTTTAAAACTTGTTATACACCTTTTCGACATTTCTCAAAAAAAGTGAAAGTAGGCTCCTTGCGCCTAAAAAAAGGTTTCGTAGCCCATTGAGACGTAAATGAGTCTCTTAAACCTCCCACTTCCACACTCTACCACCCCTTCCCCCTACATTTCTCTACTTTCTTCTTCCAACTACTTCTCCTCTCTCCCTTCTTCCGTTCACAGTTCTTCAACCTTTGCTCCAACTCCATTCCTTAACCTATTCCTCATCTACTTTCCTCCCTCCTTACCATAGTTCTGCTCTTGAGTTACTTCCCTTACTGACACTTGCCTTATTTTCCACCACTTCTGCTTCTCCTACCGACATTCGCCCCCACGTCTCATACATTCCCACCTTTCATTCTCCCTCACTTCCCTCACTTCCCCTACTTTCTCTTCCTTTATTTTCTTCACTCACCTCCATTCATTTTCCTTGCTTCCTATTCTATTGTCAGTTATGAGTTAGAAGTTGTCCTCACTTTCTTTTTTTGGACAAATTTTCTTTCTCCTTCTTCCCCACACTATCGCTTTCTTTCTCTCCACTTCCATAATTCACCTCTTATCAATTCCCCTCCCTCTCTATATTGTACCTTCCTTTTTCCCTTTACTTCCCTGCTATTTTCTGATCCTCCCTTCAATCCTGCTTCTCTCCACAATACCCCTCCTTTCTCTTCCCCTAATTTTTCTCTCGCTACCTCCCACTTCCTCTCAGTTCCTTTTTCCCATTTCCTATCGCCTTCTTTTCCTCGACTTCCATAATTCACCTCTTATCACTTCCCTTTCCTGTCTATATTGTACCTTCGCTTTTCCATTCACTTCCCCCCTATTTTCTACTTCTCCCTTCACTCCTCCCTGTCTCCACAGTACCCTTTCCTTCTCTTTCCCTGCTTTTGCTCCCGCTACCTCCCACTCCCTATCAGTTCCTTTTTCCCATTTCCCTCTCCACTCATACCTATCCTTCTTCCCCATCCCTTACTTCCACTTCCCTACTAACCTGAAATTCTTATACCTTTTACGTCCTTCCCAGCTAGAATTTTTCCTACTACCTCTCACGGACTTTCACCTTGCTTCTAATTCCCCTTTCAGAAAAAGGAACAAAAAAAAGTTTTTGTGGATAAATTAATTTTTACCCTACACTATTCATTTGATTTAAACTTTTTTTTTTTAATGAATGATTTTTTTTTTATTTTGCAAAGATTTGTGTGACTGGATTTTTAATAACGCATTTGGGTAATTGCTTATTCAACAACAAGGCTGACATGTTTTTTCAACCTTTTATGAGTATAGTTTTTTCTTATGATTCAACAAAGAAGATCTTATATCAAGGCTGGAATTATTTATGAATAATTTACAGTCTGTGAGAGTGAGTAACATTTTTTTCACGTTATAAAAAAATTAATGAAGAAAATTTTCTTTTCAGGATTTAAATTTTTCAGTTTATAATTGCGAAATAATTCAAGTCTATCCGAAATCTTTGCGCAATATTTGCAATTTTTGTGAAATCTTTGGCAATGATCTTGAAATAATCGGTAATATTTGTATAACTGTTGAAATCTTCTGAAAATCATTTAAATCTTTGGGAAATATTAAAAATCTTTGTGAAATATTTGCAATTTTTGTGAAATCTCAAAAAAATCATCGGAATCTTTCTGAAATCTTGAGAAATATTTTCAAAATATTTTGCAATAATTATATAATTATTCAAATCATTTGAGTCTTTGCGTAATCTTTGAAATCTATCCGAAATCTTTGCGAAATATACAATATCTTCGTGAAATGTTTGAAATCTTTGGAAAATCATTAAAATCTTTGTAAAATAATTGTGGATTCTATAAAAATATTTGCATTTGTGTCTTTTTGTGAAAAAAAAATTTCTAATTATTTGATATTTAGAAAAAAATTGGGTTTAGAGTAATCCGAAGTATTAAGAATAATAAAAAATTATTAAAATAAGGAAATCAAATGAAAAAAAAATTAATGAAATCATGTCCTGCAATTCCAAAAATGAAAGCTTCACAACGATGCTGTAAAACCACCGTGTGAGCAGTATGAAGCCTGAAATTTTGTTTTAAAGACTCAATTTATCCCCAACTTTGCCAAGACTCACCCCTAAAGACAATAAAAAATAATTTTTATTTGTCTTTTCCGAATTTTATGAAAGTAAAATGAAAACTTGAGTGGCAAATTATATCAAAAATGTTATTATAAAAATATGAAAAATGGTACACAAACACTTCTCCTCTCTTCACCCTCAATAATCCACAAAAAGCTACATTTTCTTTCTTTGAAACTTTTTCTTTCAATATAAAGAAATTTATATTAAATATTTGTAATAATCAGTTTTGAGAAAAGAAAATATAGTTTTTTATGGATTATTAAGGTTGAGAAGGGGAAAGATGTTTATTTTGAGGGCACTATTCTTCATAGTTGTATAATAAAATTTTAAAATATAATTCGCCACTTAAATTCTCATTTTACGTTAATAAAATTCAGAAGATACAATCAAAAATTACTTCTTAGGGGTACTCTAAAGGTCGTGCTCTACCTCTAAACATTTTTTTTTGAATATTGAAAAATTTGAAAAATTTTGTTTCACCAAAAGAAAGAAAATAAGGGGTTGAGACTTTAAAAAATCAGAAAAAGAATTTTTTCGGTCCACTCTAATGTAAAAATTGTACCATTCAATATTAGAAGTCTGTGTGCCCCTGTCCCTTCTAGAAAAAAGGCTCCGCCGCTTCTGATTGGCACACTGGAACAATGGGACGATCTATTTATGCCTGAATGTAGAAAGAATTATTATTATTTATCATAAGTCTTTATGCCCCTGTCCCCTTCCATAAAAAAGGCTCCGCCACTTCTGCTTGGCACACTGGAACAATGGGACGAGCTATGCATGCCTGAATGTAGAAAGAATCATTATTATTTATTCTAAGTCTTTATGGCCCTGCCCCTTCAATGAAAAAGGATTCGCCGCTTCTGATTGGCACACTGGAACAATGGGACGAGCTATTCATGCCTGAATGTAGAAAGAATTATTATTATTCATTATAAGTCTTTATGTCCCTGTCTCCTTCCATAAAAAAGGCTCCGCCGCTTCTTATTGGCACACTAAAACAATGGGACGAGCTATTTATGCCTGAATGTAGAAATAATAATTATTATTTATTACAAGTCTTCATGCCCCTGTCCCCTTCTGTAAAAAAGGCCTCGCCACTTCTGAATGGCACAATCGAACAATGGGACGGGGTATTTATGCCTGAATGTAGAACAAATGATTAAAAATAAATATTATTTGTAATATCTCAAAAATTTTTCTCTGGCGACTGAAAATATTGAAATGTGGGGAAGGCTGTCAGTGACAAAGAGCAGCCGGGCAGGACATAAAAATAATTACGCTGATAGAGCGGTGGCTCAATGCCAACTCGGGGGTGGCGTGCAGTCAGAATCAGATATTTGACCGCACTGTTGCATCCCGATGGATTGTTTGGAACCGCTTCGGAACTGTAAATAGCATTTTTTTCGGGCACCAGAAAAACACTTGTCCCACATGAATAAAAACTGTCGCACATCGCTTTCTCTCTCCAAGTGTTAAAATGTAGGTGAAACTAGAGATTTTTTCCGTTTTCAATTTATGGGAAAATCTGAAGTGAAATGTTTTCGGCCCAGACAAGAATTATTGATTTAGAAAGTTATAAATTGTGATTCAGACTTTTGGTTTGAGGGTCATTCCTTTTTATCGAAAAGTTTTATATTATATGTATTTCTGGTTAAGAATTCAGCTTTTGGATCAAATTTTTTATCTCTGTGTCAAATTAAAACGTTTTTTGTTTGAAATATCAAACATTACATTTTTCGTTGAGGATTAATCTTTTTTGCTCAGAAATTCAACTGTTTTGTTGAAAATTTGTAGGTTCTACAAAAAATTCATCTTTTGGTAGAACTTTAATCTTTTTCGTTGAAAATTAATTATTTTTTATTGAAAAATCAAGCTATATATTTTTGGTTCAGAATTCATTTTTGGATAAAAATTCTTGTTCTTTTCGGTCGAACAGTAACTATTGTAACTAAAAAATAATATTTTTCATTTAAAAGTGCCTGTTTTTTTTTTTTTTTTTTTTTTTTTTTTTTTTTTTTTTTT
>CAKNXH010001910.1:82250-115701 GCA_932178445.1 Andricus quercusramuli | reverse complement strand
TTTTTTTTTTTTTTTTTTTTTTTTTTTTTTGAGAAATCAACTATTATGTTAAAATTTTTTTTTGTAGTGGAAGTCGACAATGTTTGGTGTCAAATTTGAATGATTTTTGTTTGGAATATCGAATATTACATTTTTCTTTAAGGATTAATCTTTTTTGCATAAGAATTCAGCTTTTTTGTTAAAAATTTGTAGTTTGTACAGACAATTCATTTTTTCGTCGAAAATTCATCTTTTTGTTAGAAATTAATTATCTTCAATTGAAAAATCAAGTATTATATTGTTGGGTCAGAATTCATTTTTGGATGAAAATTCTTGCTTTCTTGTTGTTTTTTTTTTTTTTTTTTTTTTTGTGGTTGGAAGGTAACTATTGTAAATAAAAATTGATATTTTTCATTCAAAAATGCAACTATTTGGCCGAAAATTCATGTTTTTGGTTTTGAAATTAATCTGTTTTGTTCTCTTTTCTTCAAAATTCATGTGTTTAGTACAAATATTTATCTTTGTAGGTGGAAAACTGAAATCTATTTTTGAAAATTAAAACTTTTTTGTTAAAAATTTCTCTGTTTTGCTTAATATTTCAAAGATTTGGTTCAAAATTAATTTTTTTGCTTTAAAAATTTAACTAAATGGCTCAAAATTCATCTATCCCGGTTGGGAGTTAACTTTTTTGGTGAAAATTTTTCTTTTTGCACTTAGAAGTCGAATGTTTCCTACCGAATTCGAGGTTTTTTGATAAGAATCCATCTATTTGCGATGGCCAATCGAATATTTGGTTAAAAAATTAGCTATTTTGTTGAAAATTTGAATTTTTTGGGTTAAAAATCTTAGCTTGAAGCTGCAAATTCAACTATTCTATTTTTGGTTAAGAATTCATCGTTTTTAGATGAGAATTCAAATACTTGGCTGGAAAAGGACTTTTTTGTTGGCGATTCATATTTTTGTGTTGAAAATTCAACATTTTTGTTGCTGAAAATTTGTTTTCTTTAGTTGATTTGTTGGCTCGTCGCGTTTTGGTTAAAGTTTAATTTCTTTCTTCGAAAACTGTAGAATTTTGATGAAAATTCAACTATTTGGTTAAAATTCAAACATATCATTGTTTTTGAATAGGAATATTGTTCCTTCGAATTAAAAATTAAATTTTATTGTTGGAGTTAAATTTTATTGTTGAAAATTTCATTATTTTGTTAGAAATTGAACTAGTTTAAGAATTGTTCATTAATTGAAGAGTCCTTCTTGTGGAAAAGTTCTTGTTGAAAATTTAACTGTTCTGTAGAAAATTCAACTATTTGACTTAATAATTCAACAATTTCGTTGAAAAAGCAAGTGTTTTAGTTCAATCCTTTTCATTTGACAATTCAATTATTTGGTTAAAAATCCAACTATTTTGTGAAAAAATTCTCTTTTTGTATGGTAAGTTCGTCCTTCTGGATTGAGGATTAATTTTTTTCTGATTCAGATTCAATGTTTTTGTTGAAAATTCATTTTTTCAAATAAAAAAATCAATTCTTTCATGGAAAAGTTAAATTATTTTGTTGAAAATTCAGCTATTTTGGATAGAATTCATCTTTTTAGTTCAAAGATTCAACTGCTTTGTTGAAAATCCTATTGATTTTGACACAATTTTTTCAAAAATCATTGCTGTATTCAAGGAAATGTGCCCTGCCCGCCCGCCCCCCCCCCCCCCGAGCAAGATAAGAATGAATTTGATATTTGGCATTCCTAGGATTCTGAATTTTTTTAAGTCGCAGAATGCGAATCTGTATCAAAAATTTGAAAATTCAAAATGGCCGATTAACTATGGTGGCTGAAATTAAAAAATTGCAAAACTCGATAGACTTTTACGAAAATGCGCCAAGTTTTCGAATCTCTTGACATCTTCAAGCCACCATGTTGGATCAGCCGCTTTGAAATTCCAAATTTTGACAAAGGATTCATATTCTACGACCCAAAAAACCCGTCGAAATCAGCTTTCACGAAAATGTGCTAGGTTTTCGGATTTCTTGAGATTTTCAAGCCGCCATATTGGATCAGTTTTTCAGAATTTCGAAATTTCGACCACGGATTCTTACTCTACGACCCCAAAAACCCCTAGGCAAAAAAGTTTAATGAAATTTGAAAAAACGACCTTCAAGTTACGAGACATTGACGCCAAACGGCGTCAATGTTCCCCGGGGCACGAGTGACATTGACGCCGCATGGCGTCAATGTCGCTCAAGGAGTTAAAGAGAATAATGAAATTTCAATTATGTATCGTTTTAAGCTAATTATGGAATTATCTCTTCTGGGGATCATATGATAAGAGGTAGCAAATTACCAGTTTGCACAAGCGAATAATCGATGAGATATCGATGGCTTGGATTAACAAATCGCGGGCGATGTAACTTTACTCTCAGAAAGTTTAACCCCGCACGACAGACACTTAGTCTGGCTTTAACTGCTAATTGATCAGAAAATCCCGGCTCTGATCTTGATATATTATATTTCCTCTCTGGGATCAAAGGCATCCGACTCAGGTGATTTTATACTCAAAAATAATCTTCTCGAGCGATTAAAACATAGAAGCTTGATAAAGATTAGAAATTTTCAACTTGTTGAAATTTTTTTTAAAGAATCCTCTTATTTTACCTGTTTTTAAAATGCTTCCCCTTTCCCCCCTTTTTCTCAAATAGAATTTTAAACAATTTTTTGTTAAAAGTTAATTCTCTTTAATTGAAAAATCTACTATATATTTTTTTTTATCAGACGTCATCTCTTATTGTTGACGATTCATCCGGTTCGTTGAAAATTTAAATATCTTGCGGAAAATTAACTTTTTAATTGAAAATTTAACTTTTTTCTTGGAAATTCTTCGTTTTAAATGGAAAACTACATAATGTGGTTTTCTTTTTTTTTCTTGGCTAAAAAATCTTTCTTGGATGCAAATGCGTCCTTGAAGCTTGCAAATTTATTTCTTTTGAATGAAAATGCAAAACGTCAAGAGCTAATCTATTTTTTTTAAATATTGATCTATTTTGTTCAAGATTCGTCTTTTTTGGTCGATTTCAACTTTTTTTAATTTAAAATTGAAATCCGTTTTGAAAAATTCATACTTTTCGGTTGAAAATGCGAATATTCAGCAAAAAATTAACTTATAATTTGCAATTCTTATTTTGGTTTTGAAAAGTAAACTGAAATCTTCTTTGGATGAAAATTTAACTATTTTTTCGAAGTTTTTTTTCATTCATCTGTTTTAGAAGAAATATTTCATCTTTCTTGAACAGAAATGCAACTTTAAGTTGAAACTTCAACTTTTTTTTTAAATTAATCTTTCTGATTTCAAAATTCACATGATTGAGCAGAAATGACATCTTTCTTGGATAAAAATGCAACTGTTTGGTTGAATGTAAAACGATTTTTTTTAAAAGTCATACCTTTGGTTGAAAATTCTGCTGTTTTGTTGAAAATCCAACTATTTCGTAAAAAATTTACTTTTTGTTTAAAGTTTATATTTTGGTGTTAAAAAATGAAATGAAAGCTTTTCTGGATGAAAGTTTAAATTTACAAAAATTCGTGCTTTCTTTTATTAAAAATTCATGTTTTAGTACAAATTTCATCTTTCTTGGATAAAAATTCAACCATTCGGTGAAGAATTCAACTATTTCGTTGAAAATTCATTCCTTTTGGTTGAGAAAATCTTCTTTTTTGATGAAAATTTCGATTTTGTTCGTAGAAACTTATTTTTTGGTGGAAAATTCATATTCTGAGCTTTAAAAGTCAACTGGAATCTTTTTTGGATGAAAATTCAACTATTAAAATTTGTTTTCTTGTTCTCGCATGAAAATTCATCTGTTTCAAGAGAAATTTTATTTTTTGTTGATAAAAATGCAACTATTGTGTAGAAAATTTAACAATTTTGTTTGAAAGTCATCCTTTTCGGGTAAAATTTATCTTTTTGGATTGAAAATTCAATTTTTCTTGCAGAGACTTATTTCTTGGTTAAAAATTCATATTTTAATCGTGAAAAGTCAACTAGAATCTTTTTTAACAGACAATTCATCCATTTTTCTAATTTATCTTTTTGAATTTAATTTATAAATTCAGCTGCTTTGGAATAAAATTTCTTTATTATCAAAAAGCAACTTTTTGATTAAAAATGATTCTTCTTTGCTTGAGTATTCAACTATTTTGTGTGAAAGATTTGGTTGAATCACTTTGTTAAAAAATCATTTTTTTAAGAGTTACATTTTTAGTTGAAAATGTTTCCCCTTTTCCCCCTTTTTTCTCAATCAGAATTTTAAATAATTTTTTGTTAAAAGTTAATTCTCCTCAATTGAAAAATCTACTATATATTTTCTTTAATCAGACGTCATCTCTTATTGATGAAGATTCTTCCGGTTCGTTGAAAATTTAAATATCTTGCTGAAAATTCAATTTTTTATTGAAAATTTACCTTTTTTCTTGGAAATTCTTCATTTTAGTTGAAAAATTCCATAATTTAGATGTTATTTTCTTTCTTTCCTGACTAAAAAATCTTTTTTGGTTGCAAATGCGTCCTTGACGCTTGCAAATTTATTTATTTTGAATGAAAATGCAACGGTTTGGTTAAGAGCTCATCTATTTTTTTTTGAATATTTATCTATTTTGTTCAAGATTCGTCTTTTTTGGTTGAATTTACCTTTTTTTTTATTTAAAAATGGAATCTGTTCGGCTTAAAGTATCAGCTATTACATTTTTCGTTGAGAATTAATATTTCTTAGTTGAAATTTAAACTAACTGGTAACTAATTGGTTGAAAATTTAACTAATCTTTTTAAACGTTTGTTTTTCTCGAAACCGATTATTTTCGACCAAAAATCGATATATTTAACTGAAAATTAACCAATTTTAATTTTTGTTGCGAATGCATGTGATTTGTTGACAATTTAGTATAAATTATTATATTTTTAGATGAAAAATAATCTTTATTGGTTTGAAATTTAACGATTTGTTCAAAAATTTCACTATTCATTTGAAAATTCATCTTTTTGGTTTCATATTCAATTGGTTCGGTAGAAAATTTAACTTAGATTGAAGATTGACTTTTTTATCGAGAATATATTCTTGGGTCTAAAGTACTATTTCTTTTGTAGAAAATTCTTGAGTTTGATTGGAATATTTTGTTAAAAATTAATTAATTTAGTTAAAATCTCGGTTAAAATCAATTTCTTTGTGTCCAAAATTCAAGTATTCAGCAGAAAATTCATTTTTCCTTGTTGAAAATTAATTTTTTTTAACTCAACTTTTATGGTTTGAAAGTTGAATGTTTTCTGAGCATTTCTACTTTTTAGTTTGAAATTTGCACACTTTTGTTGAAAATTCGTCTTCTTCGCTATTTTTTTCGTTAATTTATTTTATTTAAAGATTGACTGCTTTTGTTAAACAAATTTTTGGTTGAAAGTTAATTTTTTTGCATTGAAAATTGAAGTATTTCGCTGAAAATTCGCATTTCATGGTTGAAAATAAACTTTTTTTTTCAAAAATCTCATCTTCTGGATTTGAAAGTTTCATGTTTTCTAGAAATTTCTACTTTCATGCTTAAAAATTCAAATACTTTGTTGAAAATTCGTCTGTTTTGCTTAAAAGTTCAACTCTTTGGTTGAAAATTCAACTATTTGGCCGAAAATTCCTCTTTCCTGGTTGTAAATTGACTTTTTTTGTTAAAAATTCACATTTTGGGTTTGAAAGTTCAGTGTTTTTTAAATATTTATACTTTTTGCCTAAAAAATTAAACACCTTTACTAACAAACTTTCTTTCTGGGTTGAATATTCATCTCTTCTGATAAAAATTCCATCTTATTCGGTTGAAAATTCAAATGTTGGTAAAAATTAATCCTATTTTTATTTAAGTATCTAACTATTTTATTAAAAATTAATGTATTTATTTTATATATTTCTTTTTTTGTAATTTGAATTTATTTTCGTGATGAAAAATCAACTTTTTTGTTGAAAATGCGTTCCTTTGTTTTGTTTGAATATTCACCTTTAAAGGTTGAAAATTCCACAATTAGGTTAAAAATGTAATTATTTTTCTAAATAGTTTAATTTTTCTTGGTTAAAGTTTTAATAATTATTTGGTTCAAAAACATCTCTTTATTTTATGAATTCAACTGCTCTGTTCAAATTTCCAACTTTTTTTTGAAAATTGATCTTTTCGGGTTTGAAAAACAAAGGTTTTCCAAAACGTTCGACTTTATAATTTAAAAACTCGAATCTTTCGTTGAAAATTCAACTATATGGTTCATAATTCCTCCCTCATTGTTAAAAATTAAATTTTTTTTGAAAATTCATCTTTTCCACATCATAATTTAAATTTGTCGTGAACATCAGATTTTTCAACTAAAACTTATCTGCCTTTTTTGAAATTTGTCTTTCATGGGTTGAATATACCTCTATTTTTGTTGGAAATTAATTTTTTGTTAAAAATTCATCTTTCTTTGTTGAAAATTAATTTCTTGTTAAAAATTGATCTTTTTCGCATTATAATTTGAATTTCTGCTGAAACATTAGAGTTTTTAACTTGAAAAATTAACTCTGTTTTTCAAAATTCGACTTTTTTCGTTGAAAATTCATCTCTTGCGATAAAAGTTTCATATTTTTTGTTCATAAAGGCGACTTTTTGGTTAAAAATTAATTCTTCTCTTGATTTAAGATTGAAATTTTTGTTCAGGATTAATTAGTTTTGGGTGAAATTGATTTTTGTGTTGGAAATAAATATTTTTGTGTCGGAAATAAATATTTTTGTGTTAAAAATTCCACACTTTTATTGAAAACTTGTCATTTTAGTTCAAAAATTCATCTTTAAAGGTTGAAAATTCTACTAATCATTTGAAAATTCAACTTTCTTTGAAGTTAAAAAAATGTATATCATATGAGAATGAATTGTTTCTTATCGGTTAATATTACATCAAAATTATTTCAATTCTTGTTGAAAATTTAGACTTTTGTTGAAAATTCATCTTTTCAGCTTTAAAAAGTCAAATATTTTCTAAGACGCTAAACTTTTTACTTTGAAATCTCAACTCTTACTTTGAAAATTCACATCTTTTGGTAGAAAATTCATCTTTTCTGGTTGAAGATGAAGAATTTTGTTGAAAATGCAATTAATTTTGATTGAAATTTAATGTTGTTTGTTTGAAAATTGAGCTATTTGGTTAACAATTAAAATTTTTTGTTCAAAATTGACTCTTCTGTGAAATTCACCTCTTTTGTTTGAGAATTCAACTATTTAGTTGAAAATCTATCTTTTTTGTTTAAAATTAATTTTTTCTTGAAATACTTATCTTTCTCCATCTAAAAATATTGGCATTTCTATATTTAAAACTGAACTTTTTTGTTAGAAAAACATATCTTTCTCTTGTACAATTTAACTATCTAATTGGAAATTAAGTTTCTAACTTAAAAACTAAACCCTTTTGTTAAAAATACATCTCTTTTGGTAGAAAATTAATATTTTCTGGTTGGAAATTGAGCTATTTGGTTAAGAATTTAGATTTTTTGTTGAAAATTCAACTCTGTTGTGAAATTCAACTCTTTTGTTTGAAAATTCAACTATTCAGTTAAAAAGACAATCTTCTTTGTTTAAAATTAATTTTGTGTTGAAAATTTATTTTTCTCAATTCGTAACTCAAAATTTTTCGAAAATATTCGAATTTTCAGCTTTAGAACACAACTTTCTTGTTAGAAATATATCTTTTATTATAAAATTCTACTATTGGATTCAAAATTAAGTTTCTCTTTTGTTGGAAATACATATTTTTGGTGGAAAATTCATCTTTTCTGGTTGAAGATTCAACTATTTCATTGAAAATTAAATTACTTTTGATTGAAGTTTAATCTCTTTTGTTTGAAAATTGAGCAATTTGGTTAAAAATTAAAATTTTTTGTTGAAAATTCAACTCTTTTGTGAAATTTATCTCTTTGGTTTTTAAATCCAACTATTTAGTCAATAGTCCATCTTTTTTGTTTAAAATTTTTTTTTTATTGAAAATTCATCTTTCTCGATTCTTAAGTCAACATTTTCTTGAAGTATTCAATTTATCGCTTTAAAACTCAAGCTTTTTGTTAGAAATACGTCTCTTTTATTAAAAAATTCAACTATCTGATTGAAAATTAAGTTTTTTTTTTTTGAAAATTCATCTTCTCCGGTTGATAATTCATGCTGTAAAAAAAAACGTTTGAACTTCTAACTTAAAAACTGAACTCTTTTGTGAAATCTATCTCTTTTGGTGGAAAATTCATCTTTTCTGGTTGAAGATGCAACTATTTGGTTGGAAATGAAATTAATTTTGATGGAAGTTTAATTTTCTTTGTTTAAAAATTGAGCTATTTGGTTAAAAATTGAAATTTTTTGTTGAAAATTCAACTCTCCTGTGAAATGTATCTCTTTGGTTTTTAAATCCAACTATTTATTCAAAAATCCATCTTTTTTTTTTAATTAATTTTTTGTTTAAAGTTAATTTTTTGTTGAAAATTCATCTTTCTCGATTTTTATGTCAACATTTTGTTGAAGTATTCAATTTTTCGTTTTAAAACGAAAGTTTTTGTTAGAAATACATCTGTTTTTTAACTATCTGACTGAACATTGAGTTTTTTTTTCTGAAAATTCATCTTCTCCGGTTGATAATTCATGCTTTAAAAAAAAATTTGACCTTCTAACTTAAAAACTGATCTCTTTCGTGAAATCTATCTCTTTGGTTTGAAAATTTAACTATTTAGTCAAAAATCAACCTTTTTTGTTTAAAATTAAATTTTTATTGAAAGTTCATCTTCTAACATCTAGTTTGCTTAAAAATTGAGCTATTTGGTTGAGAATTAAAATTTTTTGTTGAGAAATTAACTCTCGTGTGAGATTTATTTCTTTTGATTGAAAATTCAACTATATAGTTAAGAATCAATCTTTTTTATTTAAAATCAATTTTCTGTTGAAAATTCATCTTTCTCGATTTGTATCTCAAAATTTTTCTAGAATATTCGAATTTTTAGCTTTGAAACACAGCTTTCACTTTAGAAATATATCTTTTTCATTATAAAATTTAACTACATGCTTGAAAATTAAGTTTCTAACTTTAAACTTAACTCTTTTGTTAAAAATACATCTCTTTCAGTGGAAATTTCATCTTTTCTGGTTGAAGATGCAACTATTTGGTTGAAAATGACATTAATTTTGATTGAAGTTTAATCTTCTTTCTTTGAGAATTGAGCATTTGGTTGAAAATTAAAATTTTTTGTTGAAATTTCATCTTTTTTGTGGAATTCATCTCTTTTATTTGAAAATTCAACTATTTAGTTAAATATCTATCTTTTTTGTCTAAAATTAATTTTGTGTTGAAAATTCATCTTTCTAGATTTGTGAGTCGAAATTTTTTTTTAAATATTGAAATTTTTAACTTTAAAACTCAACTTTTTTGTTAAAAATACATCTCTTTTATTATAAAATTCAACTATCTGATTGAGAATTAAGTTTCTAACATCAAAACTAAACTCTTTTGTTGAAAATACATCTCTTTTGGTAGAAAATGCATCTTTTCTGGTTGAACATGCAACTATTTGGTTGAAAATGAAATTAATTTTGATTGAAGTTTAATCTTCATTGTTTGAGAATTAAGCTATTTGGTTAAAATTAAAATTTTTTGTTGAAAATTCATCTTTTTTTGTGGAATTCATCTCTTTTGTTTGAAAATTCAACTATTCAGTTAAAATACAATATTCTTTGTTTAAAATTTATTTTTTATTGAAAGTTCATCTTTTTCGATTTTTAAGTCAACATTTCATTGAAGTATTTAATTTTTCGCGTTAAAACTCAAGTTTTTTAGAGAACTACATCTCTTTTATTATAAAATTCAACCATCTGACTGAAAATTAAGTTTTTTTTTTTTTTTTTCTTTGAAAATTCATCTTCTCCGGTTGATAATTCATGCTTTAAAAAAAACATTTGACCTTCTAATTTGAAAACTAAACTCTTTCGTGAAATCTATCTCTTTTGTTTGAAAATTCAACTATTCAGTTAAAAATCAACCTTTTTTGTTTAAAATTAATTTTTTATTGAAAGTTCATCTTTCTCGACTTGCAAGTCAACACTTTGTTGAAATATTCGAATTTTTCTCTTTAAAACTTAAGCTTTTTTTTAGAAATATATCTCTTTTATTGTAAAATTCAACTATCTGATTGAAAATTAGTTTTTTTTTGTTGAAAATTCATCTTCTCCGGTTGATAATTTATGCTTTAAAAAAAATATTCGAACTTCTAACTTGAAAACTAAACTCTTCTGTTGAAAATACATCTCTTTTGGTGGAAAATTCATCTTTTCTGGTTGAAGATGTAACTATTTGATTGAAAATGCAATTAATTTAATTGAAGTGTAATCTTCTTTGTTTGAAAATTGAGCTATTTGATTAAAAATTTAAAATTTTTGTTGAAAATTCAACTCTTCTGTGAAAATTATCTCTGGTTTTTTAAATACAACTATTTAGTTAAAAATCCATCTTTTTTGTTTAAAATTAATTTTGTGTTGAAAATTCATCTTTCTAGATTTGTGAGTCAACATTTTCCTGAAACATTGAAGTTTTCAGCTTTAAAACTCAACTTTTCTGTTAGAAAAACATCTCCTTTATTATAAAAATCAACTATCTCATTGAAAATGTTCAAGTTTAGGTTTGAAATCTTTTGTTTGGAAATTGAACCATTTGGTTAGAAATTCAAACTTTGGGTTGAAAGTTCATCTCTTTTCTCAAAGAATGCAATATTCTTTTTCTAAATTCACCGTTTCAGGGTTCGCTATAATTATTTACCGAGAATTAATTATTCATAAGGTCGTGACTCAGATTGAGATCAGCAGTGAATATATAATCACTCTCGAAACTTGACGTTCTCGAAATAGCGATTTCTGTCATTTTGAGTCCCTGGGAATCACTTGACAAGATTAATGATAAAATTAGAGCACACACTGATTAATTCAGTATCTGCTCGCTTTATTCGTATTGCAGTTGGTTTCCGCCGAACTCAGTTATGAAATAATTAACTTTTTATCTCGGGTCGAAATTACGTTTCCACCGTGTTATTTATCATCCTCGAGGGAGAACAGATGTCGCCATTACATTGCCGATAAGTACAAACATCGTTTAGTAAAAAGAGGATTGAACGCACATTATGCGCGCTCTGTGCGGGCTCTGTGCGGGCTCGATTGAAAATCAATAAGCGGAGATTATCTTGCATGCGAAAATAGGAGGAGTGGCATAATAGGAAGTCCTCGAATAAAACGTTACACCCATACATTATTGATACTCGATGTTATACATAGACGCAGATCGCGTGATCGTTGCCGGGAATATAAATGATGAATTATTGCTCTGCAAGTGGAGCCAACCAAGTGAATGGTTTCATTTCGTTAGAGTTTCGTGTGAATTATCTTCGGTGATTTCAAAGGCCTTTTCATTTTCTTGAAGAAGCTAACGCGTAAATCTTCAGATTATTCTCCCCGGATGAATGAAAAATTCACACTCTAGAGATCAGTTATTAAATGCTAGAGAGGCATGATTTAGTTCTTCGTATAAAATAATTATTAAAGGTTGCTTTAACAGAGTAGTCGTAAATCAGGAAAACCTTCAAATCATGTAAGTTTTCACTAGATAGATAAACGTTTATTTTTCAGCCTGCTGCCCTTAAAAAATTGACTTGCTTACACATCCATTTTTTACAGAATTTCCTTAAAACTAACCCTTAAAAACTAACATCCATCCATTCCTTATCTCTAAGCCGCACGCTCGCATCGCCTTGCCTTCCTCGCTTCGCCTCGCTCGCATGTCCCTACTTTTTCGCATTGCCTCGCTTGCCAACCTCTGTTTTCGCAGCTAATACCTATTACTTATGTACTATTTACAATATTTACATCTTACTTATATCTACTTTCTCCCCTATTTACAATCTTTCCTTCTCCACTCCTCTTCCTCCTTCCTTCTCTTCATCTGCATCTTACCCAACACTCCCTTCACCCATGCTACTGCCCTTTTTTCCCCCTTTTCATGCAACAATGCCTCCATGCTTATCTCACTTCTTTCCACCTCCCCGCACTCCTCCAGCCAATGCTCCACTCTTGTATCCCCCTTTCCGCACAGTTCACACATCCTCGTCTCTCGAGAGAGCCAAAACCTATTGAAACCCTCCATGCACCCACACCTCATCCTCGCTATAGGTTCCTGACTTCCTTTCTCTCCTTTCACACACAAATATTGCGCTCTTGCCCTTGGCATAATCCACACATAGTTCCCGTTAAATCTTGACTCTCTTATTCTCTCTTCCCCTTCTGTCTTCTCTCTCTCCATGCTGTTTTGCTTAACCAATTCATAAACCTTCCTTCCTTCCTCATGCATCCTTCTCACTTCATCCATCTGCAATCCATTCATTATAAAATACCGTTCCCTCTCCGCCTCCATCTTCCCACCCCCTCCCCTATTCTCCTTCTCCCACCAACACTCCCTAACCAGCCTACTTCCCCCCTCTTCCAAAAATTTCTCCTCATATTTACACGCCCGGCTCCCTGCTAGAATTCCTACACTCGTTCTCCCCGTCTCCCTCCTGACAATATAATTAGGCGTGTTCCTTGCCAACCCCAGGGTCCACTTTACATACCTCTCCTGCGTTCTATTTACCTCTTCACTTTCCTTCCACCCCCACACCTCTACCCAATACAATAGCACACTCATCACTAGTGAATCAAACAATTTCATTCTCCTTCCAAAGTCATCTGCGAATAACTTCATTCCCAACCCCCACACCTGCCTCATCACCACATTTGCCCTCCTCACTCTCTCTTTTATGTGACCATCCACTCCCCCGTGAGTTTTCACTATTTTCTTCAATTTAGAAGTTGAATGATTCCTAAATATTTATTGTTTTTGAGCTTAAAAAATAAACACTATTGTTGAAAATTTGTCTTTTCACATCAAAAATGGAGGGATCAACTGTGTTGCAGGTAGAATTAGAATAGTGTTTAATTTATCCTCGAATTTATCTTGGAAACCGTACTTAAATTACATAACAGCTCAGGGGGGGGGGGGGACTTCGAGACATTTTGTCGTTGACAATTCAACTACTTCCTGAAAAATTTACTTTTTTTTGTATTTTTCTGATGAAAAGTCTATCGAAATCCATTTTGATGAAAATTCAACTATTCGAAGAAAAAACAATTTTTGAAAATGAAAAATTCCCTGTTTTAAGATAAATTTCATCTTTCTTGGATAAAAATGCAACTGCTTGGTTGAAAATTCAACAATCTTGTGAAGAAGTCATACTTTTTGGTTAAAAATTCGTATATTTAGCAAAAAATTAAGTTGTAGTTTACAATTCTTTTTTTGGTTTTGGAAAGTAAACTGAAATCTTCTTTGGATGAAAATTTAACTATTTTTTTGAAGTTTTTTTTTAATTCATCTGTTTTTGAAGGAATATTTCATCTTTCTTGAATATAAATGCAACTTTTTGGTTAAAAATTCAACTTTTTTTGGAAAATTTATCCCCTTGATTTCAAAATTCACCTGATTTAGCAGAAATGACATCTTTCTTGGATAAAAATGCTACTTTTTGGTTTAAAATTCCACAATTTTGTTGAAAAGTCATACTTTTTGGTTGAAAATTCTGCTGTTTTTTCAGAAAATTCAACTATTTTGTAAAAAAATTTACATTTCGGTTAAATTTAATATTTCGGTGTGGAAAAGAGAACCGAAATCTTCTCTTGATTAAAATTCAAATATTTTTTTTTCAATTCATTTTTCTTTCAACTAAAAATTCCTCTTTTTCAAGAGAAATTTCATCTTTCTTGGATAAGAATGCAACTCTTTGGTTGAAAATAAAACGATTTTGTTGAAAAGTCATATCTTGGGTTGAAAATTCTACTGTTTTATTGAAGATTCAACTATTTCGGAGAAAATTTAATTTCTGTTCCAAATTTATATTTTGGCGTTAAAAATGAATTGAAAGTTTTTCTGGGTGAAAGGTCAACTAAAAAAAAAACAATTTGTCCTTGTTTTATTATAAATTCATCTGTTTAAGTACACATTTCATCTTTCTTGGATAAAAATTCAACCATTTTTTAGAGAATTTAACTATTTTGTTAAAAATTCATACTTTTTGATTAAAAAAAATGTTCTTTTTGGATGAAAAATTCAATTTTGTTTGTAGAAAATTATTTTTTGGTAAAAAATTCATATTCTGAGCTTCAAAAGTCAACTGGGATCATTTTTCAATGAAAATTCATTTATGTATTTTTTGTTTATTTTAACATAAAAATTCATCTGTTTAAAGAGAAATTTCATTTTCTTTTGTGACAAAAATGCAACTATTATGTAAAAAATTTAAAAATTGTGTTAGAAAGTAATCCTTTTTGGGTTCAAATTTATCTTTTTGGATTGAAAATTCAATTCTTCTTGTAAAGACTTATTTCTTGGTTACAAATTCATCTTTTAATCGTAAAAAGTCAACTAAAATCTTTTTTAACAGAAACTTCAACCATTTTTTAAATTTATCTGTTCGATTTATAAATTCAGCCGCTATGGAATAAAATTTCTTCATTATGAAAATGCAATTTTTGGTTAAAAATGATTCTCCTTTGCTTGAGTATTCAACTATTTTGTTTGAAAGATTTGGTTAAATCAATTCGTTAAGAGATCATTTTTTTAAGAGTTATATTTTTAGTTGAAAATTCATCACTTTGGTTGAAAGTTTGACTATTTTGTTCGAAATTATTCTTGTTAAATTGAAAATTCAACTACTTGGGTAAAAGTTGAACTACATTTAAAATTTTTTTTTCATTGAAGAACTTCAACTGTTTAGTGGAAAATTATTTTCTTTTTTTTCAATTATTTTTTAAAGTGAAAATGTAACTATCCGTTTTTTTATTATTGATCTTTTTCAGTTGATATTTTTTTTCGGCAAAAAATAATTCTCTTGATTTAATATTTCATTTTTGTTTTGGGTAAAAATGCATCAGTTTCGTGGGAAAAAAATTTTTTGCCTGAGGCATATTTTTGGATAAAAATTCTTCAGTAAAAAATCAACTGTTATATTAGAAATTCAAATATCTGGTTGAAAATTCAAGTATTTCGTTAAAAAGCCATCTTTTATAGTAAAAATTATGTGAGAAGATTTGATGCCTGGGGGATTCCGAATTTCCCCTGAAATCTCACTATTTTATGTAAATTAACAAAATAGTTGAAAGTTCAACAAAAACAAGATGAATTTTCAACAAATAATGTAATGATTGATATTTTAACTTTAAATTATTTTTCTACTAAAAAAACATATTTTCAATACATTATATAAATCTTCAACCACATTCTTAATTTTTAAACTGAAAAAGATAAATTTGCAACCAAAATGCAAAGGTTAAATCTTTATTACGAAAAATGAATTTTCAATAACCAAAAAACGAAGAATTTCCTATGAAACAGTTGAATTTTCTATTAAAATTTTTAATTTATCATCCAACAAAACAATTTTTCTACAAACCAGTTGAATTTTCAACACCAAATCATGAATATCCACAAAAAATTTAATTTTCAATCAAAGGGTTGAATTTTCAACTAAATGGTCAAGTTATCATTAAAACAATTAATTCGTAACAAGCAAAAAACGAATTATCAAAAAAGTAGAAGTATTTTTGACCGCAAAGATCTGATAGTTAATGTTTTAGCCAAAACACATTTTTATTTTGAATCGAAAATAATTTTAAACAAAAGTCATAAATAATAATCCAAGCAGTTTAATTTTTAAACAAAAATAATAATTTTCTATCAAAAAAGAGAAACGCTTAATAATGTTCATAAATTTTCTATCAAATAGTTCAAGATTCAACTTGAAAATATATATTTTGTATCAAAAATGAAATAGTTGAATTTCCAATGAAAAAATTAATCGTCAATCAAAAAGATGAATTTTAAAAGAAAATTTTTTAACAAAATAGTTATATTTTCAACAAATGTCTATTATTACATTATCGTTCAAAGTTCATTTTTTTTTTAACTTGAACTACCTTGTTGAAGATTAAATGACTGTGTTATATAATAATATTTTGGATTAAGATTGATAATTTTAGTTGAAAATGTATTTTCTTGTTTGAAAATTCATCTTTTTTGTTTGACTTTCTTATTAGACAAATAATCTTCATGCTGTGAAATTTTTCCTTTTTTGGATGAAAATGCAACTGTTTTGTTAAAAATTAAGCTGTTTAAAAGAAAATCCATCTTTTGACTTGTGAATTCAACGATTTGGATTAAGTTTCTTTTTTTATTTCTCAAATGAAAAATCTCCATCTGTTGAAAATTTGTCTGTTTGGTTGAAAATTTGACTCCTTTCTTTAAAATTATTTTTTTGTGTTTCTTGAAAATAATTGCTTCTCCTGAGAATATTATTTTTTCGATTTTCAGTTAAAAATTTATCTGTTTCAGTTGAAAGTTCAACTATTTGCTTGAAAATTCGTCTTTTTTAGAATGAAAATTAATCTTTTTTTTTGTTTAGAATTCAACTTTCCTCTCAAAAATTCAACTATTGAGTTTAAAATATAATTTTTTGTGGTCGAACTGAAATCTATTTTCAATCTTCTTTCTTAAATCTATTCATCAATTGGGTTGAAAATTCATATTTTTGGTTTAAAATACAACTATTTTCGGTCAAAGTTTAATCTTTTTTGTTTGAAAATTTGCCTATTTGGTTGAAAGTTTAACTGTTTTGCTGCTAATTCGTCTATTTGGATACAAAATTCCTACTTTTGTACTGAAAATTAATTATTTTTTGTTGAAAATACATTTTTTTTCGACAAATTTAATTTTTTGTTCGGAGATGCATGTTTTTCTGGTTAATATTCAATATTTTTTCTGAAAACTTGACAAATTGAATGGACATTTATTTATATGATACCAAATTTAACTGTTATTTGAAAAATTCAACTATTTTGTTAAAAATGTCACTATTGTGTTGAAAAGTTGTTTTTTTGTTGAAACTTTAAAATATTACTTTTTTTGTTGAAAATTAAACTTTTATAGATAGATAATTCGGCTCTCGGGATGGAACATTAATTTTTTGTTTAAAATTCAACTTTCTTCTAAAAAATTTAACTATTTGGTTGAAAATGACTCTATTTTTGGTTGAAGTATTTTCTTTTCTGTTTGAAAATTCGACTGTTTGGTTGAAAATTTATTTTCGTTCATAGAAAATTTAAGTATTTCATTGAAAATTCAACCATTTTGCTGGAAAGCAAAATTTTATTGAAAATTCAAATATTTTTTTAAAAAGTGATCTTTTTTGGTGGAAAATTCAATAGCTTTGTTGATAATTCGGTTATTTGGATAAAAAATTCAACCTCTTGAATTGAAACGTAATATTTGTTGCTGAAAATTCAACTTGAAGTTTCGAAGATTTAACTTTTTCGCCGAATGATTATGTCTATATGGATAGAAAATTTGGCTTTCTGGGTGGGAAACTAATTTTGTTTTGTTGAAAATTCAATTTTCTTATGAAAAATTCAACTATTTGGTTGAAAATGCAGCTATTTCTGGTTAAAGTTTAATATTTTTGGGTTCAAAAATTCAACCATTTGTTTGAAAAATCATCTTTGTGTATAGAAAATAGAAGTATTTCTCCAAAGATTCAAATATTTTGTTGGGAATTTCATTATTTTGCAGAAAATTCAAGTTTTCTTTCAGTTCATATTATTGGTGTAAATTTCAACTGTTTGGTTGATAATTCCTTTTTTTTTCTTCTAAAAATTTGTCCTTCTGGTTTGGAAATATATTTTTTTTTTTGAAAATTTAACTTTCCCCCAGAAGATTCAATTATTCGGTTAAAATTGCACCTTATTTAGGTTGGTGTTTAATATTTTTTCTACAAATTCAAATATTTGAATGAAACTTCATTTTTGTGGTACGAAATTACACTATTTCGTTGAAAATTCAACTATTCTGTTGATCAGTCATATTTCATGGTCGAAAATGCATCCTATTTTTAAAGAATGTGTCCTTTTATACTGAAAGTTCATCTTTAATGACAGAAAATACCAATTTTTCAGTTAAAATAAATAAATAAATGAGAAATTTCTCAATTTTAATTCTAAAATAGTTTTATTCATTGATAAAATATCCTATGTTAAACGTTTTATAAAATATAAATGCTAGTCTTCCAACATGAATGATCAGGGAAAATGGAAAATTGCTCAGGGAAAAATCATCAAAGACTCATCAAATTTTGAAAATGAAGTTTCAAATAGCTATTTAGTAAATTAAACTATCGAAAATCGATAGCTTTTAAAGATTTTCATTCCAATAAGAAAGAATCAACCATCTCAAGATTCTTTTTCAACCATTCAAGGTTTTCTGTAGAAGATCTACTTCTGGAATTGAATTTACGGTCCCTGGAGGGATTTTAATTATTGTAAGCAAGTACCGAGCGAGAAAAGAGCCTCGCTTGAATTCTTACTTAATGACTTATGCAGTCGCGAGGAATTTCAGCTGCCCCTTTTGTTCAGCAATAAAAAAGAAACTTTTCAAATCGTCACTTAAGAATTTATTGCTCTGCCTCAGAAAACTAGAGGATTTATTTTTTTCAGAGATTTCAAACATTTAACTGTTCAATCGGCGAGATGCTTAACTTTGAAGGTGAAGAAATAGAGCGCGAAGGGAGTACAAAAACATGTTCTTATAAAAGTTTTACGCTGTTGGGATGCAGAAATGAGTTGGAAAATTTTTCTTACTTTTTAAGCGCTTCTTTTTGTTGGTGGCTTTGGCTTCATCTTCTTGATCCATTCTGGAAAATGCTGTATCCAGTAAAGAAGTTACGTGAAGTGGATTTACATAATGCAAAATTTAGATTTCTTTTTGAAGATTACTCTTGCTGTTTTGATAGTGGGTTTCATATTACTTTTTCCTGAATGATGATATTCTGAAGTTTCTTCACAAACTTAAATTTCAAAATATCTAAACTCTGTTTATACTTAGCACTTAGGTGAGAGGCACACTTCCAATCTAATAAGGTTTTCTCGTTTCAGGTAAGACGAGAATGAGTAGATCCCGAAGTTCAAGTTGGAGGAAGGGTAAGCTAAGCTGACACTCTTGGTTATCGATTTTTCAACTAGTTAATAAAAACATACCTTCACGAATCTTCTCTTATCGAGAAGGGCTTTTACACTCTTTGAATGGATAATATCCAAAAAAATGTTTTCTAAAAATTTGAAGACTTTCAATATCTGCTTTTCTCTTTTTTGATTTGAAGATTTAAAGAGGAAATTCCTCTTGACTAAAAAATTATCACGAATTGTTCACATACAGTTGTTGCCAGTAAACAATGATGAAAAATGAAGAATTTAAAAAAAGTTGTCTGCCTAATTCAGAATCTTCGGAAAGTGTTCAAAAGGTAGGGGAGCGTGGGGAGTTGTGGGCCACGCTTTGTTTTCAAGACATAACTTCTCTGAACATCGATAAATTGTCAATGTGTGAACTGGTATTTGTAGTAAACTTCTCAGTGTATCAACTGGAGACCACTATTAATAAAATTCGTTAATGCGCGGGAAATATTCAGGATGACGTACATCTTATCAAAATCGATATTTTTGATTTTGGTGGGGAGTTGTGGGCCATGACAAAAAATAAATAAAAATGGCATATTCCAGTACTTTATGTTTGTTAAAGTTGCAGTAAATAAAAATTAATGATTTTAAAAAGAGTAACAAAAAATTATTCTGATTCACAATGTATGCATGCGTAATATCCGGTTCTCATGTTGGCAAATTTCAAGTGCGCCGCACGATCGCACATGTTGCAGTGAACTGTGTTGTTCCGATTGATATTCATTGTTTCAACACAATTGACATTCTAAATTCACTCTAACATCACTTTTCAGAACAAGAGAAAAGAAGGTTCACTTCAAAAATTGAAATACGCATTAGGAAAGTTTGGCCCACGACTCCCCACTAACGGTGGACCACAACTCCCCACAGCCGAGATTCACGAAATGACCGAATTGCCATACACACAATGAATGTTTTACCGAAATTGTTTGATTGAATTTAAAGCCAATTGCTCAAGGAATATTGTGCAATAACGTGCCTTTGAAATCTGCTGTAGAACGGGACTTCGAATATCAACAACTTGAGTTGTACACAAACTATTATTTTGATTTCTTCAATCAACAATGTCAAAATACTAACTACGCCTGTTGAGACTATGGGTCGAGTTCACAAAAGTGAGCTCATACAAAGAGAGTCTTTTGGCAGTGGTTAAAGCAATCTTACCACCCACGAATTGGCGTAGATTGAGGTGGCCCACGACTCCCCACGGTCCACGACTCCCCACAGCCCACAACTCCCCACTCTCCCCTACATGTTTTTTTTTTAGATTGAGTCGTATGCACACATTTTGGAATAAATTTAATTTATCGAACTTGAAATTTCTTCAGCTTAAACCAAAGATATATGTTGTCATTATGCCTTCTCAAAAAATATTGTTCTTCTGATTTAGGGATTAAAATTTTTTTTTTTTTTTGCTAGTTTGTATGGTTTTGAAAACCACGAATATAGTTTCGGTAGAAGCAAAATGATGAACGGATTTTTTGGTTGAGGATGAAGAAATATCAGGTTTGACATACTCAAATTTTTTCAAAAAAGTGTGCATTTAGCCTAATCAAAAAAACATATTTTTGCTCATTTTCAAAAAACTCCAGATAACACAAGACACTTTTTTCGAATTCATACTTTTTTAGTATTTTTAGAAAGCAAAAAACTGCATTGTTGTTATTAAAAAAAGAGAGCTCAAACGATTTAATTAATTTGACAATTTTTTATTTCGATCTAGTATGTAATCAATCTTCATTGAAAAATATTTGAAAGTATTGAACAAACTTCACATTTTTTACCCTATTCCCTCTTTTTCCGCTTTTCAGAGAATTTCTCTTTTTCCCCTGTTTCCCAGAGACTTGAAAAATTCTACTATTTGGTTGGAAATTCAACTATTTTATCGAAAATTCAACTATCTTCTTAGTCCTATTTTTTTCAT
Organism: Andricus quercusramuli; assembly: GCA_932178445.1. Taxonomy (NCBI): domain Eukaryota; kingdom Metazoa; phylum Arthropoda; class Insecta; order Hymenoptera; family Cynipidae; genus Andricus; species Andricus quercusramuli. The sequence goes on along the minus strand of CAKNXH010001910.1, from coordinate 94,658 downwards.
GAAAATTTAATTTATTGGTATTCCAGTTAAACTATTTTGTTGAAAATTAATTTTGTTGTTGAAGATTCGTCATTTTAGTTGAAAATTTAACTATTTTGTTGAAAATTCGTTTTTTTTTTGTATTTGAAAATTCATTCCTTTTTAGTTGAAAATATTTTTTTTTCTAACTGACAATTTAACTTTTCCACTTTTTGTTGATAATTGATCTTTTACAGTCGAATATTCGACTAGTTGGTCAAAAATTGAATTATAGCTGAAGTTTATATTTTCGAGTTAAAAATTCTTCTTTTTGAAAAGAAAATTCAACTTTCTTCTGAAAAATTGGTCTTTTTTGCTTCAAATTTAACTATTTTGTTAAAAATGCGACTGTTTTGTTGAAGATTCCTCCTATTTGATAGAAAATTATTCCCATTTGATAGAAAATGGTCCGTTTGAATTAAAAATTAATCTTTTCTTATTAAAATTTAACTTTTTTGTTAAAATTTCAACTCCTTCGTTAATAATTCACATTTTTATTTGATTATTCATAATTTTGATTGGAAATTTCAACCATTATGCTGATAATTTTATTTTCTTTTAGCTGCAAATAAGTTTTTTTCTAATTTGAGATTTGACTGTTAGTTTTTTGGTCGAGAATCAAACTTTTTTGTGAAAAATTAACTTTTTTGTTGAAAATTTACCTTTGGGGTAAAATTATAAAAAAATATAGATATTGTTAAAAATTCAAATATTCTGTCAAAAATCATGATTTGTGTTAAAAAATCAAGGTTTTGTTAAAAATTCGTCTTTCTGGATAGAAAATGCCTCCCCTTGGATTGAAAATTCATCTATTTTGGTGGAGAAGTATTTTCTGTTGGAAAAGTTCTTGAGTGAAAATTCATCTTCCTTGGGTAAAGATCAAACCATTTTCTAAGAACATTTTTCTTTGATTTGAAAATTCAACTATTCGGTTGAAAATGCAACTTTTTGGTTGAAAATTCCACTAGTTTTACGAAATTTGAATTATCTTGTTGGTCATATTTTTTTAAATGAAAATTCAACTGATTCAATTCCAACTTGAAGCATTTTGTTGCGAATTAATTTTTTGTTGAAGATTCGTCATTTTGGTTGAAAATTTGAGTACTTTGTTGAATTTTTTTTTAGTTGTAAAAAGTCGTGAAAAAGTTTTTGGCTGAAATTTCATCCTCGGTCCAACATTTAACTTTCTTCTGAACAGTTCATCGTTTTGGCATGAAAATTAATCAATTTGGTTCAAAATGCAACATTTCTGTTGAAGTTTAACTTTTTTATTGAAAATCCAACTATTGGGGGTAAATATTTAACTATTTTGTTGAAAAAAAATAGTTTGTAAAAAATTCAACTATGTTGTTACAACGCCATATTTTTTATTGGAAAAGTTTTCGACTGAAAATTCATCTTCCTTGGATAAAGATTCAACAGTTTTCTGACAAAAAATTTATTTGACTTGAAAATTCAACTATTTGTTCGAAAATTCAGCTTTTTGGTTGAAAATTCAACTATTTTGTTCAAAATTCGTCTCTTTTACTTGAAAGTTTAGCTATTGGGTTGTAAATGGAACTGTTTGTTCTCAAATTAATTTTTTTTTCCTTCAAAATTTATCTCTAATTTCTTCCGTTTTGTGAGTACTTTGCGCAGTAATCCCTGCAATAATTTTAATAATTTTTTTCACCGCTCCGCCTTACTTTAAAAACCCGAATTAATTCCACCTGTGGAAGTGACATTTAAGAAATGGGACTGTAAATTGTTTTTCTGCAGATGCTAAACGGTAAGTGCATAACCATGAAAATCTGTTAACAACGGATATAAAGAAAGGCGGAACAAAGGAAGCGACCTGGTGGTAACGGATCTGCGCCACTATATTTTATTTGGACTGTCAGAAACGATTTTCGACCCAGTAATTCACGAGGTAGCCATTCGCGCTCGCTATTCACAAGCACAAACGCCGGAGTATAGCGGGGGGAGGGGGCGTTCAGCAAACGGGCATTTAGCAATCGGCTATTTTGCAGAGCGCGGGCGTTTCGTTTCCCAGTGGCGGCAAATATTGTTATAGGGTAATCGGTACCATCGTTGGCCACCCTCCAATGACTGGCCACCTAATTTAAATATTCTTATACAAAGGAATGCTCACAAATAAAACTTTTTGTAAATAGTGCAGTATGAATAACAAACAATTCTGCAGCGTATTCAAAAAGAAACACTTAGCGACTGAGAACGGTTCTGTTCTATGCTAAGTTACCGACATCAGGTAATTACCATCGATCGGTAATGCAGATTTACCATCGTTCGGTAAGTGTGCCACAGCCTTATTTGAGGTTAGGAGCGTCCTCTTGTTGACAATTATTATTTTTTAAATGTTAGAATAGATATAACTAAACACTTTTGGATTTCAATTGAACTTGGTGATTGAAGGTACCTGATGGTAGTATACTAACTTGAAATGATGTATGGACATTGATAAATGGGTGGTCAACTATTGTTCTCATTATTCATGCGAAAACATTGCGATTGGTCACAATATTTTTTATAGACTATGAATATAATTTGTTGTCACTTTGACTAATCAAAAATGAGTGGAGATAATGTCAAAAACGGTTTTTGGTACTGGGCAAACATTACAGCTATCACAACAACCATGAAATATCCAACTTTTATTCAACGGAATCGTTTGGTCATCGTATGGTCATGTTTAGAAACCCAATTTTGTCGTTCGGACGAAGGAACTCAAAAAGATATTAAGTTTTCAAAATTAGAGTGCTAACTTCACGCTGCACAACAAGTTTCAATTTTTTCCGAAAAACTCATTTTTGACTTTGGAACCTCGAAATTGTGTGAGTTATAGAATAAGAAAGTAATTAGTTCCATACTTGTGTCAGCGCCTTCTCAAGTGGTAGTGACGTTCTTTGGTCAGCCGTCTCCTCAAATGTAATATAATCAGTCAGACATCCTCAAAGGAAGATTTTTCGAAAAATCAAATTTTTAGAAGACATTTATGATTTTAGCCCTTTTTTAGTCCTATGAAGCGGGGCTGAAGCTCTGCTTTTCAGGAATAAAAAGTAACTTCATACGCAAATCATAAAACATTATAACATTATATACATCTGTAAGCAATAATTTTGAGTCAATTGGCCTCATTACCGTGAAAACTGGGATACCAAAAATTTTCAAAGATTTAGAAATGTTTGCATTATCTAAATTTCCGTTTATTTTCAAAATTTGTAAGATGCTCGCAATTTCTAAAATGTTAAAAATTTCTGAAATTATAAGAATTATATAAATTTCTGAATCTTATAGAATGTTCAACTTTTTTAAAGTTTTTAATCTCAACAAAATATCTAATAGAATGGAGGATAGTCAGATTATTTTTTAGCACGAAAATATGAATATTCAACAAAAAAGTTCATTCTCAACAAATGAGTTGAATTCTAAACCAGAGACGAATTTTCCACGGAAAGTTCCAAGTTCGATTTCAATGTAAAAGGACGAATTTTCACCCAAAAATGGAATAGTTAAGTTTTCAGTAAAAAAAAGATAAATATTCAAAAAAGAACTTTATTTTCAACCAAATAGTGGGATTTCAAAAAAATCTGATCAATTTTCAATCCAAAATTGGAATAGTTAAATTCGCAGTTCATGAAATTGATTTTAAACTAAAAAAGTATGAATTTTCAAGAAAATAATTAAATTTCCAAGTAAAAAGATGAATTTTCTAGAAGACAGTTGAACTTACAAATAAGGAAGTCGAATTTTCAATCCTGAAAAACGAATTTTATATGAAAAAAGATAAATGTTCAAGAAAAAATTTGCATTTTCAATCTAAGAGGACGAATTGTCTATCTGAGAACACAAATGTTGAAAAGACACAAAACATTATTTTCAATGAAAAAACAATGAATTTTCAATTCAAAAGAAGACATTTTTATGCAAAAACATAAATGTTGAACAAATAATTGAATTTTCAACCAAAAAGGATGATTTTATAACAAAATAGTTTCATTTTCCACTAAGTAAGGAGAATTTCCAACAAAAAGAAAATAATTCTGAAACAGAAATATTATGAAAGAATTTTTGATTAAAAACAATTAACCGAGGGGTTAACAACTCATGAATTCGACGTATTTTTAGCCAAACAAATGAATTTTCGGTTGAACGAAGATGATTTTTTGACAAAATATATAATTTCCAACAAAATAATTAAATTTCAACGAACAAGTTCAATTTAAACCAAAAATATGAACTCTTAATATAAAAGGACCAGTTTTTCATCCAAAAAGGCAAATTTTCAACAAAACAGTTGAATTTTAATCAAACAGTTGATTTTTCAACCAAATGGTAAAATTTTCTTAGAAAATAAATTAAACTTTCACCAAAAACCGACTAAATTTCGAGCAAAAGATTATTTTTCATGATTTATTTATTATTCATTTCTTAATATCTATTTCAACACAAAAAAAATTTAATTTGAAAATGAGAAAAAGTTGAGTTCAACCCAAGAAGGTGAATTCTCAATTAAATAGTTGAAATTTCAGAACAAAAAAAAATTTTAATTTCAACTTAAAGTTGAATCTTCAACTAAAAACTATTTATTTTCAATTAAAAATTGAAATAGTTAGGTTTTTAGTTCGAGAAATTGATTTGCAACCCAAAAAATATAAATCTTTGGTAAAATAGTTGAATTTCCAAGCGAAAGCATGAATTCTTAGAAGAAAGTTAGATTTTTAATACGAGAATATGGTTTTTCAACAAATAAGTTCATTTTCAAGAAAATAGTTAACTATTTAATCCTTAAAGTTAAATCTTCAAACGAAAATGTAATCTTTTAATTTTCAGTTGGAAAAATTTAATATTTACAACAACAACAGAAAACTAATCTTTAACAAAATATTTAAATTTTGAGCCAGAAATTAATTCTAAACTAAAATTTCGAATCTTTAGAAAAAAAATCAATTTCATTCATATGCTTCTACCAAGAAAGATTTCAATTTTAAGTGGGGAGTCGTTTAATTCAACCAAAAAGAACACTTTTCAATAAAACAGTTGCATTTTCAACACGAAAATATGAATCTTCAACAGAAAATGTTATTTTCATTAAAATTGTTGAATTTTCAACTGAAACGATCCATTTTTGATCAAAAATTCAATTGTTAAATTTGCAGTTCGAAAAATGGATTTTCCACCAAAGAAATACGAATTTAAACGAAATAATCAAACTTTAAGCAAAAAGATGATTTTTTAGGGAGACAATTGGACTCACCAACCAGAAAGATGAATTTGTAATCCTCGAAGGAAAATTTTATATAAAAAAGACGAATTTTCAAGAAAAATGTTACATTTTTAACCAAACAGTTGAATACTGACCTTAATAGATGAATTTTCTACCTAAAATGGAATCGTTAAATTTTAATTGAAAGCTAAAAAGTTAAAGTTGATATTTCAAGTGAAAAAAAAAAATTTCAACCATAAGCAGTTAAATTCATCAATAAAAGATGAGTTCAAGATAACAAAGAGTGGAAAGGGGCGAGGGAGCCAAAATGCCACATTTTGGCGTATAGACTACTTGTTCGAAATTATATCAAAAAGTATGTGGTGTCGTTAGAAAGGCTGATTCTTTGGCTACAAAATTAACTGGTGGCACTTCGGCGTGGTTCGCCCATTACAGTTTCTACCAGCGTTTAAAAGAGACGCTTTGTTTGTGCTCAACTGTAAAAACGTGGGGCGAGGCAACCAACCATTTCAGCAGTTATTAGGCAGCACACAACGTTTTAATACACAGTTATTTAATAATGTATAAGTTCATCAGTAGGTCCAAGGTGATATATGAAAATAAAATACAAAGTTAAATGTCTTCTCTAAGAAATCAAACAAAAAACAAAAAATTGGAAAAAATTCGGAGAAATGAATATGCCACTTTCGGTGCTGCTGTCCGAGGTTTCATAAGGACTTTATACCTTCTTTGGGTAGCGTCGTCAATGCCGCCACGGGCAATTCGCTTTTTAGCCTTTTCGGCATAATCTGCCGTTTGTTGGCTACCTCGCCCCGCATGTTCTTTTTTCCACAAAAATTTTCCACAAAAAAAAAACTATTTTGAATATCGAAAAACCAACCATTTCATCGTGTTGAGCACAAAATTCTACCGCGGAAAATACTTTCTTAACTTTGTCTACAGAACCAGTACACGAAGGATAAACAAACGTACATCAATAGAATATTCCTTCTGCTAATAGTTTTTCACAAATTATGTTGCTTTTTACAGAATGCGACAGTCACGACACTTAACTTTCAGCAAGTACGGAGGACTAACCTAACCGACCTTACATTAAAAAGATGCGCGATTTCAATAAACGCTGTGGGAATAAGAATAAATTGGCTGCCTCGCCCCACTGGCTGCCTCGCCCCGCTGGCTGCCTTGCCCCCACTGGATGCCTCGCCCCGTTCTACTCTAATGATTGATTTTTGAAGCGAAGAGTCCATTTTCAAATGAAAAATGCTTTAACTGAACTAAGAAGATTCTTTTTTAACAAGAAAACATCAAATGTTTGATGAAAAGACGAATTTTCAATCCAAACAGATGATTTCTGAAAAAATAGTTGAAAATTTAGTTTTCAAAAATGACCAAACGATGAGCAAACGTTTCCAGTGAACAAAAATTGAATATTTTATGGTTTTTGTGCTGTATTTCACCACAATCATCCACAATCATCATTGTGTTTATCTGGCATTATTGTTAATTTCTTTGAATATAAATTGTTCACCACTCTTGACGTTCAACTTCCTATGGTGATTTGAATCTTCATGAAATTTAATATCCAACTGTTTATTTCAAATTTTTGTTCAACATCCATAGTGTTTTTTACAAATTGTTGAACTGCAAAAATTTCTTGAGTGGCCAATAGGGTGGTCCAAACAATTTTTTTCGAATTTTTATGGGGACAGCCCCCAAATTGGTTCAAATCCACCCAAAAATAAATCCATTTTTTTTGTTTCGAAAAATATGATACTTAGGGGGGACGCAAGCCCCATGAAGTTTAACATGTATTTCCCATAAGGAAAAAATACGTTTTTGTAAATCTTATTTAGAATCCTCAATATTATCTCAATCGAGTTGAAACTCGACATTTCTCTTCACAATTAGCCATAGAATACGAATAAAATATCACTTTTCAAATATCACCCCCACAAGTCTGCTTTATAGGGTCCCAAAGAAACCCCATAAGTGAAAAAATGGGTCTTGCGAGTTTTTGGCGCTAATTATGATTTTTTTGCGGTTTTTTTCAATGCGAATTGTTTCTGATACATAAAATATTACTTTATACTGAAAATTAGATATTTTCATAAACTGTTTAAACAATTTATTATTGTTTTTAGCAATTTTCTCATATAATGGAGTTAGAAAGATAGTTTTTTCACAAATTTTCCATTTGTTGTCCAAATTTAAATTAGAGGGAAGTGATGGTTCATGAGTGTTAAGAATAGTGATTGTTTAAAAAATGTATTATAATTTTTAACAATATTATATTTGAATAATGCTAGAGAGATGCGTTTTTTTTTAATTTTTCGCTTTTTGTCCAATTCTCATTTGGAGTGGAGTAATAATAAATTCAAGTTGACAGAATAATTGTTTCAACAATTTATTATAATTATTAATAATATTATATTTGAATAATGCTAGAAAGATGCAGTTTTTTTTTTAATTTCTGTCTTTTGGTTCAATTTTTATTTGCAGTGAAGTAATAATGGATTCAAGTTAACAAAATAATTGTTTGAACAATTTGTTATTATTGTTGATAATATTCTCTTTGCTTAATTGGTAGAATGTTGCGGTTTTTCCTGAAATTTTCAACTGTCTGTTTATTTTTTATCAGGCGTGACTTAATAATTAATTAGATTTAGCAAAAATAATTGCTTGAACAAATTATTATTGTTTATGACTATCTTCATCTACATCAATTGCGCCTGATAGTGCGGTTTTCGGCAGTTTTTACCTTTCTGTCCTTTTTTCACTTAGTGAGGTAATAATTAATTAAAGTTAAAAAAAAGTTGTTTAAACAATTTAATATTGTTTATCATTATCTTTTTTTATATAAGTGCTAGAAAGTGGCGGTTTTTTTTCTGAAATCTCCCATTTTGCATCGCCTTTTCATTTATTAACGAATAATGAGCCAGCCACAACAAAAATGATTTTTCGAATGATATTGTTGTTTTAAGTGAATTATTTGTGCTCTTTTCGCAATATTGGAAAAAAAAATTTAAAAAGCTATTTTACACAAGAGACAGAAATCAATATTAAATTGTTTAAACAACTTCTTTGTTAACTTTAATTGATTATTACCTCACTAAGTGAAAAAAGGCCAGAAAGGTAAAAATTGTCGAAAAACCGCAAATATCAGGCGCAATCGATATAGATGAAGATAGTCATAAAGAATGATAATTTGTTCAAACAATTATTTTTGCTAAATCTAATTAATTATTAAGTCACGACTGATAAAAAATAAACAAACAGTTGAAAATTTCAGGAAAAACCGCAACATTCTAGCAATTAAGTGAAGAGAATATTATTAATAATGATGATAAATTGCTTAAACAATTATTTTGTTGACTGTAATTCCTAATTACTTCACTCTAAATAACAATTGGATAAAAAGACAGAAATTTAAAAAAAAACGCATCTTTCTAGCATTATTCAAATATAATATTATTAATAATTATAATGAATTGTTTAAACAATTACTATTGCTAATATTGATGAACTATTATTTCCCTCTAATTGAAAATTTAGCAACAAATGGAAAATTTGTGAAAAAACCGCTTCTAACTCCATTCTGTGAGAAAATTGCTAAAAACAATAATAACTTGCCTAAACAATTCATGAAAATATCTAATTTTCAGTATAAAGTAATAAGTTATGTATTAGAAACGATTTCCATCAAAGAAACCGCAAAAAAATTATAATTAGCGCCAAAAACTTATGGGGGTGATATTTGAAAAGTGATATTTTATTCATATTCTATGGCTAATTGTGAAGAGAAATGTTGAGTTTCAACTCCATTGAGATAATATTAAGGATTCTGGATAAGTCTTGCAAAAACGTCTTTTTTTCTTATGGGAAATACATGTTAAACTTCATGGGGCTTGCGGCACCCCTAAATACAATATTTTTTTTTTTTTACAAAAAAAAATAGATTTATTTTTGGGTGGATTCGAACAAATTTGGGGGGTGTCCCGATATAAATTTAAACAAAAAAAATTTTCCAATGCATTTTTGGACCCCCATAATGGCCAATCATTGTACCGATTACCCTACATTTGTATCCCACGTTTGAGCAGATCAACGTTTCAGCAAGTTATAGATATACACTCGCCAAACTCGGTACTCGACCCTCCAATTGCGATATTAAAGGTTGGTTAATGAATCCAAAGTTTGGAAGACGGGCTATCGACCTCCATTCAGCTTTATCAAATCCCTGCGAGCTGGAATAGCAGAACCACTCCTACCATGAAATGGCAGATAACTGCAAAATATTACAAAGCGAAATTGCTGGATAAAAGTATTTATTTCGAAACTCGATTCGAAAGGAATTCTTTCTTATTATTTCTAAAGAATCCATTGTTCAAAGAGTGCTCGTTCGTGCTGTATCCACTTAAAACGAATAATAGAGGATTAATTGAGGAGAGATTCACGCTTTATGTTCATTACGATTTCATTATACGAATTTTCAGCAGCGAAATGAGTAGCGATGAATTATCAGCCGCATCGGATTTAATAGAATATTCAGAGCATTACAGGAACTGCAAATTGAGTTTAAATATGTATTTGGACAGGTTTATGTTACCAAAATTGGGAGTGGGTATCTGGGGAGTTAATATGAAAAAAAATTAGTTGGTGATTCAACAAACTTTGCATTTAAAAAATGACACAAATGCTACTATTTTTTTACTTGCTTATGCAACTATTTTTTCACTTTGTCTTTAAACATATTTTCAAACTTCTTCGCTTCTTCTTCCCTTTTTTGAAATAAAATTTCTTTTCTTTCCGAAAAATAAAATTTATCTTGTTTATTTAAAAGTTAATTCTTTTCAATCAAAAAATCGGCTATTATATCCTTGGCTTAGAATTTACCTTTTTTGGGTTTGAAATTCTACTATTTGGCTGAAAATATAATTATTTGTTTGAAAACTGAACTATTCTGTTCAAAACTATAAAATTATATTTTCACTCAAGAATTCAAATACTTCATTGAAAATTAGGCTTTTCTGGTGGAGATTTATTTTATTGGCTGCAGATCTAACTATTTTGATGAAAATTCACTTTAAAAAAATAAAAATTCATTTTTTCACTGAAAACTTAACTATTTCATTTTTGGGTAAAAATTCCTCCTTTTAGATTGAAATTGAACTTCCTTCTTAAAAATGTTTCAGTTTCCGTTTAAAGCAAAATTTTCATTTGAAAGTTCTTCGTTGAAGATTCATAATTTCAGTCCAAAATTCGTCTCTGGTTTAAAATTGAACTACTTTGTTGGAAATGGATTTTTTTTTGAAGATTCACATTTTCGTGATGAAAATTAAGATGTTTTATAACAGATTTGTCTTTTGGATTGAAGTAAATGCTTTTCATTTGAACTCAAATTTTTTTGTGTGAACATATGAAAATCAATTTTATATTTGTTGTTAAAGATTTAAAATTTCAGTAGAAAATTCGCGTCTGGTTTAAAATTTTAACTAATTTTTCAAAAATAAATTTTTTTGTGGAATATTTACATTACCGTGATGAAAACAAAATGTTTTATTACAGATTTGTCTTTTGGATTGAATTCGAATGCTTTCTTTAATTTTTAAAATCTTTTTTTGTTGAAATATAAAAATAAATTTCATATTTGTTATTAAAGATTCACAACGTCAGTTTACAATTCGTCTCTGGTAGAAAATGCAACTAATTTGTTGAAAATTATTTTTTTCTGTTGAATATTAATTTCTTAAACTGGAAATTGAATAATTACATTTTTTTGTTGAACTTATCATGAACTTATTATGAGAAATTGTTTGTTATTATCAAAATATGAAGAAATTTCAGAATTGTTATTCCTATTTTTGTATGAATTTATAAAATTTTTGAAAGTTGATGAGAAAGTTAATTGTAAAATCTGTGGTAAATATGAACAATAAAACGTTTTGAAAACTATATAACTTTTGAAAATTGGAGAGTTTTATAGAAATTTGAGAAATTATAAAAATGTTAGGATTTTAGAAAATTTTAAACTTTAAAAATTGACAAAAATTGGAACCATTAGAAATTAAAAAATTTTTCAGAAATTTTGAACATTTGATAAATTTTAATAATTTTGAACATTCGATAAATTCTGATAATTTTATAGATTTTGAGCATTTGATAAATTTTAATAATTTCATCAATTTTGAATATTCTATAAAAATTTATAATTTCAACACTTTTTAAGAAATTTTGAAAATTTTAAATATATGCGAAATTTAGATAATTAAAAAAAATTGGAACATTCTAAAATTTTTTTTAATTTTTGAAATTTAAATTACGTTAAAAATTTAAAAATGTTGAACAATATTTTCAAAAATTTGAATGATTTTAGAAATTTTTAACATTCCATAAAATCAAGAAACATTAAAAATCTCGATAAGTTGGAAAATTTTACAAATTTTCAATATTTTGCAAATTTTAGAAATTTCACAAATTTTAGAAAATTTTAGAAATTCTAGAAAATTTTACAAAATTTTAAAAAATTTTCCGAATTTTAGACAATTTTAAAAATTTTAGTAAATTTTACAAATTTTAGGAAATTTAAAAAATTTTAGAAAATTTTACAAATTCTAGAAAATTTCATTTTTAGAAATTCAGAAATTTTGATTGTTTTCTGAAATTTCAATAATTTTGAACATTATCTAAATTTTATAAATTTTGATAATTTAAAAAATGTGGAACATTCTAGAAATTTTCATAATTCTAGAAAAATTTAAATAACGTTAAAATAAACAAATTTTGAACACAAATTTCAGAAATTTTAATGATTTTATAAATTTTCAACATTCGATAAGATTAAGAAACATTCGAACTTTTGAACATTTTTAATATTTAAAAAAGTTTGAATATTTTACGCATTTCAGAAAATTTTACAAAATGTAGAAAATTTTACATATTTTAAAATTTTTTACAAATTTTAGAAAATGTTACATATTTTAGAAAACTTTACATATTTTGGAAAATTTTACATATTTTAAAAAATTTTACATGTTTTAGAAAATTTTACAAATTTCAAAAAATTTCACAACTTTTAGAAAATTGGTGAAATTTTAGAAAATAGAACATTTTCCAAAATTAAGAAATCTTGCAAATTTTGATATGTTTGAAAATTTTTAATATTTACG
>CAKNXH010001910.1:59251-82240 GCA_932178445.1 Andricus quercusramuli | reverse complement strand
AAATTTAACTAATTATACAAATTTCAGAAAATTTTACAAATTTTAGAAAAACTGAGCATTTTAGAAATTTTGATAATTTAAAAAATTTGGTACATTCTAGAAATGTTGATAATTTTAGAAACCTAAATAACGTTAGAAATCTGAAAATTTTGAACATTAATTTCAGAAATTGAAATGATTTTACAAATTTTAAACATTTTTAAAATTCAGAAACATTAGAAATTTTGATAAGTTTGAAAATTTGTAATATTTTACAGATTTGGAATATTTTACGAATTTTGAATATTTTATAAATTTCAAAAAATTTCACAACTATTAGAAAATTGGTGAAATTTTAGAAAATAGAACATTTTCCAAAATTGAGAAATCTTGCAAATTTTGATAAGTTTGAAAATTTTTAATATTTAGGAAATTTGAATATTTTATCAATTTTAGAAAATTTTGCATATTTTCAAATTTTTTGCAAATTTTAGAAAATTTTACATATTTTAGAAAATTTTACATATTTTAAAAAATTTTACATGTTTTAGAAAATTTTACAAATTTTAGAAATTTTAACTAATTATAGAAATTTCAGAAAATTTTACAAATTTCAGAAAATGTTATAAAATTATAAAATGTTATAAATTTTAGAAAATTTTACAAATTTTAGAAAAATTGAGCATTTTAGAAATTTTGATCATTAAAAAAATTTGGTACATTCTAGAAATGTTGATAATTTTAGAAACTTAAATAACGTTAGAAATTTGAAAATTTTGAACATTAATTTCAGAAATTGAAATGATTTTACAAATTTTAAACATTTTTAAAATTCAGAGAGATTAGAAATTTTGATAAGTTTGAAAATTTGTAATATTTTACAAATTTGGAATATTTGACGAATTTTGAATATTTTATAAATTTCAAAAAATTTCACAACTTTTAGAAAATTTGTGAAATTTGATAAAATTGAATATTTTGTGAGATTCAGAAATTTTTATTCTTTCTAATAATTTCAGAAATTTTGAGAATTCAAAAATTTTGGAACATTCTAGAAATTTTCATAATTTTAGAAATTTATATAAAGTTAGAAATTTAAAAATTTTGAATATTAATTTCAGAAATTGGACTGATTTTAGAAATTTTTAACATTTCACAAAATTAAGAAATCTTACAAATTTTTAAAAGTTTGAAAATTTTTTACATCTTACAAATTTTGAAAATATACGGAAATTCAGATAATGCAAAAATTTTTTAAATTCTTGGAAAATTTCAGTACCAGAGTTTTTGCGGAGACACATCATATAATTTTTAAAGACACGGCTGACCCAACAAGGTCACTACCACTTGAGAAGGCACCGCTCGCGAGTATGGTGCTAATGACTCTTTTATTCGAAAACTCACAAATTTTTTTGATAAGATAACAATGTCTTCTGCAGCGTGGAGTTAGCAGTCCTATTTTGAAAACTCAATATCTTTCTCAGTTTCGCCGTCTCAACCAAAAAAATTGGTTTCCAAACGCAACGTAACGACATCCAATCAATTCCATCAAACAAAAGTTGGATATTTAATTGTTGGTGTGCTAACTTCACGGCCATAATGATCTTGTCTGAAAAGCCGGAGAACCTAAGGTCCGCTGCTTCACACTACTGTCAAATTAAACGCTCGTTATGCTCACCAGACGTCTGCAACTGGACGGACAACGACCCCCTCGAATCCTCCCGAGCTAAGTTTGGCCCGACACGATAGTACAAGTTTCAGGATTGTTTTCCATGGTGTAACGATCCCTTGGGAGTAATTGCGAAGTCGTTTTCGTCGAGTCAGCATGACAGGTGGAGAGAAAAAAAGACCAGGGTGGAAGGACAGATGGAAAGAGTGGCTTGGGCGTGGGTGAAGAGAAAAAGGGTGCTGGAGGATGAAGAGAAGAAGATAAAGAGGAACCGGGCTGCGTCCGCGTGGGGCCATCTATATGCCAGAAACACCGTAAATTTTCGAATATTTTCCGACCTAAAGTAAATCAAGCCCCACCCACAGCGGTTGGGGCTGTGACATCGTAATATGCAGAAACGCCACTGACGTCTCCGCCCACCTTCGTTTTTTTTTATTCTCCAGAGAAATTTGCTTTTTCGGTTTTGGTACTTCAGCTTACTGCTGAAATGTGGATGTCTCTATTGGTGACAATTGGAAGCAAAATAATTAGAGACTTCACAATTTTCCCTATTCTCCTCTTTTCTTATTTTTTGAAGAAGCCTTTTTTTACCATCCATTTTTTGAATGAAAATACATCTATTTGGTTGAAGATTTGCCCTTTCTTTTAGAAATCATTAGTTTTTTTTCAATTTAATTGATTTATGAAAGAATTCCCTTTTTGTCCTGGAGGTACATACCCGTTTTGGTTAGAGAATCAACTATTTTGTTGCAAATTCGATTTTTTTTAGTAAATGTTGAATTTTAAGTGTAAAAATTTAAAAAGTAGGTGGGAAATTTATCTTCCTTGGTGAAAATATTGTCAGAGAAAATTCGTATTTTCGGCTTGAAAAATAAGGCTGCGACCAGTCACCACGTAATATTGGGGGAGTTGGAAAAGGGGATGAACTTGTCGTCCTGACAATTCGGGGAAAATAGCCAAACTTAGGGGAAATATTTGACTATTCACCCAAATTTCAGGACGACAGGACTCTTCAGAAAATTAAACCATTTAATCGACATTTTTTTCTTTCTTGACTGAAAAATCTTTATTTGTTAAACATCCCTTCTTTTGTTAAAAATATATTTCTCTCCGGAAAATTTAACTTCTCCGTTTTTTGTTGGAAATTATCCTTTTTCCAGTTGAAAATGCAAATATTGGATTTAAAATTCGGATATTCTGTTGAAAAGCAATCTCTTTCCGTTGAGAATTCAACTATTTTATTGAACATTAATTTTCTTATTGAAAATTCATATTTTCATTGAAAATTCATATTTTCATTGAAAATTCATATTTTTATTGAAAATTTATATTTTCATTGAAAATTCATATTTTTAGCTTGAAGATTCGGCTCTTTAGCAGAATATTTTTCTTTTTGGCTTAATCAGTTGAATTTCTTCTGCTTTTACTGGAAAATGTTGGAAATTCGTCCTTTTTGATTGAAAATTCACCTCTGGACAGAAAAGTATTTTTTTTTTGGTTGAAAGGTAATTCTTTTTAACTGAAAAGTCTACTATTTCTTTAGTTTCTGAATTAATCTTTTTTCATTAAAATTCTACTATTTTTATGCATATTCATCTACTTCATCGAAAAGTCCTTTCAATTTTTTGTTGAAAAATTCAACTAAATACTTGGTGGCAAATTTACCTAATTTGTGAAAATTTCCATTTTTTAATGAAAAATTTGTTTCTTTGTGTGAAGATTCACCTTTCCTTAAATTTTTGTTTGAAAATCTAATTATTTTGTAAAAAATAGCCATTTTTCGTTGAAAATTTATCTTTGTTTGTTAAGAATACGACTGCTCGTTTGAAAATTAATATTTTAGTTGAAGAATACGGTCCTTTACAAAAATTTTTAATTCAAAATGAAACTACTCGGTGGATAATTCATGTAGTTTGACCAAAATTCTTTTCTCTTTGGAAATTAATCTTTTTAGTTTAAAATTGAAAAATTCCGTTGGAAATTAATTTTCTCGATGTAAATTCATATTTTCGGCTTAAAAATTCCAACTTTTTTCAAAAAATTCGCCTTTTTGGCTTAAACATTCCACAATTAAGTCGATTGCTTTTCTTCGCTGAAAAAATTTCTTATTCGAAAATTTGCATTCTTGGAATGAAAATTCATCTTATTATACAAAATTTATCTTTGTTGTTTGAAAGTGAATTCCTTTCTATTGAAAACTCTTGTATAATATTTCTCGTTCATAATTAATTTCCTCTGATTAAAAATTCTACCATTTGGATCAAAATTGAATTTTTTTATTGAAAACTCAACTTTGGTAAAAATTTATTTTATAGTTGAAGATTTAACCATTTTTATGAAAATTGTTTTTTTTTTTATATTGAAAATTAGTTTTCATAGCTGAAAATTGAACTATTTTAGCTTCTTTAACATTTGCCTCTTTGGATAGAAAATTTTTCCGTTTAGATTAAAAATTCATCTTTTGGTAGAAAATTTGTTGTTGAAAATCGATCCTTTCTAATTGAAGATTCTATTATTATATTTTTGGTTCAGATTCATCTCTTTGGTTTTGAATTCAGCTTTTTGGTTGGAAATTATATTTTTCTTAATTCAACTGTTTTGTAGAAAAATTGCCATTTTGACTTGGAAATTCTTTTTTTTTCGATCAAAATGTAAATCTTCCTGCAAAAATTAACGTGTTTTCTTTGAAAATTCATCTATTCAGTTGAAAATTCGTATTTTTCTTAAGTTCAACTATTTGGTTGAATTTTTTCAAGTTCAGATTTTTAGCTAGAAACTTCAACAATTTTAGTGAAAAATTTAACTGGCTCATTTAAAATTCTCATTTTTGGGTTGAAAATTCAAATGAATTGTAGAAAATTCATCCTTATAGCTTGAAAACACGACAATTTGCTTGAATTTTTTTTTTTTTTTTATTGAAAAATCTTTTTTGGCTGAAATTAAATTATTTTGTCAAAAAATCGTCTTTTTTATATAAACATTCAACTTTATAGGTTGAAAAATGAACTATTTGGCTGAAAATTCAACTTTTGGTACAAAATTTTACTTTTCATAAAAAAATCGTCTCTTTCTTTCGAAAATATAACTAATTGGCTTTAGTACAACTGTTTGTTTGTTAATAATTTCTTCTATTCAGGAGACATTTTTGTTTGAAAATTAACTTTTTTTGTTGAAGTTAATCTTTTCGCATTTAAAAGTCGACTTTCAACTGAAAAACTCAACTCTTGAATTAAAAATGTATATTTTCTGTTTGATGATTCACCTACTTTGCTGAAAAAGCCATATATTACGAATTGAAATCCAAAGAAAATGATGCCAAAATTAATTTTATTCAGAATAATTTATTCCTCTACTAAACCTTCTTTTTGTGAAAAATCACCCTATTTCCCTTTGAAGCCTGTGTCATCATTGTTTGCTCTATTTATTCAAAATCTATTTACAATTGCTCAAAGCGCTTAACGAGCTGGGAAATATTTTCGCGAATTTTCCCAGTAACTGCTTAATAAAAAATGAATAAAAGCAGAGCGCGATACGTGTATGAACGCCTGTTCGTGATTCCGGTCGGCTGTCATGTTTTATTCACTTTGAAATTGCGATAGGGAAATACTGATGTTTTTCAGCCGTTGTTTTTTTCATCATGAAAAACAATACCCCTTCCCGATTTGTCAGGCATTCGTGATAAACCTTTCGATTAATCTTGCTTGCCTTTCCCACGGCAAGCATTTATGAATGAAATCGTTTTGCTCATGTACCTATCAGAGTGGAGGCTATCTAACGAATATCGCGTGTCCACGCAACTCGATACTAACGTCTGTTTCGCATGTCTAGTATAACGGGGCAGTTCGCAGGCCGTAATTAGCGGCTAGATACTCGGATGGAATAATGACAGATACATCATGGGGATTCACTAAACTCTACGTTCATTATCACATCGTTATTCCACTGAGCTTACTAGACACAAAAGCAGAAAAGTTGTCGACTAGTTAAGGAAAGTAAGGATGAAATCAGAACAGAAAAAGAGAAGAAAATACAAAATGACTTTGAAGGAACCATGAAATTATTAATTAAAGAGATGAAGGAAAGTAAAAGTACAAAGTTAGTCCGCATGAGAAACAACAGTGAAATGCTATATGATACAGACGGGATAGTAGACGCTTTGAAAGAATCTTTTAAAGAACTATTGGGAGGTGAAGATATAGGGCAATAGAAATGCGACATAGAACATAATGCATCACAATCCTTATTGAAAAAGTCTGTGTCATTGAGGATAGGGATATAATTAAGAACTTGAAAAACGATAAGGCTGCTGGTGTTGACAGAGTGGCAATATAGTGAATGACGCTTGAAACAAAGACCTTGGATACTAATGGGCCCAAGTGGGAAACCACACATAACAATTTTGTGAAGCTCTTCACTTGGGGTGATCGCTAGAGAGATTGATCAGCAACCTGGGTCGAAGCAGTGTTGCGGAACGAACGTTTCATTCAAATGAATAACACGAGAATTCTAAATCAATCTGAAACCGAGCAAGTCACGCCTACTTCGAAAGGGAAATGGCTTAATGGTGATTAATGAATTAATTAATATTATTAATAATTAATTTATAATTAAAATTAATTAATTAATTAGGATTGTAATAATGATAATAATAATAATAATGCCTTATTATTATAATGCGACAATGCCGACTTTACATCCCGTCTTTTTTTCCATCCCGTTTGTATCATACAGAATTTCACCTTTGTTTCTCATGCTGCCTAACTCCGTACTTTTACTTTACTCCTTCCCTCTGAATAATAATTTCATGGTACCTTCAAAGTCATTTTTTATTTTCTTCTCTTTTTCTGTTCTGATTTTATCCTTACTTTCCTTAATAATATGCCAAAATGCCTTCATAATATGCATTCGACATCTCACGTTCCGAAAACAAAAAAAGAAGAATAAATATTTTAGGGATCGTACTTAAATTACGTAACATCTGAAGGGGGGGGGGGGCCGAGATATTTTGTTACGATTTGTTACGGAAGGGGGGAGGGGTTCCTTCACTCATGTACGTAATTTTTTCGATTTTGAAAAACTTTCTCCTGAAGATTATCTTTTTAGTTATAAATTTTATTATTTGGTTGAAAATTTAACAATTTTCTCAAAAAGACATCTTTTTTTTTTTGCAAATTCAACCGTTTTGTTGAAAATTCGTCTTTTTGGGTTGAAAATTCAACTCATTTCCTATGATATTAGCCTTTTTTTTTAAATTAATATTTTGCTTCTCATAAGTCAACTGAAATATTTTTTGAATGAAAAATATTTTTTCTGAAAATTTGTCACTTTAATTTAAAAGTTTATCTCTTTCTAGTAGAAATGTTGCATCTTTCTTGGACAAAAATGCAACTGTTTAGTTGAAAATTCAACTATTTCCTGTAAAATTAACTTCTTGTTTAAAATTTGTATTTTTCAGTACAAAAGTCTATTGAAATCCTTTTTTGATGTAAATTCAACTCTTTTTTCAAAAACTTGTCTTTCTCATTTAAAAATTCACATGTAGTAAAATTTCCATTTTTCATTGACAAAAATTAAGCTGGAATCTACTTTGGATAAAAATTTAACCATTTCTTTGAATTTTTTTATATTTCATCTGTTTTCAAAGAAATATTTCATATTCCTTGAATAAAAATGTAATTGTTCGGTTGAAAATTCAACTCTTTTTTGGACATTTGTCTTTCTGATTTCGAAAATCATTTGCTTTAGCAGAAATTACATCTTTTTTGGATAAAAATGCAACTGTTTGGTTTAAAATTCAACAATTTTGTTGAAAATTCATACTCTTTGGTTGAAAATTCTGCTGTTTTGTTGAAAATTTAACTATTTCGTAGAAAATTTACTTTTTGGTTGAATTTAATATTTTGATGTTGAAAATAGATCTGAAACCTTTTCTGGATGAAAATTCAACTTTTTTTTTCAATTAGTTTTTTTGTTTAAATTGAACACTCGTCTTTTTTAAGAGAAATTTCATCTTTCTTGGAACAAAATGCATCTGCTTTGTTTAAAATAACACCATTTTTTCAAAAATTCATACTTTCAGTTGATAATTCTGTTTTGTTGAAAATGTAACTATTTAATAGAAAATTTACTTTTTGTTTAAAATTCATATTTTGGTGTTAAAAAATGAACTAAAAGCTTCTATGGATGAAAGTTCAACTTGAAAAAAAAAAATTTCTTTTTTTATAAGAAATTCATCTATTTTAGAACAAATTAAATCTTTTATGATTGAAAATTCAACTATTTGGTACAAAATACGAATATTTCGTTAAAAATTCATCCCTTCTCCTTTAAAAAAATTCGTCTTTTCGGACGAAAAAATCAATTTTGTTCGTAGGAACTTATTTTTTGTTAGAAAATTCATATTTTGGTCTTGAAAAGTCAACTGGAATCTCTTCTGGAAGAAAATTGAACTATTTTTCAAAAATTTTTCTTTTTTAATAAAAATTCATGTGTTCTAAGAGAAATTTCATCTTTCTTGGATAAAAATGCAACTTTTGGGTAGAGAATTCAACAATTTTATGAAAAAGTTATCCTTTTTGGGTAAGAATTCATCTTTTTGGATTGAAAATTCAATAATTTTGTGAAAAAGTTATCCTTCTAGGGTAAAAATTTGTCTTTTTAGATTGAAAATTCAATTTTTTACGTAGAAAATACGAATTAAAAAATAATAGAAACTACGAATTAAAAATTCGTATTTTGATCGTGAAAAATTAACCGATATCTTTCTTAACAGAAAATTCAACTTTTTTTCAATTTATCTTTTTGATTCATAAATTCATCCGCTTTGGTAGAATTTTTATTTTCTTTGAAAATGTAACTTTTTGGTTGAAAATTATTCTTTTTCGTTTGAGCATTCAACTATTTTATTTGAAAGATTTGTCTGAATCACTTTGTTAAGAAATCATTTTTTTTAAGTGTTATATTTTTAGTTGAAAATTCTCCTTTTATGGTAAAAAAAAAATAATTTTCTTGGTTTAAAATTTAATTTTGGTTGGGTAAAAATGCATCAGTCACTTGGAAAAATAATTTTTCGTTGAATTCATATTTTTTGTTTGTAAATTCAATGTTCGTAGAGAAAATTCATCTCTTGGCTTAAAGGTTCAACAATTGAGGTGAAATTTTCTTTCCTTAGTGAAAAATCTTCATTTGTTGAAAATTCGTCTTTTTGTTCCAGAGATTTTTCTCAAAAGAAATTTGAAGAAATTGTTAATAGCTTTGAAAAGTTTCAAAGAATTTTAGAAGATTTACAATTATTTAAAATTTTGTGGGGTATTTTAAAAGATTGATAGGTATTTAAAAAATATTTGAATAATTTAAACTCATTTTCAAGGATTCAAGGTAGTTTATGAAGATTCTAAGGAATTTCTAAAAGATTTCAATAATTTTAAGAGGTTTCAAATGGTTTCAGCATGTTTTTAAAAATTGCAAGGAATTTTGAAGTACTTTAAGAAAATTCACAAGATTTCAGAAGGTTGCAGAGGATCAGAAATATTTTAGGATATAGAAAAAGATTTCAAGGAGTTTATTCTAGATTTCAATCATTAAAAAAGGTTTCAGAAGATTTTAAATATTTTAGGGAATTCCAAAATATTTTGAGTAAGTTTCAAAATATTTGAGAAGTTTAAAGAAATTTAAAAAGATTTACAATGATTTGAAATTGTTTAGGGTATTTCAGAAGATTCCAAAGAATTCCAGGAAGATTTTAATTATTTGAAGCCATTTCAGATAATTTCAGTACCTTAAAAAAAATCCAAGAGATTTCCAAGTGCTTTTAAAAATTTTAATTATTTCAAAATAATTTTCAAGATTTTGAGGCATTCCACAACATTATAAAAAAATCAGAAAGCTGTGAATGGTTTCAAGGGTTTTCAAAAGACTTACAAGGATCTACAAAGACTTACAAGGACTTGAAATATGTTGAGGTTTTCAAAATTTTCAATGAAATTAAAAAAAATATTTGATTAATGTCAAGAAATTTTGAAGAATTCGAAATTTTGTAGAGAATTTTACGAAATTGCAAGAAATAATCAAGAACTTGAAAAAGTTTCAGGAGATTTAAACAGATTGCTGTAATTTTAAATATTTTAGGGTATTTTAAAAGATTTGTAGAAATTCGAAAAAAATGTTAATGATTTGAAGAATTTTTGAAGGTTGAGGGTATTTTTGAAGATTTCAAGAAATTTTCAAAAGATTTCAATAATTTGAAGTGGTTTAAAAAGGTTTACGGATATTTTTAAAAATTACAAGGATTTTTCAAGAGCTCTAAAATGTTTCGAGGGATTTCAAAAAAATGAAAAGGATTGGAATTGTTTTGGAATTGGAAGTTGGCACAATTCTGACGTCAAATTCGGTTCCAGCAACATTTTTGTTGGCTCTGTATTTATTATCATTCATTCAACAAGGTAGCAACACTGACATACAGAAAACTTAACTTATAATAATTACTCTTAAAAAAAAAAAAAAAAAGAATAAATTAGAAGTGGGACGATGGTCTTCGGGGTTAAGGCATAGGCTTTGGACACACTCCGTCGGCTTGCGGGTTCGATTTCCGCCTCGCACTCTGGAAGAGCCTCGGTGGCCCATGCGGTGAACACTTGCCTAGCAAGGGAGTTGTTCACCTCCGGAGAGTCGTGGGACCGGTACCTCTAGAGAAAAAGGTTCTCTAAGTACTTAAAGCTGTTGCTCTTGGTGGTTCGGAACCCACCTTAAACTGTAGGTCCCCCTTCCATCACCAAGTAAGTGTGTGGGGTGTGTGTGAAGGAATAGTGAAGAGATACGAGAAAAATGTAAACCCTTGGGGGACACATTAGAAGCCTAAAAAAAAAAAAATGAAAATAAAAAAATTCTGTTTATTTAAATCAATCTTTTTACCAAGCCAATCTCGATTAATTATTTTTTTATCCACAAAATTTCTTCAAAGTGAACAGAATTTTCTTGGAACGTAGAGCAAGAAACTCAATTAAAAAAACTATTTGAATGGATGAAATTTTTTTTTCCTTCGTGAAAAAAATTTGTGGATAATCTATCTTTTAAAGACAGGTTCATTTGATAACATTTTTTGTTCTATTAACTAGTTCTTATTTTTTCAGAAACTGGTGGAATCCTTATAAGCCAGTACCAGTTGCTTTTTCGGTGCAGAATTAAAAATTAAATTTTAATTTCTTCTATTTTGGCTCCTCTGTCGGGTAACAAATTTCAAACAAAATACTTATCATCGTGCTTCAAAATATTTTTTACATTACACAAACATATAATTTGGAATATAATTATTACTATTCTCTTTCATCTGTTCTAGCATTCTGGAATCGCAGAAAAGTCGTTATTGTGCGAGTTACCTTAGATTTTATTTCCTATCACATTTTTAAAAATAATTTCAAGAACATGAGTCTTCCGTCTCAATAACCCACTTAATACTATTACATTTTACTGCGAAATAAAAGTCACTTTATCAAATACAAATACCCTAAAAAGTAAGGCTCATCCGACGAGTGAGGCTATATATACCCCTTAGTTATACCACACATTCAGTTACAGTCGCTGTTGAAATGTGGATTCTACTTGTTGGTCTGCTCTGTTCTTTAGCAATTTTTCCTGACTATATTGGTGAATACAATAACCTAATATCATATCTATAGTTTAAATTTTAGTAAATTTTTTTCTACATGAAATTATTCAAAGAAAAGTTCCTCCACATTCTCGGCTGAAACTTTTTGCACATTGTCAGTTTTTCAAAAATGCAGATGGGTATGATGATCGGTAATAAAATTTCAAAAATTTTTTCAAAAACTCTTTTTCATTAAACGTAATCAAACTCAAGTAAGCTGCCTGCTATTCGGATTAGTTTCAATCAATCTGTGTTGAACCTTCTATCAAGGGTTCCTCGTCAATTTTTTAATTTAGCAATATTTTTGAAACTATCAGATTTTTTGTTTAATTTCTAGAGATTATTTTATTAGGTAAATTATGCATATTTCACTGAAATTTTTTTGAAATATGGGAAAACGTGGCAAAAAATAACATACAAACATTGAGAAAATGTTTCTGTCTTAGTGAACGATAATAAAATTCAATAAATCTAGATTTCACAATTAAAGCCTTGGCAGAGGTAAAGTGAAGTCAATAAAAATATTTTTACTTGAGACTATGTTTATAGAATGATAAGAAATTTCTGTCCAAAGATTCTCTTTGGAATTTTAAATCAGAATTTTAAATCAGACTAAAATCAAATTAAAAATCCCTTTTGACATTCGATAATCAAGTCAATATATAGAATTCCTGAAAATAAAACAAGAATTCAACGATAAAATTTGGACACCCACCAGAAAATGCTCCCATCGCAATTCCTAAAAAACAAATAAAAAAATGTGTTTCTTCGGACAAAAATGAAAAAGAGGAAAGAAAAATTAGAAGGCAACCAACCAAATCCTTCCTTCATCCCTTCCAGATCTCTTCCTTCTCTTTTTTTTCCTTTTTTTTCATCTTTTTTATTTTTATTATTATCAAATCACAATAAAAAAGCATGCCAAGTATTTACCTGTAAGTATTTACATGTAAGTATTTATTTCATTAATTAATTTAAAAATCACTTCCATATTTCAAATTTCCAACTATTTCCCCTGTTCCTCTCTCCACAGTAGAACCCTAATGACAACTTCTTGAAATTTTTAGTTGAAAAGTGTGCTATTATATTTTTTGTTCGAAATTTATCTTGCTTGGTCAAAAATTTGGTTATTTTATTGCAAATGTAACTTTTTTGTGAAAAAGTCGTCTTTTTATCAAAACTTCAACTAGTCCGTTGAAATACTCTGTAAAAAATTCATTTTTGTGATTTGTAGATTCATCATTTCATTTGAAAATACAACTATTTGATTAAAAATTATACTGAATTTGGCTGAAAATTTATCCTGTTTGGTTCCAAATGAAACTGTTTATTTGAAAATTAATCTTCCTTGGTCGAGGATTCAACTATTTTTTTCAAAATTTGTTCATTTATGTTCAAAAATCAACTAATCCATTTAGAAATATATTTATTTTTCAAATATTTTTTTTTTTTGGTCGAATATTCATCATTTTAATAGAAAATTCATATTTTTGGCTTGAAAAGTGAACTATTTTGTAGAAAATTTGTCTTTTCGTATTAAAAATTCAAAGCTGGGCCGAAATTGAACTACTTGGTTGAAAATAAACTTTTTGTGATGAAAACTCATATTTTTGGTAAAAAATTTAACTACTTGGTTAAAAATTGAAATATTTTTATGAAAATTTAACTATTGGTTAGAAAATTACCTTTTTTGCTGGGTAATTATATTTTTGGGTTAAAAATTCAACTGTTTTTGCAGATAAATTGTCGTTTTGGATTCAAAATTCAACAATTATCTAAAAAATTAATGTTTTCTGTTTGAAAGTTACTGCTTTATTTTTCAAACGTTTACTTCAATTTTGGTACTCTAGAATATTCTAAATTGTTCTATTCCTATTTGGTTCGGTAATTTATCCTTCATAACTTGAAAAATTGAATGGTTAGAAAATTAATATTGTTTATTCAAAATTTATCTTTTTGGTTGAGGATTCGAATGTTTAGTTAAAAATTGTTCTTCAATGTTTTAATCGAACTGGTTGAAAATTTTATCTGTTTTAAATTAATTTTTTAAACTGAAAATTTGGCGATTACATTTTGGGTTCAAAAATATCTTTTTAGCTAAAAATGCAACTATTTAGTTTATAATTCATCATTTTGGTTAAGGATTCAACTATTTTGTGTAAAATTCTTTTTTTTCAAGCAACCGTTAAAAAATTCGTCTTTGGGTAGACGATTCATCTTTTATGGGAGAAACATTATCTTTTTTTGCTGAAAATGTCAATTTTTGGTTCTAAAATTCAACTTTCCGAGCTAAAAATGCAACTGTCTTCGAAGAAAATGGTCTTTTCGGCTTGCAAATTTAACTACTTGGCTACATGTTTAACTATTTTGTTGAAAATTGATTCATTTTTGCTTGAAAAAGGAGGAAATGAATCTGTTACATGCTGAATTCAATATAATAATTACATTAATTTTATTTTAAAGATTTTTCCCCCCTGTTTTTCCCTTATTTGCATGTAGCGTATTTTATGGCTGGTCCCTTATGCGTGCTAAGGCTTCAATTCTTCCATCATCTATTATCAAAACTCTTTGCTAAATCTGTAAAAGTGCATCAAAAATCTGTAAAAAATATAACTAAACTTTTTAATTTTTCCTGTAAATTTAACCCTAGGCGAGAGGATCATTTTGCAAAGAATCGTTTCCACAAATCAGTGAAGTTTTCAAAATCATGACTGGAACAAAATAACTAAACCACCTTTAGCCTCACTTTTGGAATTCCAGAATTCTTTCTTGGCCACAGCTCAGCTGATTTCTGTGAGATACCATTATACCATTAAGCCGTTTCCCTTTCGGCGAGCCTCTAGGGGTAGGCGTGACACTACCCGATTCGGGTAGTGTTTCTAGGTGGATAGTTTCTTGTAGTAAATAACTACAAGTGTGGGCTCACCACACCCACGACCGCCAACAGCAACGCAGTAGTATTATTCTCGAACGGTCACCCATCCAAGTACTAACCGCGCCCAACACTGCTTAACTTCAGTGATCTAACGGGAACTGGTGTTTCCAGCGTGGTATGGCCGTTGCCATAAATAAATAAAATGCCATAAATCGATAAATATAATCGATAAATCGATTATAATTCGTGCAAAAATATCCTGACCTGGCGATAGCTTGGTATGACACTCCAGATTAGATTGGGGCCCAGTCAGATAGAACTACATATCCGGAAGATGAAGTTGATGCTTCATCCTACAAGCTAGATCCAGTTAGGGTTTTGAGCTTCATACCAAGCTGGTGCCTATCGTTATACAATACTGTTTCTTTTTGCAGAATCAGAATTACCAGAAATCATTAAGGCAAGAGTTACTCATCCATTACCTGTATTCGGAGTTAATCATTACAGAGATAGAGCAGGTTATCTTAGACCTATACCCAACCATCCTGGAGTGTTTTGCGCAATCACTGCTGATTATGTGATTGGAATTTACTTGAGTGAATTGTCATCAGGGATTCATGCAATATATGATGAGAATGAAAAACAAATTTTTCTAGGCCGAGATACTTGGCCCTATAATCATGTCACTGAAATACCAGAAGAATATAAGAAGAAATTTGTGCGTCTAACCCCACCGACTCCTCCACCGTCGCTCTCGACAGGAGAGCCATCGCGTCCACGCTCATCGAGTCCTACAATAATATGGATTAAACGAAATCATGACGGACATGATCAAAACATTTAAAATCAGATTGAAATCTATATGTATTGTCTAATTACTAACTATTTAATCTGACCTCGGATGAAATATGATATATGGGTAATTGTCAAATTGTAGGCAAATTTTAGCACCTACAGTGGCAATCATATTATTAGGCATTAAATATTTCATAACGGAAATTGATCTTATCACATGCAAAAATTTTAAGTTCAAAAGGGGCAGTTATGAAAATAAGAAATAATAATGAATCCATGCGCACGCGCATATACTCAGTCGTACGCCGTTTTATTGTACCGTACGATAATGATGCGAGAAAATTTTTTGATTTCAACCTTTTATAATGTTTATAAAAAAATGACAAATTTCAATTATGAAAAGTCACCTACTTATAAAAGTAAACACCGCCCAGCAAGTAACGGAATGGTTATTATAATTTTTTTTCACCCCGGAAATGGTTTTCAATGCACGTACGGGAATGACGCTTTTGTTGTCAAGATGTACTTTTCAGTTTTAATGCCGGATTCACAAAGAAGAGAGATAATATTTTAAGCTCAATTTTATAAAATCTTGTATTAAACGATACGCCTAATATTTTTGTATTTATTACTCAACTGTAACTACAATATTTTGCTAGAAAAAAAGACGTACGGTAATGACGTATGAAATGGCAAAAATTGAGGGACAGACTTCAAGGCTTTTACACTATTATTTATTTGACTTAAAAAATGTGCATACATTCAATTTATGTTCATGTGAAGTTTACAAACTTGATAAGTTAAGCGATTTTCAGGTTACTGTGTAAAAAGGGGAGAAAATCAGTTTATCCTTTTGCAAAGTGAGGTTGGGACGCTGTACGGTAATGACGTTTTGCGTTTAAAAAAACTCAGCACGAGTTTCCAAGTTAATATTATATTGCTGAAACTTTAGGTTTGCCTTCAATTTGACAATTACCCATATTGTATCAATATGTACCCATATTGTATCAAAAAATAATACCTCTACCTCAAATTTTTAGTCCTACTAGAAAAAGTGGTCTGGCGGTACTTTTCATAAACTACGTTACCAATTTTCAGAGGGGGGCTGAAAACTAAGGTTTGCATCACGGGCGGGGTAGGGGGGGGGGGGGTTATAAGTGGAAATAGCTTTTCGATCTTAAATAATATTCAGAACCTAAGCCTAACCAGGAAATCCAACTACATTTTTGATAAAAAGTTCATTTTTTTATTGAAAAGGCTAATTTTATACTTTTCTTTTGGAATTCATATCGCTTGGTTAGAAATTTCCAATATTTGTTGAAAATTCAATTATTTTGTTGAAAATGCAACTATATTATTGAAAGCTCATCTTTCCATTAACACTTTAACTACTTTGTTATAGATTCATTTTTTCAGTTGAAGGTTCATCTCTTTGGTTGAAAGATTAACTATTTTTACGAAATTTCGTTCCATGCTTGGTTTGAAAACCAATTTTCAAAATTGACAATTGGTCAAAAATACAATTGTTTGGTTGCAATATCAACTGTAACATGCTTTATTGAGAATTCATCTTTTTTGTTTGAAAATTAAACTACATTCTTGAAATTTGTTTACAAATTATTTTTTCTGTTTGAAAATTAATCTTTGCCATGTTTGATGAAAACTTTATCTTTTATATTGGATAAGTTTGAAATTCGTGTTTTTTCATAGAACATCAATATTTTTGTTCAAAAATTCATGCTTTGGTTGAAAATTCAACAGTTTTGCTGACACTTTGTTTTGTCTTTCTTCAAAGCTATTTTTTTATCCATAGTTTCCACCTGAAAATTTAAACATTCCATTTTTATTAAAAGTTTATCATGTATGTTGTATAATCTTAAATTTCAACTATTTGCTAGAAAACTCATATATTTTCATCAAAAGTCGTCTTTCTGTATAGAAAATTAATCTTCCCTGTTAATAATTGAAATTATTGGTTGAAAATTCAACTCCTTTATAGAAAATTCATATATTTTGTCAAAAATTTACCCATTGGGTAGAAAAATCATATATTTTGTTAAAAAGTCATTTTTTGGGTAGAAAGTTATTCTTGTTTGTTGAAAGTTCATCTTTCTGGATTGAACATTATCTTTTTTGTTGAGAGTTCATCTTTTCCGACTGACAAGTCTACTGTTCTCTGAAACATTCGAAGTTTCATTTCAAAAATGATATTACTTTGTTAAAAATCAATCTTTCATGGTAGAAAATTAGACCATTTGATTGGAAGTGCATCTTTGTATGCTGGATATTCAACTGTTTGTTAAAAATCTTATTACTTTTGGAAAATTGAACTATTTTGTTAAAGTCATCATTTTTGTTTGAAAATTGAACTACTTTAATAAAGATAACGCAATTTCAGTACGATGATGTAAGTGTATAATATGGTATTCAGCCTTCGAAAATTCTTTTGATCTTTCAATTGGAATACGGATGTCATTATAGTACCTGGAATAAAAAAAAAGAATCAAAAGAAGGTTGAAGCTCAATAAATTTCAATAAAAAAGTTAATAGGACATAAGGATTTAAGGCCCCCGCTGGCCCGCTAGCGTTTTTTTGAAAAATCAGGTACTTCCGGTTTTTGCTTTATTTTTATTTTTGGATTTTTGAATTTTCACAAATTCTACTTTGAATATTTGGCCAAAAAAAGTTAAATTTGATTAGGCTGTGGGGCCAATGACTTTTCAAGACTTATAAAAAATTTTAATCGCGTGATTGGGTAGCGAGTTACAGGCTCTTAGAACTACCAGTACATGTTTTGTGGGTGGAAAGTTCAACACCCCACCACTTAAACATAAAAAAACTTACTTATTTTCACTTGAAAAAAAAAGATTTTAGTTAGAACAATGAACCCTATCTTCATTATTTTTTTTATCAATCACCAAATTTCTATAAATCAAGCAGAATTTTCTTCGACCACAAAGTAATAAATACTCAATCAGGAAAGAAATATATAAATTATTGAAACTGTTTTTGAGATCTATTTAAGTTCACTATTTCATAATCGTTGATTTGGAAACATTTGTGTTTAATCTAACTCTTGAAGACAGGTTCATTCTATAAATTTTTTTATCCTATTTCCTAGGTTTTATTTTTTTAAAGTACAATGGCTTCACCCAAAATTACTATTGTTATTTTAACTGGTTCAATTTAAAGTAACACTCCTGACGAACCAATGAAACTAGTGAAATCCTAATAAACCAGTACTAGTTTCTTTTCCGGTACAGAACAAAAGTTTTACTTTTCAATTTTTAGCTTCTTTGGACGCTTCTGTGGAGGCTAATCAATTTCAAAAAAAGTATGCAATCTCCTGCTTCCTAATATTTTTTACATTGAATGAAAATAGATTTTAAAGTGGGATGATTATTCATCAATACAAATACAGAAATACAAATATCTGAGAAAGTAAAACTCATCCGATGAATGAGGAAATATACTCCCTTTAGTTACACCACCGTCTTCAGTTAAAGTCGCTCTTGACGAAATGTGGATCCTACTTGGTAGTGTGCTCTGTGCTTTAGCAATTC
Source organism: Andricus quercusramuli (assembly GCA_932178445.1). Taxonomy (NCBI): domain Eukaryota; kingdom Metazoa; phylum Arthropoda; class Insecta; order Hymenoptera; family Cynipidae; genus Andricus; species Andricus quercusramuli. Next base: position 63,719 of record CAKNXH010001910.1, on the reverse strand, counting down.
TCCCTGATTATATTGGTAAATATAATAAAATAATATTATTATATAGTTTGAAGAGCATTTTAAACTTTAGTACATTTTTTTCTATACGAAATTGTTGAAAGGAAAGTTCCTTCAGTAATACTATTTCTCAAATCTGTTTGGATTAGCTATTCGGATCGGTCTCCATCATTCCATATGGAAACTTCTATTCAGGTTTCCTTGTCAATTTTTTAAGTTAGAAATATGTTTGAAGCTATCAAGAATTTGTTTAAAGATCTAGAGCTAATTTCATTAGTTAAATTCTGCATCTTCTACTGAAATGATACTAGCATATGGTTGAACGTGGCAAAAAATGACCTCAAAGCGTTGAGGAAATGTCTTGATAAACGATAATGAAACTCGATAAATCTAGATTCCACAATTTGAAACCTTGTCAGAGATAAAGTTATATCAATAAGAATGATTTCACTCGTAAATATGTTCATAGAATGACAAGAGATTTTTGTCCAAAAATCTTCTTCTCTATGTGGTAGTATGCCAACATCTAATCATAGTTTAAACACAGTTTCTGGGAAAACAGATTTGTTGATTCAACATTAGAAGCCTTGCATAAACTAGGTGACTTAGCACGTTTCCTGATCATACTTTGGAACAAGGTTTGCGAATTTTGCGAATGATATACTTACAACGCACAGTAGGGCAAAAAAAAACGACCCTGGACAAATTGATTTTCATAAGAAAATTATCATCCGGTTTTAACTTTTTTTTTTCTTTCAGATGAAAGCTCATCAAATTTCGCATCCAACTGTCAAGTTTTTTCCATGAATCGATCATACATTACTTTATTATTGTAAACAAAAATTGTTCGAACAAATTTTCATCATTTCATGTATTAGGAAATTAAATACCGTTTTTTACGGAATTAACAGCCAGTTATTTAGCAATGATTTTTCGCTATGAATGGAAAGCATTCGTTAATTCTTTAACGAAACCTAACTAGCAAATGCATTATTGAGCTATTTTCAGTATTTGAGCTTGTTTCTTGTGTGTAATCAACTGTTAACAACACATTTTCTAATTTTTTTTTGATAGTTTGATAACGATCAACTATTTTTATTTTTATTAACAATCTAATTAACGTTGCCATGCACGGTATATAATATAAGATTTGTACATGTATTTCACAGGTGGAGATCATATACTTTGTATGGCTACGTTCATTAACTTGTTTATAAAAATAAAAATAGTGGATCGTTATCGAACTATCAAAAAAAGTTAGAAAATGTGTTATTAACAGTTGATTACACACAAAAAAACAAGTTTAAATGCTGAAAAATAGACAAATGTTGCACTTGTTAATTAGGTTTGGTTGAAAAATTAACAAGTGCTATCGATTCTTGCAAAAAATCATTGCTAAGTAACTGGCTGTTACTTCCGTGAGAGAAGCGGTATTTTATTTAAAAATACATAAAATAATTTTAAAAAATTTAACACAATCATTGTTCACAATAATTAATTATTTACTGTCATTAAAATGTTCTTAAAAATTTTGAAGTTAGTTATTTACAATTAATTTCATCGAAAAAATCAAGTTTGTACTTCCAATAATAGCCAAATAGTGCATTTGATTGATTATTCCATCAAAAATACCTGATACGGATATTTGTTTATAAAAATTGCTTTTAAAATAACAAATTATTCATTAACTCTTATTATTTCAACTCAAAAGCTCTAGCCCAAAATTGGTAACGTACTTTATGGATGGTCCCTTATGTCTGCTGAGGCTTTGATGCTCCCATCATCAAGCATCAAAACCCTGCGCTAAATCTGTAAAAGTGCATGAAAAATCTGTAAAAGATATAAATAAAATTTTTAAATTCCTTCTGAAAATTGAACCCTAGGCTGAAAGATCATCTCGCGAAAGAATATTCCTAGAGATCGATACAATTTTTTTAATTATTTCTGAAAAAGGATTACTGAACCACAATTAGCCTCTTTTTTGGAATGTCAGAATTCCTTCTTGGCCACAGCTAGGCTGATTTATATAGGGATAAACCCATTTCTATCCTTGCAGAAATTGCCTGTCCTGGCACTAGCTTGGCATCAAACCCTACATTAGATTTGGGCCTGGTCAGATAGACCAAAAACATTCTTTATATCCGGAAGATGAAATTTCAATTCTTCATCCTCCAAGCCAAGTTAGGGTTTTGCGCTTTATGCTAAGCTGGCGCCTATATTTTTACAATAGTGTTTCTTTTTGCAGAATCCAATGAACCAGAATTCACTAGGGGATTACCTGGCCGATCATTACGTCCATTCGGAGTTGCTTATTACAGAACTGAAACGGGTCATCTTAAATCCATGCCCGACGATCCTAACGTGTATTGCGCAATTACTGCTCGTTATGTGCTTGGAATTTACATGAGTGAAGACTCAGAAGAGCTTCATGCAATATGTGATAGAAATGGAAACAACATTATCCTAGACCGAAACCATTGGCCCTATAAGCATGAAACTCAGATACCAGAAAAATATAAGAAAGAATTTGTGCGCCTAACCCCACCGACGCCACCACCGTCGCCCCCACCATCGCCCTCGCTAGGGGGGACAACGCGTTCACGCTCACAGAGTCCGTCACCCAATGATCAGAGACCCAGTCAGAGACCGAGAATCATGTACAGATAGGCAATAAAATTCCCTTAACCCTGGTCCCCTACCCTTAACCTTCATGAGACATCCACTAGCCCTGGGTTGTGTACAACCCAGTGTCCTGAAAATAGCGTTGCCGTTCAAAAAGACTTTCATTTTGAGCTTAAAATGAATGATACTAATTCTTTCAAGTATAAAATCCCAAATTTTGATTATGAAAATGGTTACAAAAGTGTATTTAGCAGTATCAAGTGAAAGAAAAAAATTCATGAACCATTGTCACCTAAACGACGGACATCTCAAAATAGCCAAGATCTTAATTTTTAGTCCAGAATCTCTCTGCAAAAATCCAACGCCACTTTACTCTTTATCGCATTCTATTCTGGATTCGTTTGATGATCTACGCTCTGGGTTGTCCACAAACCGGTTGGTAAGGGACCAGGGTTAACGGAAATTATACGGAACAATATAAATACATTTAGAGTCGGATGAAAATGTACATGTATTGCCTAATTACTAACACATTAATCTAGCCTCGGATGTAATATAATGCATGTACTTTGTAATGATAAAATTGTGCAAAATCAAATAAATGGGTTTGGTGCATGAAAGAGCTTATTCACTCGCTTCTGAAAATAAATAATTTATTCAAAATGAAAAGTTATATCATTGCATTCCGGTACAAGCTAAGCACTTGGTTTCCAGAGGTTTGTTTCATGTATGATTTAATCACATTAATCAAAGACTTTCCACATATGAAAACATCATCCTTGGTACCTGTAATAATGGTAGTCTAAGGAAGATTCTTTGAATACTTTAATAATATTCACCGAATACGTATGCTGTGTATATATTACTACAATCATATTACATTTCAATTATTCAGGAGTTTTACTTTATTATTTATAAAAATAATCTTTGATGTTTCTCAAAAAGGATATTACTCAAACGATAGATATTAAATTGTTGAGAAATTTATTTTAGAAATTTGTGAAAATATTTTAAGTACAGTCTTTCAGGTCCTTTAGGTATTCAAGTCCTGTGAGTCCTTTAGGTATCTGTTGCAGTATGCTTTCCAACCTTGAACCAGAAAGTCGTATTCTAAAATCGGTAGATATATAAGGAAGAAAATTTCTAAGAATTTTAAATTTTATACAATCTGATGAAGAATTATTTTCAGAGAGAAGACATAGTTAGAGGTGGCGCAAGCTTCATGAAGTTTTACACTTCTTTAAAAAAAAAATACGTTTTTGTAAATTCTGTTCAGAATTGACAATATTAGCTAAATCCAGTTGGAACTCAACACTACTCTTCACAAGTAGCCAGCTTCAAGAAGAAGAAACAGATTATTTGAAATATGTTCCTCTGTAATGTTGATTTATTATTTGTTCATGACTAAAATGCAAAGCAAAGATAAGAATTTGAGAAAAGACCGCAACTTTCCAGCAGTCATTTAAGAGAAGATATAGATGAAGATAGTTATTAATAATAATAGTTGGTTTAAACAATTATTTCTGCTCAAATTAAATAATTATAAACTTACTCCAAGTGAAAAATAGGCGAATGGTTATAAACAATAATAATAATATTAATAAAAGTTAAAAAATTCAGAAGAAACCACAACTATCTAATATTATTATAGAAGCACATAGCTATAAAAAATGATAATGCAAGTATTCTTGCTATATTGGATTAAATATTAACTCACTTCAAGTGAAAAGTGGACAAAAAGTTGAGAATTTCAGAAAAAACCCACAATTTGTAGCATTATTCATAGATAATATTATTAACAATAATGATTAATTGTTTAAACAATTGTTTTTGTTAACATCAATGAAAT
>CAKNXH010001910.1:19459-55831 GCA_932178445.1 Andricus quercusramuli | reverse complement strand
GGGGGGGGAGAACTGTAGTTGTGAAAAAGTGATGACAGGGAGGTCGGTGTCAAAAACAGCCCGAAATTGGTAACATAGTTTATGGATGGTCCCTCATGTTTGCTGAGGCTTCAATTCTTCCATCATCTATCATCAAAACCCTGCGCTAAATCTGTAAAAGTGCAGGAAAAATCTGTAAAAGATATGAATAAAACTTTTTTATTTCTCCTGCAAATTCGAACCTAGGCTAAAAGATCATTTCTCAACAAATATTACCAGAAATCAATACAATCTTTGAAAATATTGCTGGAAAAGAGTTACTGAACCACCTTTAGACTCTCTCTTGGAATACCAGAATTCTGTCTTGGCCACAGCTAGGCTGATTTCTATACGGCATAAACCTATTTCTATCCGTGCAGGAATTACCTGACCTGGCGCTAGCTCGGCATCCGACCATTAGATTTGATTAGATTAGATTAGATTTGGGCTCGGTCAGATGGACTAAACATTTTTTATATCCGCAAGATGAAGTTTCAATTTTTCATCCTCCAAGCTATACCCAGTTAGGGGTTTGCGCTTTACATTAAGCTGGCGCCCATATTTTCACAATACTGTTTCTTTTTGCAGAATCCAACGGCCCAAAATTCACTAAAGCACCAGCTGGCCATTCATTGCGTAAATTCGGAGTTTTTCACTACATAACTGAAACAGGTCATCTAGGAGATATGACCAACGATCCTAACGTGTTTTGCGCAATTACTGACCGTTATATGCTTGGAATTTACTTGGACAAATACTCAACAGAGCTTCATGCAATGTGTAATGGAAATGGAGAACATTTTATCCTAGACCGAGAAACTTGGCCTTATAAGCATGTCACTAAAATACCAGAAGAATATAAGAAAGAATTTGTGCGCCTAACCCCACCAACGCCCCCACCGTCGCCCTCACAACGGAGAACTCCTCCAACCAGTCCGAGAATCAAGTACACACAAAAAATTAGGAGTAAATGTTGTTGGTGGTAATTTCGTATTTTTACTTGCTGATGCAGGGAGAATATAAATATTGCGTAAAGTGGGAGTAATCTGTCTGCTATTACCTGATATGATGGGTAATCAGAGAATATTACCGTGAGTTAAGAGTAACTGTCATTGCTTCTTGCAATAAGCCAAAATATTAGTCTTTACAAAAGAAAAATCGAGTGTTTACATTTGCAATATGTATAACATTTTTGATTATTCACGCTCACAGAAAATTTAACCATCAATCAATTATGCAAACGTGTAAAAATTCTATGGAGAGCGTTCTACGGAAATTCCATGTGGAAATTCCATACGGAAATCCTACAAACATTTCTACAAACTAAGCGTGAATATTACACTTCGTTTCTTCTGTGTATCGATGGGGAATACAATTCTATCAACGAAAAATATGCAAAACAATATCAATAGACTTAGAGTCGAAGGAAAATCTACATGTATTGTCTAATTACTAACAATTTAATCTGGCCACGGATGAAATATGATATATGTACTTTGTGATGATAAAATTGTACGCGGTCAATAAAATATATGTGTTTGGTGCATTCAAGAGCGTATTCACTCTCCTAAAAATAAATAATTTATCCAAAATTAAAAGTTTCATCATAGTATTCCGGTAATTCCATTAATCAAAGAGTTTCCACAAAACTACAATTATATTACATTAAAATTATTTAGGAGTTTTACTTTATTATTTATAAAAATAATCTTCAATGTTTCTGAAGACACTGATCCAAAACAAATTCATTCAATGTCTACTTGCAAATAAAAAATAAGAAAATCTTCTCGAAAAAGATATCACTAAAATGATAGATATTGAATTACTGAGAAATTTATCATAGAAATTTGTGAAAATATTTTGAGTACAATCTTGTAGGTCTCTGTCTCAGTATGCTTTCTGTCCTTGAACCTCGATGTTCTAAAATCAGTGGATATATTAAGAAGAAACATTTTAAGAATTTTGTATTTTGTTCAATCTGATGGAGAATAATTTTTAGAAAGAAGATATTACATCTTTTACAAGATTTAAGGAAAAATTTACAAAGAAGTGAGTGTTTATCATGAATTGAAATTTTCTTGAATTTGATTTCATCAGATATTTCAAACCGATCAACTGTCGAATGTATTCTAAAGATTTTTTGATTGAGTTTTCAATTAACTTTGAAAATTTTATTCGTTTTTTTTTCTTTCAAGTTAAAGTAAATTCTCAGAAAAATTAAAGAGGAAAACGAATATTGTGTTGATAATTCCTTAATAATTAACGTCAAATTCAATTATCATTTTGAATTAATCATATTTTAAACCTAGTAAGAAAATCAAACTATATTTTTGGATAAAAGTTCGTTTTCTTATTTAACAGGCTACTATTATATTTATGATTCGGAATTCACCTCGTTTGTATGAAAATTCTGTAATTTGATTAAACATTTATTTATTTATTTTTTTTGTATGCAACTGTATTGGATGGATGAAGAGGAGGATTTATCTAGAGCATGTGAAATAGGGTGGTCCAAATTTTTTTTCTTCGAATTTCCATGCATATCACCCGGAAATTTGTTTCAATCCACACAAAAATAAATGTAAAAAATGGAAATTTCTAGAATTATTCATAGATTCCTTTGGTCTTGAAAATTCAAATATTTGATTGAATTTTTTTTCTTTTCGTTTTAAAATTCCGACTTTTTGAAAATTTATCTTTGTTTGCTGAACCTTTGTCTAAAAACCATTAATATTTGTACTTTGTAGTGATAAAATATTGTAGCGAGTGGAAGAAATATATGCATTTCTTGCATCAAATAGCTTATACACTTTCCCCTAAAATAACACTAGTCTCCAAAATTGAAATTTTCTTCTGTCCACCACATCTTAATATGATTTTTTCATGTATTTTGGCCCACTGAACGCGAAAATCGCAACCGAAATGTTTGGTATGGAACCGGCGAGATATCAATGTTAACATTTTTTTTTCAATTCTCAGAGTTGTTCCGACATTTCCGAGTATTTCTCGAGTTCTAATTGATCTATTTCCCTACACGAGCACACAAATTGAAGGCAACTGAATTCTGTAAAACTTTCTATTCTAAACTTTTTCGAGCAGCCCAGTAGTTCAGGTGCTAGCGATTTCATTAGGTTCGACAAGCTGCATTTTTCAGCAAAAAACGTGGTCGACAAGTCACATATCGTCCTGGGAAGAATAGAAATAGCAGGTTTTATCCAACACCTTAAAATCGCTAGTATCTGAACTACTAAGCCTATCTAAAGACTTTATCATAGGAAGTTGTAGATAATTCAGTTGGATTCAAATTAATTGCTTGTTTAGGGAAATCGGTCAATACAAACACGATATGTGCTCAAAAACGTCGGAACAACTCTGAAAAAAGAAAAAAAAATTTTTCAACATTGATATTTCAACAACTCTTCCATAACAAATTTTTTGAGTGTGATTTTCATGTTTAGTGAGCCAAAATACATGGAAAAATCATAGTGAGAAATGGTGGGCAAAATGGCTGTAAACTAGTGTAATACTCCAACCGAAAGAGAATAATACTTTAATCAGGATAATGAAATGTGAATGCAATAAAGTTACTTTATGGTATGGTATTGCGCCTTTCAACTTATTGTTGCTCCCGTCGTGGCAACATCCTGGAGGAATATATTTAATTTCTGAATAAGGACCAGAAGTCTGTAATGCCTCTTAAGACTGGAGACGCAATTTCTTCCTAACGTTAAATAAAAGGTACTTTCTGTTATTTTAAACGGATAACCTCAGTCAAAATTTCCAATTTGTTGATTGCACCATAAACCTATAACGCCTCTTAACAGTGAAGACGCAACTCCTTCCCAACTTGGAAGACGCGATACCTTAAAAATTAAATCTTCCGTAAAAGATATTAGATTTTTCTATTAGGAACAGAAATCCCTAATGCCTCTCGACCATGGAGACGCAGTTTGTTCCTTACATTAAGGACAAGATACATCCTCTTCTGGTGTAACGGACAACCTTGATGAAGGTCAATACTTCTGACGCCTTTCTAAAATGAAATCAAAATTCCTTTCTAACTTGGAACACCAGGTACCTTCTTTTATTTAATGGTGATGTTACAAATCGCGATTAGTACAAGAAAAATGTACCACTTCTTAATAATGAAAACGCAATTCCTTCGTAACTGGGTAGTTATTGTATGCACATGTTTACAGTTGGACCAATCAGATGCCTAATTGAGAATCCTGGTCAGGCACAATTTTGTTGGATTAGTCACATGTTTTATTGGGAAATTCATGAAAAATAATGAGTTGTCTTTGCATTCATTAGTTATCACATTTCTAAATATATTTTCAAGAACATGAGTCTACCGTCTCAACAAATCATTCAATACTATTACATCTCATTGCGGAATAAGACTCATTTCATGAAATACAAATATCCTAAGAAATAAAACTCATCCGACGAATGAGGCAACATACGTCCCTTAGTTACACCACGTCTTCATTGACAATCGCTGCTGACGAAATGTGGATCCTACTCGTTAGTCCGCTCTGTGCTTTAGCAATCTTCCCTGATTATATTGGTGAATATAATAACATAATACCAAATCTATAGTTTCAAATGCATTTCAAATTGTAGTATATTTTCCATATGAAATTATCCAAAGGAAAGTTCTTTCACACTCTCGGCTGAAATTTTGTGACCATTGTTAGTTGTTAGAAAATTCAAATGGTTGTGATGATCGGTAATGCAATTTTTGAAATTTGTTCAAAACCTATTTTTTATTAAACATATTCAAACTCAAGTAAGCTGCCTGCTATTTGAATTGGTTAATATCAATCTGTGTGGAAACTTTTATCAAGGGTTCCTCCTCAATTTTTCAATTCAACAATACTTTTGGAACTACCAGATATTTTTGTAAATTTTTTCTTTCTTGGTCACAACTAAGCTGATTCCTATACGGGATGAATCTATTTTAATTTGTGCCAAAATAGCCTGGCCTGGCGCTAGTTTGGTATGAAACTCTAGATTAGATGGGGGTCCGGTCAGCTAGAACTTCATATCCGGAAGATGAAGTCGCAATTCCTCAACCTATAAGCTAACATAGACCCAATCAGGGTTTCACGCTTTATACCCAGCTGGTGCCTATCTTTTTACAATACTATTTTTTTTCAGAATCAGAATCACCAACAATCAGTAAGACAAGAGCTTCTGAACCATTACCTTCATTCGGAGTTGATCATTACAGAGATAAAGCAGGTTATCTTAGACCTATACCCAACCGTCCTGGCGTGTATTGCGCAATCACTGCTCGTTTTGTCATTGGAGTTTTCTTGAATGAATCCTCATCAGAGCTTTATGCAATGTATGACGAGAATGAAAAATAAATTTTTCTAGGCCGAGAATGTAACTGAAATACCAGAAGAATATAAGAAGAAATTTGTGCGCCTTTCCCCACCGACGCCTCCAGCGTCCACGCTCATCGAGTCATACAATAATATGGATTAAACGAAATCATAAAGGACATAAACAAAAAAATTAAAATCAGATAAAAATCTTCTTGAATTGTCTAATTACTAACACTTTAATCTGACCTCGGATGAAATATGATATAAGTACTTCTTAATGATGAAGTTCTACCGAGTCGAAGAAATATATGGGTTTGCTGCAACAAAGAGCTTATTCACTTTTTCCTCGAAAATAATACCTCTACCTCAGTTTTGTAGTCAAAATAGAAAAAGTGGTCTGTCGGTGCTTTTCGTGAAGCTAACCAATTTTCAGAGGAAGGGGGCTGAAAAGTAAGGTTTGTAACACCCGGTGGGGGAGTGGGGTGTTATGAGTGAAAATAACATCACGGACCTCTATAACATTCAGAACTTAAGCCTAACAAGAAAATCCAACTATATTAAAACCTTTTAAAACTGATCATTATGTTTCAAATTTCAGTTATGATTACAACTTTCCTGAGTAAGACGTATTTCAAGCACCTGCACCACCGGGTTTTCTTTTTAGAATGACGAGACCTTCGAGAGCCTCTGAGGTTGTCTAAAATTTTAGTTACTTTATAGTTAGTTATTTTAGTTATATATCATTTTTAGTCAAAAATCCAACTACTTTAATAAAGATAATGCAATGTCATTACGATTATGTAAGCGTATAACATTGTATTGAGCCTTCAAAATTTCTGTGGATCTTTTCACTGCAATATGAATGTTACTATAGTACCTGCATTAAAAAAAGAGAATCAAAAGAAGTTTGAAGCTAAATAAATTTCAATTATAACGTCAATGAGACATCAGTATTTAAAACTAAAATTCTTAAAGGTTTAATTTTGTCAAAATTATTAAATTTCCCAAAAAATGTTTACTGCCTTCAAATTTAGGGTGGATTCTACACTGCCGACGCCGTCAACAAACAACGTTGCTGTCAACGACAGGGAAACTGTTTGCCGGCAGTTTTTCACGGAAAGCCAAGTCTGGCTAAATTTTGACATCTAGGAATTATCTAGATACATTAGCTAGATGATTCCAAGCTGGCAAAAATAGCTAAAACAGCTAGATATATAGGTAACACAGCTAGAAATTCAAGTAACACAGCTATATTTTATTAGGAGACGAAATCCAGCCAAATGTCTAGCTGGGACAGTTGAACTATTTTCTTGAACGAAGACACAGTTCCTTCCTAACATTGAAGATGAGATACCTCCTCTCATTGTGAAATGCACAACCTTGATGAAGATATTGAATTCTTCGATCAGAACCAGAAACCTCTAAAGCTCCTTAACAATGGAATCGAAATTGCTTCCTAACTTGGAACATGAGATACCTCATTTTATTTACACGTGATTTTTCGAATCGCGATTGGTACCAGAAAAATGTACCACCTCTCAATACTGGAGACACAATTCCTTCGTAATTGGGTAGTTATTGTATGCCCTTTCATAGTTAAACCGATTAGGTGCCTAATTGAAAAACCTAGTTACAGTTTTGTTCGGGTAGTCACATGTTTCATTGGGGTTATTATGAAAACAATTGAGTAATTCGAATGTGCAGGCCTATTTCGCTCGCCCCACCACTCACGCAAATATAAAGTTTTTTGGACTAAATGTGGCAAAGACCATGACAGCGCCAGCAAAATATTTCTCCATTCCCAAAAATGTCCAAAATCAACTTTATATGGGCCTGATATCTTCGCCTCAATTTTTTGTATTTGTGCAACAAACTTAAGCCTTCAAAAACTACCCTCTTTGCTAGCGAAATATTTCGCTGGCTCGGCTATGTCGTTTGCCACAGAGGTGCTGGTTCTCAAGGGTTGAAGATTGTTGCACAAATTTCAGAAAATTTAGGCGAAAATATTAGTCCCAAATAAAATTAATTTTAGACATTTTCGGGGCTGGCAAAATATTTCGCTGGCCCCGCCATGATCTTTGCCGTATAGGGGATAGTGTTCAGGGTTTGACGTTTGTTGCACGAATTTGAACAGATTAGGACGAAAATAATGTGCACATTTAAAGTTGATTTTCGATGATGACGGGGCCAGTGAAATATTTCGCTGGCCCGCTAGTGATTTTTGGTGAAATCGGTTACTTCCAGTGTTGCATAATTTCTAATTTTGAATGGACTATTGAATGCACTAAATACTTGTCCCAAAAAATGTTAAATTTGTGTGGGTTGTGGGGCCAGCAAAATGGTCCTCAAATGTGCCTCACTACTAAGTCCTTCTATTTGACAGCAGTGGTTAACAAAAACATTTTGGACTTCCGTCGGTGAATTAACAAAGCTAAAATTGTTTTTCAGATTACTTGATATGAGTTTTTAGATTTTGAAGGTTTTTTTAACCAGTGCAAAATTTCCTCCGTTGCCGGGATTGTAAGGTATAGGTCCAGTAGACTAAAATGTTGACAGAATATTAAGATAATCGAAGAACGTGAAAAAGAACTTACTTTGTTTTACTAAAAGAAAAGATTTTAGTTCGAACAATAAACTCTACTTTTTCTTATTAACAACCAAACTTTATAAATTAAACAGAATTTTTTTCGAGCGCATATCATAGCAAGGCACATTACTACTGGGTCTTTTTGTTTGACCGCAGTGATGAATAATGACTTTAACTAAATTTCTATTGTTATTTTAACTGTTCTATTCTATCGTGATCCTTCTATCAAACGAATGAAACTAGTGAAATTCTGATAAACCAATACTAGTTTCTTTCCTGTACAGAACAAAAGTTAAAATTTTAAATTTTCTGTTTCTTTTAACGCCTCTCTGGAGGCTAACCAATTTCAAAGTATGTATTCTCCATCCTCATTATATTCTTTACATTGTACGAAAACAGATTTTAAAGTGGAATGATTATTCTGTTTCATCTGTTCTAAAATTCTGGAATCAAAGAAAAGTTGTTATTGTACGAGTTGCCTTCGCATTCATTTCTTATCACATTCAAACAATAATTTCAAGACCATGAATCTACCGTTTCACTAGCCCATATAATACCATTCTATTTCACCGTCAAAGAAGAGTCACTATATATAATACAAATATCCGAAATAGTAAAACTCATCCCACGAATGAGGAAATCTATTCCTTTTGGTTACACCACGTCTTCAGTTGAAGTGGCTGTTGACAAAATGTGGATCCTACTTGTTAGCGTTTTGTGTTCTTTAGCAATTCTCCCTGATTATATTGGTAAATATAATAATAAAATATTATCATATAGTTTTAATGGCAGCCTAGATTTTAGTAAATTCATTTTTATACGAAATTGTTGAAAGCGAAGTTCCTTAAAACTCGCGGCTAAAATTTCGGGCACATTGTTCGCCTTTGAAACTTCTAAATGAGTGTCATGATCAGTAATACGATTTCTCAGATCTGCTCAGAAAATACATTCTTGTTAAACGTATTCAAACTTCAGTAGAATGCCTGCTATTTGGATCGGTTTCCATCATTCAATATGCAAAATTCTATCAAGGGTTCCTCGTCAATTTTTTAAGTTAACAATATTTTTGAAACTATCGAGGATTTTTTTTGAAGATCTAGAGCTAATTTCGTCAATTGATTTCTGCGTATTTCACTGAAATTATCATGGCATATGGTTAAACGTGGCAAAAAATAGCTTAAAACCATTTAGGATATGTTGTTGTCTTAATAAACGCTAATGAAACTCAATAATCCTAGAAACAACAATTTGAAGCTTTGGCAGAGATATCGTTATATCAATAGAAATGATTTTACTCGAGACTATGCTCATAGAATGACAAGAGATTTCTCTCCAAAGGTCTTCTTTTCTATTTGTTAGTATGCCAACATCTAATTATAGTTTAAAAACAGTTTTCATGGAAACAGATTTGTGGATCCAACGTTAGAAGCCGTGCGTAAACTAGGTGACCTATTTGAGGGCTGGAGGGGGTCGCGTCATAAGTAATTTTTGGAAACAGGTGAAGAAGCGTGGAATTTTAAAAATTCTTTTTTTTTCTCCAATGATCTTCCCCTTTCACCCATTTTTCTCGGCTTTCGCTTATCATATTTGAACTGAATTAGTAGAACCCAATATGACAATTTTTTCGAAATTTTTGGTTGAAAAGTCCACTATCATATTTTCGGTTCGAAATTCATCTCGTTGGTTTGAAAATTCTGATATTTGGTTGAAAATTCAATTATTCCATTCAAAATGTAATTTTTTTTTATAAAAAAAATCATCTTTTTTATCTGGAGATTCATAATTTTACTTAAAAATGCAACTATTCGATTAACAATTTTACTATTATGTAGAAAATTAGTTTTTTGATGTAGAATTAATTTTTTCAACTTTTCTACTTTTTGTTCAAAATTGATCCTTTTGATTGAAGTTTAATTAAGTTTTTTTCATTCTAGTTGGAAATTCAACTATTTGGCTGAAAATTCATAATTTTTGGTTCAAATTTATACTTTTCAGTTTTGTTAAAAATTCGTCTGTTTATGTTAGAGAATCAACTAGTTTATTTAAACTTATACACCTGACTCTCCGTTTAGCCATTTCGGTTTAGTAATTCCTATAGCTGCTGGCCCACGCAATTTCTCCGCTCAAGGGACGAGAAACGGTTGTGACTCTCCCCTCGGAAGGGCCGTCGTGCGCGAATACACAGTCGAGTATATTGCGCAATATTATGCATTCCAATTGGAAATGGTGCAGGCGGTCCTGACTGTTTACGTTTTGATACTCCCGGTTTAGCCAAAATTGGTTTTACCGGCAATCCTCGACACTGAAGTTAAACCGGTAAATTTAACTGTTTTATAGAAAATGTATCTTTTTGTATTAAAAATTCAACAATTTGTTACGAAATTAAACTATTTGGTTGAAAATCAACTTTTTGTGTTGAAAATTCATACTTTTTGTTGGAAATTCACATTTTTGGTTGAAAATCTATATTTTTGGTTGAAGATTGATTTGGTTGAAGAACTACTTGGTTTGAAATTGAAATTTTTTTTGGAAATGTAACTAATTGATAGAAAATTAGCCTTTTTGCTGGATAATTATATTTTCGCGTTCAAAATTCAACTGTTTTTGTGGATAAATTGTCTTCTTGGATTCAAAATTTAACAATTCTGTTGAAAATGTGTTTTGTTTCAAGTTCAACTACATTGTTGTAAAATCATGTACCTCAATCTTCATATAACTTTTTTTTAGGCAAATCGGCTTTTCGAATTCAAAGTTGAATTATTTTGTTGAAAATTCATGTGATTGGTTCGAAATTTCTCTCCATCAGTTGAATATTTATCTTCTTGGTCAAAAATTCATCTAGTTGGCTGAAAATTCAACAGCTTTGTTGGAAATGGATTTTTGTTCGTTGCAACAATTTTTTCATCTAAGAATTTTACTATTCAATACTTGGTTGGAAAACCAGTGTATGGTATTGTGGCCATACGGCAGAAGAGAAACAATGATGAATTAACTCTGAAATTTTGTTGAGGATTCATAATGAGTTTTGAGGAGATCGCATGGTAAGAGTGTGCAGAAAAAGAGCATATGTGGCAGTGCTTTGTTGAAAATTTGACTTTTTGGATATAAAATTGATAGTTTTCGTTTAATATTAATATTATCCGTTTAAATTCCACCTTTTTTGTTGAAAAATTATCTTTTTGGTTGAGGATTTTAGTGTTTCGTCAAAAATTGGTCTTCTGTGTGCTAATATGACTGGTTGAAAATTTAATTTTTTGTTGAAAACTAATGTTTTGGGCCAAAAATTTGACGATTCCATTGTTGATGAAGAAAATATATATTTCAATAAAAAATTTAACTGTTTGGTAGAAAATTCATCTTCATTGATTAAAAATTCATCATTTTCGTTAAGGATTCAACTATTTTGTTGAAAATGATTTTTTTTCCTGCACAAAACTTTAAGTATTTGGTTATAAATGCATTTTGTTGGATGAAGAATAATTTTGTTGTTACTGGAAATTCGTTGTTCATACTTAAAAATTCTTTTTTTCTCGAACAAGCTATATATGTCGACTTGAATCTCAGGATTACAAAGTGTCACATCTTAATTCCAATAGGGTATTTAGATTCATTGTCATTAAAAGAACTTGCTCCCCTGTGATTCACCTATTTTCATTGTAAATAAAAAAGCCTTTAAAAGATGTGAATAAAATTTATCAATTTCTCCTGCAAATTCAACCTTAGGCTGATAGACCATTACTCAAAAGAATATTCCGAGAAATCAAAACAATTTTTGAAATTATTGCTGGAAAGGGAACACTGAGCCAAATTTAGGCTCTCTTTTGGAAAACCAGAATTCATTCTTGATGACAGCTAGGCTCATTTCTACACGGCATGAACATATTTGTATTCATGCAGAAATTACCTGACCTGGCGCTAGCTCGGCATCAAACCCTATATTAAATCTGAGCCCAGTCAGACAGACAAAACATTCTTCATTTCCGGAAGATGAAGTTTCAATTCTTCATCATGCAAGCTATACCCAGTTAGGGTTTTGCGCTTCATACTAAGCTGGCGCCTATATTTTCACAATACTGTTTCTTTTTGCAGAATCCGACACTGGAGAAATCATGAGGGCACAAGCTAGCCATCCACTACCTATGTTCGGAGTTGTTTATTACAGAACTAAAACTGGTAATTTTAAATATGTGCCTAACCATCCTAATGTGTTATGCGGAATAACTGCACGTTATGTGCTTGGAATTTACCTGGAGAAACGTTCAAGAGAGCTTTATGCAATATATGATGAGAGTGAACAACAAATTTTTCTAGGCCGAGATACTTGGCCCTATAATCATGTCACTCATATACCAGAAGAGTATAAGAAGGAATTTGTGCGCCTAACCCCACCGACGCCCCCACCGTCGCCCTCTCTAGGGGGGACATCGCGTTCACGATCACAGAGTCCTCCACTCGATGATCAGATACCCAGTCAGAGACCCCCTTACAGATGGCTATACAATGGTATAAACATAGATCATAACGGACATAATCAAAACTTTTAAAATCAGTAAAAATGTACATGCATTGTCTAATTGCTAACACCTTAATCTGGCCTCGGATGAAATATGATATATGTACTTTGTAATGATAAAATTGTACCAAGTGTAAGAAATATATGGGTTTGGCGCACCGGAAAGCTTATTCACTCTTTCCTAAAAATGAATAATTTTTTTAAAATGAAAATTTATATCATGGCATTCCGGTACAAGCTAAGCACTTGGTTGCCAGAGATTTGTTTCATGTATGATTCAATCACATTAGTCAAAGACTTTCCAAATATGAAAGCATCACCCTTGGTACCTGTATTAATGATAGTCAAAGGAAGATTCTTCGCATACTTTAATAATATTCCGAATACGTATACTGTGTATACAAAACTAAAATTATATTACAATAAAATTATTTAGGAGTTTGACCTCATTATTTATAAATATATTTAATGTTTCCGGAGACGCTGATTCAAAATGAATTCATTCAATGTTTAATCGCTAATGAAAAATGAGAAAATCTTCTCTAAAACGATATTAATAGAATGATAGATATCAAATTGTTGAGACATTCATTTTAGAAATTCATGAAAATATTGTCAAGTACTGTCCTTTAGGTCCTAAAGGTCTTTAAGTCCTTCAAGCCCTTTAGATCTTTGTTTCAGTATTTTTTTTGTTTTTGAACCAGAATGTCGTCTTTTAAAATCAGTTGATATATTAAGGAGGAAAATCTTAAGATTTTGAATTTTGTTCAATCTGATAAAGAATAATTTTGAGAAAAAAGATATTTTATCTTTTATTGGATTTAAGGAAAGTTAAAAAAAGGTAAGTTTTCATCATTGATTGGATTGGAAGTTTTCTTGAATTTGATTTCATCAAATATTTCAAACCGCTTAACTGTCGAAAAATTCTCAAGATTGTTTGATTAAGATTCCTATTAAATTTTAAAATTGCATTTAATTTATTCAGGATACAATCAATTCTAAGAAATATCGAAGATAAACATGTAAATTATGTTAATAATTCTTCAATAATTAACATCAATGGATACTTAAACTTTTTTGTTGAAGTCATCATTTTTTGTCAAAAATTCAGCCATTTTCTTTAATATTCATCCTTTTGGATCAAAATTTCATATTTTATGGTAAAAATCATGCCTCTTGGTTGAAAAGTAACTTTTTTGTTGAAAGTTCAACTGTGTTCGAAAAAATTTGTGTTTTTGGCTCGGAAATTTTACTATTTGATTGAATCTTCAATTATTTTCTGAAAGAATTGTCTCTTTCACAGGAAAATTAATCTGTTCGGTTTTTAATGAAATTGTTTGGTTACAATTTTTGTTGTTGTTGGAAATTCGTCTTTTCGTTTTGGAAATTGAACTCTGGTTAGGAAAGCTTTTTTGGTTGAAAATTGAAATATTTTGTTAAAGATGCAACATATTTCAGTTTGAAATCTTAAAAATTCAAAACGTTGCACATCGAATTCAATATGCTTCCTACAGCCATTTTATTTCAAAGAATTTACAAACTTTAAATCTCAGAAATCCTATTACATTTCCCTTTTCTCTTGTTAAATTTCCTTTTAAATATTTTGAAATTGATTAAAATACTTCAAGAGCTTCTGAAATGCCTTCAAATTGTCAAAATCCTTTGAAAAATCCATTGGAATCATTTAAAATATCTTAAAACCTTATAGGAAATGCTTCTAAATCTTCCGAACTTCAAGGAAATTCTTTGAAACCACATACAATTTTTTGAAATTTTTTAAAATCATTCTTCTCAGAAATTCCATTGAACTTTGAAGATCTCTAAAAAATTTCTTTGAATCTTAGAAAATAACCCAAAATATTTTGAATTCTCAGAAATCTTTTAAATACCTTGACATGTTTTTAGGCACTTGCAAATTCCTAGGAATTTCCTTAAATAGCCTACAAAATTTTAAGTCCCTTAGAAACCTTTTGAATTCTTGAAATCTTTTCCAAATGTTTGAAAATTATTTCAAATTTCTAAAAACCTTTGATATTTATATTTTGTAATGATAAAATATTGTACCGAGTGAAAGAAATATATGGGTTTCTTGCACTAAATAGCTTATTCACTTTTCCTTGAAAATAAACCAGTTTATAAAATTGAACATTTATTCTGCCCACCACATCTTCATATGATTTTTGTATGTATTTTGGCCCAATAAACACAAAAATCACATAAAACAAGTTTGTTATGGAAGTCTTTTCGAGATATCAATGTCCGAACTTTTTTTTCAATCTTGAGAGTTGTTCCAACGTTTTTGAGTGTGTTCCGAGTTTTAATTGACGGATTTCCCTAAACGAGCACTCAAATTGAAGGCGACTGAATCCTGTACAATTTTTTACTTCAAACTTCTTAGAGCAGCCCAGTAGTTCAGGTGCTAGTGATTTTAATAAGCTGGACAAGTTGTATTTTTTTTATTAAAAAGCGCTTCCATAAGAACTTTTTTGAATTTGATTTTCGTGTTCAGTGGGCCAAAATACATGGGAAAATCGTAGTGGAAAATGGTGGGCAAAGTGGCTGTAAACTAATGTAACACTCCTACCGGAAGAAAATAATACTTTAATGAGGATAGCGTAATAATATAAATGGAATGAAGTTACTTTATAGCATGGTATCAAGCCTTCCAACTCATTTGTGCTCCTGCCGTGGCAACAACCTGGAGGAGCATATTTAATTTCTTAATAAGGACCAGAAACCTGTAATGCCTCTTAAGACTTGAGACGCAATTCCTTCCCAACATTAACGAAAAGGTACTTCCTATTATTTTAAACGGATAACCGTAATCAAAATTTTCAATCTCTTGATTGCACCATAAACCAATAACGCCTTTCAACAATGAACATGCAGTCCCTTCCCTACATCAAAGACCAGATATCTCCCTTCATGGCGGAACGGACAACCTTGATGAAGTTATTGAATTTTTCGATTAGAACCAGGAACCTCTGATGCCTCTTGACAATGGAATCGAAATTCCTCCCTAACTTGGAACAGAAGGTACCTCCTTTTTAAAATGGTGATGTTTCATATCACAATTAGTCTTAGAAAAATGTACCACTTGTTAATAATGGAAACGCAATTCCTTCATAAGTGGTTAGCTACTGTATGCAGATATTTATAGTTGAACCGATCAGATGCCCAATTGAAAAGCCTTGTCAGGCACGATTCTATTAGGTCAGTCACATGTTCCATTTGGGTAACCATTAAAACAATTGATCAATCCAAATTTGCCTCACTACTAGGTCTTTCAGTTTGACTGTAGTGATTAGCAGAAACAGTTTGGACCTTCGTCGGTGATTTTTAACGAGACTAAGATTTTTTTCATCTCAGATGACTCGATTGAGTTTTTGGATTCTGAAGAATTTTCTAACCGATACGAAATTTCCGTATGTGTCGAAGTTGTACGGTGTTGATCATCAAACGAAGACTTGAGATATTAAGACTTGAGACTTAAGACTTAAGATATTATGATATCATGATATACTGATATTAATGCTGTGAAGGTATAGCTTACTGCATGCTTACCTATGCGAAATTAGATAAATCAAAATACTCTTGAATATAAAACAATAGTAGTAGATTTTTATTTCAATAATATCCGCAATAATAACATTAGATAATGAAAATAAACTGTATAAAAATAAAAAATACTATTTCAAGATAACTATTATATGTAACTTCTTCAGGCTTACCGACAAACATTTTTAAATAGCTTTCCTTATGAATTCAGATCATTCTGAGTGTACCTGTATCTTAATAAATGTCAGTTTGTCCATTTTCTCATTTTAAATTTCTCATAGTAAAAAAGTCAGGCATTCATTCGCAATTATATAAAAAAATAGAGAAACCTCAAAGGCGAAATAAGTTTATTGAACAATGAATTCATTCAAAAGATGTTTGAAAATGTTTTTTTTTCATAAAGAATAAAACAGGATGAGAGGATGTTAGAAGGACTTCCTTAGTTCCTCATTGCAAATTTATATCGCCTAATTAGAAAGCGAGTTACAGGCTTTTGAAACTACTCGTGCAGGTGTTGGGGTGGAAAGTTTCACCCCCACCACTCGAAGAGGGGTGTTAATCATAGGCCATACATTTTTGTTTTAAGTATTGAAGAAGAACCTATTTCATTGGTCTAGAAAAAAAATTTGTTAAAATAGTAAACAACATCCTAATTATTATTCTTTCAACCACTAAATTTCTTCAAATCTATCCGGATTTTCTTCGATCGCATAGTAATGAACCCTTTATTTGAAAATAACGGTTTAAATCAATGAAGCCTTTTTCTGAGTGTTCTTAGGTTTACTACTTCATAGTGGTTAATTCATAAACATTTGTGCTTAACCTACGTCTTAAAGACAGGTTTATTCAACAAGATTTTTTTTCTATTTTCTAGGTCTAATTTTTACAAAATACAATAACTTTTACTAAAAATTTATCTGGTTATTCTAACGATTTCATCCTATCCTAACTCATATAACAAACCCAGAAAAATAGTGTGATTCTAATAAACCAGTACTATATAGCTTCTTCTTCGGTGCAGAATAAAACTTTAGATTTTGTTCATTATTTTGACCCCTCTGTGGAGAGTCACAAATATTGTATAAAAATAAAATTGGAAATGTAATAATTATTATTCTGTTTCATCTGGCCTAGAATTCTGGAATCACGTAAAATTTGTCAGTGTACATTCGCATTTATTTCTTATCACATGTCTAATTACAATTTTAAGAACATGAGTCTACCATCTCAGTAAGCCACTTAATACTATTATATTTCATTGTAAAAGGAGAGCAAATTAAATACAAATTTTTCGAAGATTATGATTCATCCGACGAATGAGGAAAAATATTCCCTTCAGTTACACCACATCTTCAGTTACAGTCGCTGTCGACGAAATGTGGATCCTACTTGTGTGTCTGCTCTGTGCTTTATCAATTTTCCCTGATTTTATTGGTAAATATAGTAACATAATATCATATGGAAAGTTCCAAGTGCAGCTTAAAATGTAGTATATTTATTCTCTATACGATACTGTTCTAAGAAAAATTCCTTCAGAGTCTCGACTGAAATTTTGGGCACATTAATAGTACTTAAAAATTGAAGTGGTTAACATAATCGGTAATACAATTTTCTCAATTTGCTGAGAACAATTTTTTAAAAACATATTCAGATTTGAGTAGAATGTCTGCTATGTGGATTGGTTTCGATCATTCCATAAGAAAACTTCTATCAAGGGTTCTTCGTCAATTTTTTAACTCAACACTATTTTTGAAAATATAAAGTATGTTCATTTTAATCTAGAGCTGATTTCATCAAGTAAATTATGCATCTTCTACTAAAATCATCTTAGAATATTATCACACGTGGCAAAAAATAACCTTAAAAGATTGAAGAAATGATGCTATCTTAAAAAACACTAATAATAATTTAATAAATCTAGATCACACAATTGAAGCCTGGCAGAGATAACGTTGTATCAACAGAAATAATTTATAATTATTTTCTATGTGGTAGTATGCTAACATATAATCATAGTTTAAACAAAGTTTCCAGAAAAACAGATATTTGTTGATCCAAAATTAGGGGTCGCCGATAACGCAGGCTACTTATCTGAGGGATGGAGGGGATCAATCTAAAAATTATTTTTAGCTTTTCCTTTTTTACGTGTTCTTCACGTTTTTCGCTTATTAGATACAAACTGAGTTCATAAAACCCAATATGACGATTTTTTTCACAACTTTTAATTGAAAAGTGTACTATTAAAAGTCCTATTTTAATTAAAATCTCAACTGCTTGGTTGAAACTTGAATAACTTCGTTGAAGATTCTTTTTTTGGTTTGGAGATTCATCATTTTATTTCAATATTCATTTATTCAATTAAAAATTTTGTCATTTTGTTGAAAATTATATTTCAATGTTTGATAAATAATTTGTTAAATTACTCTACTTTTGGTTCGGAATTGATCCTTCCAATTGAAAATTGATCTTTTCTGGTTCAAAATTTCACTATTTCGCTGAAAATTCATTCTTTCTGGTTTGGTTGAAACTTGTTGGTTAAAAATTAATCTCATTTGGTTAAAAATGTATCTATTGTGTTGAAAAATCGTCTGTTTATGTTACAAAATGAACTACTTGGCTTGAACTTATACTACTGTTTCAAATAATTATAATTTTTCTGGTTGAAAAGTGTACTGTTCTTGAGATGATCTCATTTGGATTATGATCTCTTCGGATTCAAAATTTAACAATTCTGTTGAAAATTGATGCAATTTGATGAAAATTCGCCGTTTCTGGTAGAACATTCATCTTCTTGGTAACAAAAATAATCTTTTTTGTTAGAAATTTATTTATTTCGTTGAAAGTTCATCCTTTCCGGTTAAAAGTTCAACTGTTTCGTTGAAAGTTGAACTAATTCGTTCCGAATTAATTTATTTTGATTCTTTCTTTCATTTTGAATTTTACTATCACATTTGAGCTTGAATTGTTCATAAGTTGAAAAATTCCCTGCTTGGTAAAGAAATTATTTAATTTGATGTAAAGCCGTCTTTTTGATTATAAAATCAATATTGTTTGTTCAAAATTCATCTGCTCAGTTCAGGATTCAACTATTTGTTTCAAAATTCGTCTTCTTTTTATTAATTGAACTGATTGAAAATTCAATTTTTCTCCGCTGCAAATTCTTATGATTTAAACTGGAAAATTCAGCGATTTCATTTTTGGAATTCTTTTTATGTCATTCAAATCAATTTGTTAAAAATTCCACGTTTGGTATAAAATTTATCTTTTATGATAGAAAAACCATCTTTTTCATTTGAAATGTACTTTTTTTTGTTTCAAATTCAACTCGTTGGGCTAAAAGTGCAACTGTCTTCGGGAAAAATCTTCTTGAATTAGAAATTTAACTAGTTGCTTAAAAGATTAATTATTTTCTTGGAAAATGGTCAGTTGTTGCATTAAAGTTCAAATATTTGGTTAATAATGCAATTGCTCGGTTGAAAATTAATTGTGTTCTTATTGAAGATTCGTTGTCGTAATCTTCACCTGCAACAAAAATTAACCTCACGTGGTAAGATTTCCCCACCACATGGGAAATGGTTACCATGTCAACTCTATCATATCTTGTTTTGTTTCGATGCGAAAAAACTTAACTTCACATGAAAATTACACGCAACAAATATTTACTTCTGTTTTTTCTGTGCAGAAATCAATACAATCTTTGAAATTATCACTAGAAAAGTATCACTAAACCACCTTTAGACTCTCTCTTCGAATTCTGGAATTTTTTGTTGGCCACAGGTAGGCTAATTTCTATACGGGATAAATTTATTTTAATTCGTACAGAAATAGCCTGACCTGGCGCTAGCTCGGCAAGAAACTCTAGATTAGATATGCGCCCGGTGAGATAGAAATTCACATCTGGAAGATGAAGTGGCAATTCTTCAGCATCCAAGCTAAACCCAGTTAGGGTTCTGCGGTTCATTCCAAGCTGGCGCCCATCATTTTACGATATTATTTCTTTTTGCAGAATCCGAAAGACCAAAACTCTCGAAGTCAAAAATAGGTTACCCATTACCAATATTCGGAGTTGCTTCTTACAGAGATAAAGCGGGTCATCTTATACCTGCGACCATCGATCCTCATGTGTATTGCGGAATCACTGCACGTTATGTACTTGGAATTTACTTGAGCAGATCCTCAAGAGAGCTTCATGCAATATATGATGAGGATGAGAAGCAGATCATCCTTGACCGAGTTCCTTGGCCCTATAAGCCTGTAACTAAAATACCAGGAGAATTTAAGGAGGAATTTGTGCGCCTAACTCCACCGACGCCCCCACCGTCGCCCTCGCTAGGGGGGACATCGCGTTCACGCTCACAGAGTCCTTCACCTGATGTCCAGAGACCTAGTCAGAGACCCCCGTATAGATGGCTATTCAATGGTTTAAACATAAATCATAACTTACATTATCAAAGATTTTAAAATCAGATAAAGAGGTACATGTATTGGCTAATTACTAACACTTGAATCTAGCCTCGGATGAAATATGGTGTATGTACTTTGTGATGATAAAATTGTACCGAGTCAAAGAAATATATGGGTTTAATGCATCAAAGAGCTTATTCACTCTCTTCTAAAAATAATACCTCTACCTCAGTTTTGCGGTGGTGTAAGAAAACGTGGCCTGGCGGTACTTTCCACAAACTACACACAAAAGTATCACGAATGAAGTTGATATAGCAAATGGTTCAAAAGGTTGCAACGTTTTGATACCTATATTCGTGATCAACTTGATTCAAATTTCGAGATCAATTATCTGTCTTCAAAATGTAACTACTTAACACATTATGCAATTATTGAAACCTCTTCACCTGAATGATGAACAATAGAAACCGTTTGAAATTAAATTCTTAATCAAATTTTGAGAAAAAAAAATCAATTACTCAGCTCCGGTCAATTGAATTTATGATTATCGAGGTTGTGGATGTTTGTTTGCAAATGTCAGTACATCTCGATCAAGGATTGATTATCGATTTGAGAACTTGAATTTGGCAGGAAGGAATACTTTTAAAAATCATGAACTGCAGGGCGTTCAGAACTGAAATTTAATTACCTTGATAATTTTTGGAAAGTCTTGCCATTCTAGGAAGTGAACCTGGTAGCCCAGGTGTTTAAAATACATTTTTCCTAAGGAAGATGTCTTCACGATTGAAATTTAAGATTCTTTAACCGTTTTTCAAAAGTCTCGCCAACCTTAAAAGTAAACCTAGTAGCCTTGATGTTTAAAATATATCTTCCTCGAGAAAGTTGTGTTCCTAACTGAAATTCAAGACACCCTCATGAGTTTTCGAAGGTCTAGTCATTCTTAGAAGTAAAACTGCTAGTCTGGTTGTTCAAATTACATCTTCTTCGAGGAATGTGCGTTCAGAACTAATATTTTATTCACCTTGACCGTTCTTCCAGTATCTTGTCGTTCTAGGAAGTGAGCCTGGTAGTCCAGATGTTTAAAATTCATCTTCCCTTAGAAAGTTGCGTTTAGAACTGAAGCAGGAGGCACTTTGGATACACGAGGTTGTTTAAAATTTCCGTTATGAACACAACTTCCGGGAGTAAGGTGTATTTGGAACATCTGGACTACTGGGTTTAATTCTTAGAATGACGAGACATTGGAAAACCGATCAAGGTGTTTCAAATTTTAGTGATGAATACAACTTCCCTAAGGAGAATGTATTTTAAACACCTGGACTACTGAGGTTACTTCTTAGAATGACAAGACCTTCAAAAAAAGAGATTAGTATTAGTATTAGTATAATATTCAGAACTGAAGCTCAGTAGGAAAATCCAACTATATGTTTGGTTAAAAGTTCTTTTTTTTTCATAGAAAATGCTACTATTATATTTTTCTTTCGAAATTCATCTCTTTTGGTTGAAAATTCTTTTACTCAATTTTATCAATTGATGTTAATGTTTTTTGTCTACATGGTCTAAAATCAATATTTTCTCAATATTTATCAATTATTTTATAAGTTGTGAAAAAAATCTCTCTAGCTTCGCTGGGATTCAGATTTCCTTTCTGATGCTCTAACCAACTAAGCTACGGAGGGACGAGAAGATTTTCTCCACAACTCCTACCGATTAATTTTTCAATCATTCCAACTTTATAGTGATTTTACTAATTGTTGTTGTGGTTTTTAACCGGTAATATAGTAAATAATATGATGGTAATGCTTTTGTCTACATGTTCTAAAATCAACATTTTTTGAATATTGATTGATAATTTCATAAATTGTGACAAAAATTCTGTTATTTGTTCGAAAATTTAACTTTTTGTTTGGAAATGTTACTCCATTGTTGAAAAGTCATCTTCATTATCATAAATTCTACTAATTTGTTGAAGATTTATTTCCTTAGTTAAAGGTTCATATCTTTGGTTGAAAATTCAACTATTTTCATGAAAATTCGTTCCATGTTTGGTTAAAAAAGTTATGAACTGCCAATTAAACTATTCCATTTTTGGTTTAAAATCTATCTTTTTCAATTAAGTATTTAATTGTTTAGTTGAAAAATCACCTTCCACAGTTGTAATTTCAACTGTTTGGTTTAAAATTTATGTATTTTGTCAAAAATTTGTTTTTTTTTGGTAGAAATTGTATCTTCTTGGTTAAAAATTCATCCTTTCGGCTGAAATTTCATCCTGCGTATTATATAAGTTAAAAATTCAACTATCTGTTGGAAAATTTACGTATTTCTGTTCAAAAGTATTTTTTTATCTTTGAAAAATTAATCTGATTCGTTGAAAATTCAAGTTTATGGTTGAAAATTCGAATCCTTGCTAGAAAGTTCATATACTTTTTCAAAAACTAAACTATTTTGTAAAAAATTCATATATTTTGTTAAGAAGTCGTCTTTTTGGGGAGAAAGTTATTCTTGTTAGTTGAAAGTTCAACTTTTTGGTTGCGAATCAACTTATCTTCTCAATTCAAAAGTCCACTGTTTTCTCAAACATTCGACTTTTTAGCTCAAAAAGTTTACTAGTTTGTTGAAAATCCATTTTTCATGGTACAAAAGTCAATTATTTGACTCAAGGTTGAACTGCTTTCTGGAGAAATAAGTTTGTTTTTTTGGGATTCCTAATTATAGTTGAAAATTGAACTATTTTATTGAAAGTTAAACTGTAACGTTTAACAAAATCGTATTCTTGAGTTGAAAATTCAACTTCTTTGCAGATAACTCGTCTTTTCAATATTAAAATTGAATAATTTTGTTGAAAAGTAATGTATTTTGTTCGAAATCCGTCTTTCTTAGTAGAAAATTAATCTTTTCGGTCGACAATTCATCTGTTTGCTTAAAAATTTACTCACTTTGTTAGAACTTCATTTTCTCTTCTTAATTTTTTTTCTGAAAATTTAGGTGTTCCATTTTGGTTTGAAAATTATCCTGTATATTGCGGTAGTTAAATTCCCTTAATTTTTTGTAGAAAATTGATGTATTTTGTTAAAAATTTGTCTTCTTGGGTAGAAAATTCAACTAATCTATAGAAAATTCATATATTTTGTTAGTAATTCAAGTATGTGGTGAAAGATTCAGATATTTTGTTTGAAAGTCATATTTTTGGGTAGAAAATTATTTTCGTTTCTTGAAATTTCACCTTTCTTGTTGAGAATTTATCTAACTTGTTAAAAATTTATTTCTTCTGATTGAAAATTATCTTTTCTGTTGAAAATCGTTCTTTCTTGATTGAATAATATCTTTTTTTTTTGTTTATTTTCTCATATTCAAAAGTCAACTGTTTCCTAAAACATTTGACTATTTAGCTGAAAAACTTTACTATTTTGTTGGAAATTAATTTTTTATGGTAGAAAAGTCATCTTCTTGGTTGAAAAGGAATTTTTTTGATCAAAATTCAACCATTTGATTGGAAGTGCATCTTTGTATTCTCGAAATTCAACTATTTCATTGGGAAATGTATAAAAACATTTTATTAATTCGAATGTGCTTCACTATGAGGTCTCTCATTTTGAAGGTAGTAATTAGAGAAAACAGTTTGGACCTTCGTCTGTAAATTTTAACGAGGCTAGAATTTTTTTTTCATTGCAGATAACCTGATTGAGTCTTCAGGTTCTAACTGATTTTCTAACAAATAAGAGATTTATGTGTATGTCGAAATTGTACGGCGTTTATCTTTCCCAAAACAAATCGGAATCAGAATAATTATTCCGTTTTATCTGCTGTAGAATTCTGGAATCACAGAAAAGTTGTTATTGTGCAAGTTACCTTCGCATTCCTTTCCCATCACATTTTTGAAAAATAACTTACTTTTTAATTTAAATAAATTCCTGGTTGAATATAGTAGAATAATTTATTTGTTAAGAAACAAGATTTTCGTTAGAACAATGAACAATATCTGAATTGAAGTTTTTTCAAATAGTC
This sequence comes from Andricus quercusramuli, assembly GCA_932178445.1. NCBI lineage: Eukaryota > Metazoa > Arthropoda > Insecta > Hymenoptera > Cynipidae > Andricus > Andricus quercusramuli. Next base: position 31,410 of record CAKNXH010001910.1, on the reverse strand, counting down.
GCCTTTCTTCAAATCAGACAGAATTTCGTTCTTTCACTTAGCAATAAAGACTCGATTTCGTAAAAGAATTTCAAGAACATGAGTCTACTATTCCAGTGAGCTATTTGATGCTCATGAGATTTTGTTTCGAAATAAAAGTGACTCCATAAAATACAAATATCCTAAAAAATAAGACTCATCCCAAAAATAAGGCAGCGATGACTACGTTTCATGTCGAGAAACCTTGTACCATATTCAGTATAGTACACCACGCCGTGAGTTACAGTCGATTTTGACAAAATGTGGATCGCACTTGGCTGTCTGTTTTGTGCTTCAACAATTTTTCCTGATTATATTGGTAAATATAATAAAAGAATATCATATATATGGTTTCAAGTGCATTTTTAGTTGTACAGTACATTTATTTTCTATACGAAATAGTTCAAAGTAAAATTCCTTTACACTCTCGGCTGAAACTTTGGACACACTGCTAGTTTTTAAAATTTTAAATGGGTCTCGTAATCATTAATGTCATTTTTAAAATTTGTTCGAAACATTTTTTTTGTTGTATTTTACCTGGAATTCCACCTATTTCGATTGCTTCCGATGATTTCGTATGGGAGCTTCTATCAAAGGTTCTTCGTCAATTTGTTAACTTAATAATACTTTTGAGACCATCAAATATTTTCTTAAATTCCTAGAGCTTATTCTATAACCTGAATTCTGCATCTTTGAATCAAATAATTTCAGCATACTCTCTAAATCCAAATTAGTAGAAATTTTACTAATTCAATTGGTAGCATTGTATCTGACTGTTAAATTAGTAATTTTATCACTTTCTACAAAATGAAATGGTAGGATTCATGTTACTAAATGAATTAGTAAGGGTATTCTACTAATCTGCTAAGTAGTAGCAACTTACCTATTCAATGAGTAGCAATGAATTGCTATAAGGAAACATAATTTAATAATTTTTAAAATACTTTCTGCTGTTTTTTAAGTTTTAATTAAGAAAGGTTCATGTTTTGTCAATACTTAGATTTAGACACTGTGGTGAAAGTGGAAGGTATGAAAAGCAAATATTCGCTTATTCATATATTTTTTTCTGAAATTTGCAAGTAAGTCAAAAGGCTAACCATCAAAAATGCACTGGAGTTGTCCAAAAATGTCCGAATGTAAATCATTATTACATATTCCATTTACATGAGTGATATGACTGCTTGTCGTCTTTGTACAATGAGTTTTTTCGAAGTCAAAACGGCTTTTGAATTTTTCATAATAAAGAGCAAATTAATCAAGTATGTCTCTAGCCTCGGAGAATTCAGTCGGGAAATTCTAACTTTCTAAGTGCTGCCTTAAAAATGTTGCTTCAAGCAGGGTAAAAGTTGAATAATAGTCTTATTCAAAACAATTTTGTTATTCGTACCAACAAGTGAATGTAAAATTATTTTTTCTGATAAAGTTTCTGGTATCTATCGAAAATTGAAAATTATGTACTTTTTGTAAATAGTTAGTATTTTCCAGTCAACACGATTTTTTAAAACATAATATTGATAGCAGACTATGTTACATGAAAGTCGACGTACCATATAGTAATTAATTAATAGTTTGATAATGGTTTTATTTTTCCATCTCTCACTTGCAGAAAACTCACTCAACACGAATTAGAAGATATGCAGATGGTTAAAATTAAAGAAAATTAATTTACAACTTCTAAGTCGAATATATGGGATAAAATTTTCATTTAATTGTTGTTACGAATAGAGAGGTTGTTTTAAAGCAAATTTTAAAGTATTTTTTCATTTTCTAAACTTACACTTTTGAGGCAGCCCTTATAATCACCAGATCTAGTTTTACTAAGGCACAAAAATGATTATTTAACCTAAATTTTAAACAGAATCTAACACTCTTTTGTCTTCAAAAAAGCCTTTTTTGAACCACCTTACTGTTAAACTGCAGATACGATAAAATGAACGTATCTAGACACTTCAAAGCGTGAACATTTTAATTGAGTTTATTTAATTTTTCCAATGAAAATTTAACTATTATACTTTTGTTTGAAAATTGATCGTCTTTAGTTTAAAATTCGAATATTAATCTCCTTCATGGAGAATTCAACAGCTTGTTTGCAATTTTTTTCTCTCCCTTGACTGAAAAATCTGTTTGAGTTGAAAATTCAACTCATGTTTAAAAGTAGTTTCTTTTGTCGAATTCAACTGTTTCTGATCAAAAATTAATATTTTTTATGTCAACTACTACATTTTTCGTTCAGAATTCATCTTTTTTTAATTACAAATTTAATTACTGAGTTGAAAACTGAACTTTTTGGTTTAAAATTGATTTTTTTTCTTCTCAAGATTCATTATTTTAATTCAAAATGTATCTCTTTGGTTGAAAAGTTAGCTATTTTCTTGAAAATTTGTTTCCACTTTAACAGAAAATTAATTCGTTTCGAAACTCAATGTATTTTCGAAAAGCTTTTGTTCAATTTGTCTTGAAGATTTCAAAGCTCGCCTTGAATCTTAAGAAATTTGATCGAATCCTTTTGAATTTTCTTTAATTTTTCTGAGCGCATTTCAAAATCACTCAATTCTTTGAATTTTTTCATGTTTTTCAATTTCTTTCCACTCACTTGATTGCTTTTCAAATTCAACTTGATTCTTCTATGAATTCCATTGAATTTTTTCTCGTTTCCCTTGAAATTTTCCATGTGAATTTGTAAATGTTCACAATGTGTGTTTATATAATTTGTTAGAAAAATTATTCAAAAATATGGGAGGACAATTTTCATCACTAAACATCATGTCGACATTAGGAATTTGTTTATATAATTTGTTAATAAAATTGATGAAACATTTTCAATTACAAATCCTCATCGTCAAACATCACCGACAACATAATTTCAACAAAAGTAGGAGAAAAAACTATTCTTCTCTGCCTTTAAATTCCACACTCGGCATTTTCTTAAATAATTTGTTTATAAAAGGAATGAAACATATCGAGTAAGAAATTCTCATCATTGAACATGACTGATGATATAATTTTAGGAAAATTAAGAGCAAAATCGATTTCTTTCTGCCTTTAAATCCACTTTCCCTCCTTGGGGAAAAGTGCGACGAACTTTGCATTGACATAAATGTTTAAACAAATAAATAATCGAGCTACATTAATCTATTCAAAATTCAAGAATTGCCTTCTATAATCATTAGTCAATAAAAGCAAGTAATTTAAATGAAAAAATTTTCAATGAAACCAAAAAATCCGTAATGTAGACTGTTAATTCAATTTATTTATAAGAAACAAATTCGCCTATTGATTGTGTTTCGTTTTCAAACACCTCTGCGCATGCAATCCAGCGATGCTGACAGACAAAATTTCTCACAAAAATAAAAAAAAAGAACAAGGAATAGCAGTTTATGTTTTGAAACAATACAAAACATTAAAACCCTTCAATCTTGGGTTGAGCTCATTTCTCTTTACAGCTAAACATTTGTTGAATGTGTAAAAGTGCATCAACAATCTGTAGAAGATATGAATATAAAATTTTTCAATTCGCCCTTCAAATTGAGCCCTAGTCTCGGCATGAAACCCTAGACCAGATATGGGCACAGTGAGATAGACAAAATATTCTCTATATCCGGAAGATGTTGCAATTTTTTATTATCCAAGCTAGACCTAGGTATATGGTTTCGTGTTTCATGCCAAGCTGGCGCCTAGTTTGAATGCCAAGCCTGGCTCTAGTTCCAGCTACGGCACATCCTTCTACAAGGCTATTTCTTCTTACAGAATCAAAGCCAAGAGTCCTGAGGTCAAAAAGTAAAACACCAATCACAAATCACGGAGTTGTTTATTACATAGATGCTTCGGGTGGTCGTCAACTTATACACGAAAATGATCAAATAATATCTGCATACACTGATCTTTATGTGGTTGGGATTTCCTTAAGCATTCACAATTACGATATTCATGGAATATGTGATAGGTCAGAGAAGCAGATTTTCTTAGAGAGAAACAATCATTATGAGCATCTACTCGTACCTGTCCTACCACCCGGGTATTCAGATATATTTGTCCATCTAATACCACACACGCCCCCATCCCCGCCTCCAAATTATCAACATATTATGGACATGCAGAGACTTCTATCCAATCCGACATCATCACTTGTGCACCAGCGGAGTCTTTCACCCGATCCGAGAGCCAGTCAGAAACAAAGACTACAGTGAAGATAGACAATAAAATTGTGAAAATGGACATTATGAAGTAAAATATCAATGCGTTTAAATTGGATAAAAATCTACATATCTTGCCGGCTAAACGCCGTAGTTTACTAGGATGACTTGTTTGGATATGTTACATGTCAGACTAGTAAAATAATGATAACCGAGGGGCTACTCACTAAGAAATCTTAGATTGCCACTTGAGGATTCATAAGAAAATTTTGGAGGAACCTTTGGAAATCTCGAGGCAATCTAGCATTCGTCAGAAATCTTGGAAATCTTTGGTTAAGTATGAGCAGAGGTGAGGTGGTATTGAGCATTCTGACATGCGCTTATATCCATGGAACGAGCAGCCGACTGAATACGAAAGCCACCGAGTTTAGCCGAGTCTATAGAATTCTGCGTGAGTTCTGATTGCGAGTACAGTCCGAAATCTCGGAACTCCCGGCAATCTCAAAGAAATCTTGGAAGTCTCTATAAGAATTCAATACAGATTGCCGCATTCGCAGTTTTAGGATTTCCAGATTTATCAATTTTGCAATGAGAAAATATTGTAGAAAATAAAATACAATAAATATTATAGAAAATACTGTAGACTAAAAATTTTCCAGACTGGAAAATTTCGAATGCTGAGGCTTTAAAGTTTTTAGAAGACCTTCAGAGTATAAAAACTAGAAGCTGTTTACACATACATTTCGAAAATATGGAAATTGTCGAGTTCCCTATGTCAGCATTATCAACATTTCTAATTAAACCGGTTTCAAAATGTAATTTTTTTTTAAATTGAACACCTTAATATTGAATCAGTCGAAATTAACTAGAATCAATTCTTTTCATTCAAAAACATAATATTTGAAAATATTTTTCTAGTCCATGAAACTTCACAACTTTTTTCACTTTGCGTAATCACGTTATTATATTGAAATGAGTATAATAGGTGTGATTTTTAAAAGTGAAAAATTTTGAAGTTGAATAATTTAAAATTGGAAGATTCAAAATTGGAATTTTCTCGACTAAAAATTCTGCAGAATGAAAAATTTCAAATTTGTTGTCTTAAAAATTCTGAAAAAAATCTAAAAATTCTGAAGTACAAGAAAAAAAAAGCTGTAAACATGATAATAGTCTTCAAATTTTGGAAATTGCCAAGCTCTTAAAATAAATATCAAGTTAGATATTCTACAACTTTTTTAAATAAGTGTAATAAGTGTGATTTCTAAAAGCACAACATTTTGAAGTTGAGTTATTTAAAATCGAAAGATTTCAAATTATGACATTGTGGAATAAAATTAATTTGAAAAATAGAATTTATTTCAGAAGCTTCAAAAAGATTAGTGAATTTAAAGCTTGACAATTTTGATAGCTTCGGATCAAATAAACAATTTTCCTAACTTTTGAGCAAAAAATCAAATAATTCTCTATTATTACAAATAAATTGTCAGAGAATTTTTAAAAAGTTCTCTAAACATTTCGAAATATTTTTAAAATTGTCAACAAAATCTGGAAGATTTTGTTGCAATTTTTTAAATTTTGCATAAATAAAAAAAAATCGAATAATTTTCAAAGATGTTCAGAAGGTGTGCAAGTTTTTGGAAGAAGAATAGTCACTTTTCACAAGCAAGAATTGTGAAAGGAAAAATATTAAATAATTTTTTGATTTCAATATTAATTTTTAAATAAAATTTCAACAGATTTCAAGAGGCTTCTAAAAATGACGAAAAAAATCTGAATGATTTTAAGGCAATTCTTTATAATTTTCAAAGATTTTTCAAAATTTCAAGAAAAATTTGAGTCAGCTCAAAATATAATTAGGAATTTTAGAATTTTTGTAGAGATTTAAAATATTTGAAAACTTGAAAAGGTTTTTGAAAATTTATAAAATATTTTCAATTTTCTTCTGAAATTCTAACAGATATAAATGTCTTTTGAAATAGACCCGAGTTCTTCCTAATATTTTGTAAAATCCTGTAATAAAAAAATTGTCTTTAAAATTTACTAGATTGTTTGTTCAATACAACTGAAATCTTCAAAAATCTTTCTGAATTTTCTCAAGATCCTTAGGAAAATTATGTTCATATAATTTGAAAACAAACCGATAATACTTATGAACTTTTTGAATTAAAATTCAACATTTGAAAGTATAAAATTGAAGGTATTAAAAGTTTTTAATTAAAGAAAATTTGATTGACTGCATTTATACTGCAAGATACTTAAAAATGGTTTTTGCTTTGAAATATTTTCAATATTTCTTCTTAATTATTTTTTCCAAATAAAAATAATTTTTCGAGATATATCAAGAAAAAAATGTATCATTTTCAAACCTTTCAGAATCTCAATTAATGTCAAAATTTTAGTTCAAAATACTTAGAAAAATGCTCAGAAAACGTCAACATTTTGTTTCGAAATCTTCATGAAAATCTACGTTTTGTTTAAAATCTTTTGATCGGAAAATCTTTTGATTTTGATCGGATTTCTCCTTGAACACTTAAAAAATCCTGCCAAATAAAAAAAAAAATTCCTTGAGATCTTCCAGATACTTTTTGGAAAATTTTGGGAATGTTTTGAAATCTTTCGAAATATTTTCTTAAGAGTAATTTTACAGAATATAGAATAATTTTCAATTTCCTTAGTAATTTCGAAAAATTTTCTTTTCAAAACCGTTCACAATTCTTAAAAAGCATCTAATTGCTGCCTATTGCGTATATTGTTATGGATAAAAGACATATTATATTTATAATTCCAAATATCTTCTAAGCTACCCCACCTACGCAAAAAACGGTTCATACAAAAGTTGAACAGGACATTGGGGGCCATTCAATCGTAACATTTATTTTGACCTTCAGGTCAATTTTCAAGGTCATTTCAAGGTCAAGACGATTTTTTAAAATGGAAATCCTTATTTTTGACCGTGGATTTCAATAGAGCGGGAAATTTCACGTCAAAAACGTACTATGGAAATCTTGTTGGTCAAGAATCGAGGTGAAATGTCCAAAAAATGATCAGATGAAATTATTCTGGTAAAGGTGGTTCACACATTTACATTTTATGAAATTTTTTAAAGCATCTTAAACGTTTGCTTTACCTAGAAAAGCACGTAAATTCAGAAAAAGGGCATATCTGATCGTTTGTTGGACATTTGATCTTCATTTTTGACTACTCCAAGGTCACAAAAACAAGATTTCCATAGTACGTTTTTGACGTGAAATCATCCTCTCGATTCAAATCTGCAGTCAAAAATAGGGGCTTCCATTTAAAAAACTCGTCTTAACCTTGAAATGACCTTGAAACTTGACCTTAAGGTGACAACAAAAGTACAGGTAAATGGCCCTTCTATGACCTGGTCAAATTTTTTATGAACCGTTTTTTACGTAGATGGGGTAGTTTAGAAGATATTTGGATTTTAGATTAAAATGGGTCACTATGGATATGTATTATAGAATATTTTTCAGGGTAACTTTATTATTTCCGCATGAAAATGCTGATTCCGACGAAAGATTCACTGCAACAAAAATTAACTTCACAGGATAAACTTTACAGAAATATCGGTTAAACTTTCTTTTTTATTCCATGACAAACACATGTATCTTGAAAAACGCGAAGTTGGCTGAACAAAACTTTATCTCTCTGAAAAATTTCCTGCAACAAATTTTATTCTTAGTTTTTTCTGTGATGATATTATATTTATCTCCCGGAAATGATTAATTATCCAGTTATGTCATATTTTATCATTTTTGCAAGAGAATTAATTAATTAATCTGGCTTCGGATAAAATATGTAATAATTTGTTATGATAAGATTGTACCGAATTGAATAAATATATGGGTTCGAAATATCAAATAGCTTATTTACTGTCTCCTGAAAGTAATACCCTCACCTGGAGCAAATAATACTTTAGTAAAGATAGCGCAATGTAAATGCGATAACGTAACTTATAGCATGGTATTGTGTCTTTCAACATTATGTTCATCCTTCCATTGCAACATGAATTGCACTATTTGAATTGAAGGAATACGTTTTTTTGAAATTAGTTTTAATGCATGATGCTAATTGACGCACGTGATGAATTTCTTGAGTCACGCTGATAATGACCGCGGGATGAAGGAAGAGGATATTTGATGGAAAGTGTCACCCGGTAAGCTCACTGCGCCGGATGAAAGCCGCTATCATTCCCTATGCCAAATATGATATTTTTGATTTGTTCATTGATAAAGTTTCATTTTCTTGTTTGCTCCTGAAATAATTGAGTTTTATATTCTGGATTACGTTTTACTTGTCTTCCTGAGAAAATCTGCAAGTTTTCAGCAAATGAAATTGAATATGGCAGGAATTTAGTTGGATGGACAAATTTCATCAGAAGGAAGATTAATAATGATAAGGAGCACTGCTTAACAAAATAATTTCATGCATGAGAATTTGTTTTCTCTGAGGAATTTCGAATTATGAAGATTTCCCAAGTGAGGCATATTATTATTTAACTTCAGATCTAAATCAAATTGGTGTGGGTTTGAGTACCGTCAAACAGGGTAACTTCGGACACGTGGAATAAATTCGGACACTCTTAAATTGATAGTATAAATTACTTCAGGTGGATCGTTCTAAGTAGATTCTAGAACCAGTTAAGGCCTGAACAGATTCCAGATTCTTGGAACGGTTTTCATTAATTAGACCTGAAAATGATTACGGACACAAAAACAGGAAAGTTGAGCGACTAGTTAAGGAAAGTAAAGATAAAATCAGAACAGAAGAAGAGAGGAAATACAAAACGACTCTGAAGGAACCATGAAACTATTAATTGAAGAGATGAAAGAAAGTAAAAGTACAGAGTTAGTCAGCATGAGAAACAGCAAAGGTGAAATGCTGTTTGATACAGACGGGATATTAGACGCTTTCAAAAAATCTTTCGAAGAAATTAGGAGGTGAAGGTATACGGGCAATAGAAATGCGACATAGAACATAGTGCATTAAAAAACCTAATTGAAAAAGACTGTGTCACTGAGGCTAGGGATATAATTAAGAACGTCAAAAACGATAAGGCGCTGGTGTTGACAGAGTGACAATGGAGTAAATGAAACCCGAAATAAAGACCTTGGATACTAATGGGCCCAAGTGGGTAACCACACATAACAATTTTGTGAGTTTCTTCACTTTGGGTGATCGGTAGAGAGATTGATCAGCAAACTGGGTCGATACTGATGGAGCAAGTCACACCGAACCTGAAAGGAAAATGGCTTAATGGTATAGTAATAATAATAATAATTCATCAATTTAGGGAATTTAGGGGGTGTACCAAGTCACCCCACATGTCCGAAATCACCCCTTTGTGAAGAAATGCCCACTCTTTATCCTAAATTCGAAAACTGCATTTTAACAGACAGAATTTGAATGAAAGAGTCACAATGGATCCATATCAAATTATTATCAGTTGGACAAGAGAATGAGCATGCATGAAGGATTCAGATCACACTGTCTGAATTTTCAAGTATTCATATAAAGTTTCAGAACCATAATACTGATTTTCATCAGTGGATATTCAATTTAATAATCTAATTATTGCAATTGTCATTTCGAAAAATTTAGTATAAAGAAGGATTTCAAATATCTGTCAAGAGCTTTAAAAGGTTTCAAGATATTTCGAAACATTGAAAAGAATTTGAAATAATTTGGGACAATTTAAATATTTCAAAAATTTTGTGTGATTTCGAAGGGGCTTTGACTACTTTCAGAAATTTCAAGAAAATTTTAAGTGCTTCAAAAAATTGCAAGAGCTTTGAAAGGCTTGAAGAGCTTTAAAAAGTTCCAAGGGGTTTTAAAATATTCCAAAATATTAAAATTATTGTATGTTATTCAAAAAGGTTCCAAAGAATTTTCATTAATTTGAAGGTATTCTTAAGCATTTTGAAAATTCTAGGGCATTTTTCAAAATTCAAATTTTTAAGGGATTTAAAAAATGTCAAAATATTTAAAATATTTTAAGGATTTAAAAAGATTCGAAGGAATTTTTTATTGATTTCAGTAATTTTATGGGATTTCAAAGAATTTGAAACATTTCAGGGCTTTTTGAAAGATTGTAAGGTATTTTCAACCTGAACAAAATTTAAAGCTATTTTGGAAGGTTTTACATGTTTTGAAATACGTTAGGTATTTTCAATAGATTTTAGTAACATAAATTGATTTTAAAGGACTTCAAAAATTTCAGGGTATTTTTAAAAATTCCAAGCAATTTTCGATAGCTTCAAAAAATTTCAAGATATTTCAAAATACTTGAAAGGGTTGGAAATATTTTATGGAATTTTACAATATTCCAAGGAATTTTCTATTCATTTCAATAATTGCAAGCGACTTCCAACGATTTGAAATATTTAAGGGAATTTTTAACTCATTTCAATGATTTTAAGAAATTTAAAAACATTTTTAATATTTTAGAGATTTTTCAAATATTCCAAGGAATTTTTTCACATTTGAAGAATTTTAAGCTATTTTAGAAGATTTCACGCGATTTAAAATATCGTAGGAATTTATAATAGTTTTCAATAATTTAGATTGATTTCAACGGATTTTCGAAAGATTTAAAAGTATTTACAAAAATTCCAAGTAATTTTCGATAGCTTTGAAAAATTTCCAGTTATTCCAAAATACTTGAAAAGATTTGAGACATTTTAAGGAATTTTTCAACATTCCAATGTAGTTTCAATTAATTTCAGTAATTGTCAGCGTTTCCAAAGGATTTTAATTTTTGAAGTGTTTTTTATGGATACCAAAGAATTTTTAAATAATTTCAGTTATTTAACCGGACATTAAAGGATTTCAAAGGATTTGAAATATTTTCGTGATTTTTAAGAGATCCCAATCAATTTTTATTTGATTTCAGTAATTTAGAGGAATTTTGAATTATTTCGAAGGATTTTCAATATTTTATATTTTTTTCAAAGATTTCAAGATATTCTTGATTGATTTCAATAATTTGAAAGGAATTTTAAAAATCTAAAGACTTAAGTGTGTTGTATTGTACTGGGATTTCAAGAGATTCAATATTATTAAAAATGTTTCATGGTTTTTCAAAAGATTTTTAAAAATGTTCAATCGATTTCAGTGATTGAATTGTATTGAAAATTATTTCATAGAATTCAAAATATCGTAAATTATGTCAATTGATTCCAAGATATTTTGAATTCATTTCATTTTAACGAATATTTCAAGATTTTAGGGAATATAAGATTTTATACCATTTCACATATTTTTTTTATTGTTAAATTGTTGGTACGTTTTCATCAGCAAAATTATTTAAAAGTTATACAATTATTATTTTTATAATAAGGAGTTTCCTTAAATAATCTTTTTTTATAAAAACGTACCAAATAAAGTGTGGAATCATTATAGAAGAATTAGCTAAGAAAAGGAAAAAATGAAACCCCAAATATTTATTGTTAAATAAACAATTTCAAACTTTTTTCGAAAGTTCACCTTTATTTCTGTTTCGAAATTAGTAACAATGAAAATAAAATATTTCCCTTGATTTTAGAAATCATTTTTATCAATGTTCATTTTTGAACTTGTCATAACTTTAGTACATCCCTAAATTCATCTGAAATTTTTTTATAATATTATATCACTTTCACCGAAAATTAAAAATTGGAATATTTGAAATCTGTCTGAAGTTACACCACATTCATTTTTGAACTTGTCATAACTTTAGTACATCCCTAAATTCATCTGAAATTTTTTTATGATATTATATCACTTTCACCGAAAATTAAA
>CAKNXH010001910.1:0-19449 GCA_932178445.1 Andricus quercusramuli | reverse complement strand
TTATATCACTTTCACCGAAAATTAAAAATTGGAATATTTGAAATCTGCCTGAAGTTACACCACATGTTATATTTAAGAGATTTGAAAAGATTCGAAGGAATTTTTGATTGATTTCGGTAATCTAATGGGATTTTTGGCTTTTTAATGGCTTTTTAAGAATATTTTTAATTTTTTCCAAATTTTGAAATCTTTTCAATTTAACTGAAATTGTTTTGAAGTGTTATGAATCAAATTCTTCTAGGCTCAAATGTCCATAAGTCACATTATTATTGCGCATTGGTCACTTTTAAAAAAATTTCGTTGAAATAAATTAATTGCTCCACGTAAATTATGCTGTGGAAGCCCTAAGCAAAATAAATAGAAAATTGATAAATTCAAATTAACAATTTTTTATTCCATTTACAAAAGAGTTTAAATTAAAAATATCTGAAGATGAGAATTTTGGTACTCAAATATTAATGGTCACAAAAAATGAGAAATTAGTAAGCGAACACTCAGGGAAAATGAAGGGAATTTCGAAAATAAAGTTGTGCAACCACCCTGAACAGGAAATGAGGGGCTGGCTATCTTTTAATAAAATCTCATGCACAGGACGCATTTACAACGTAAAACGTGAGCTCGTATTACGAGCAGCATTTTCTTGTAAAAAAATTTTGTAATACATTTTTTTTTGTAAAGGAAGATTACCTTATTTACCTAAAATTGAACAAAAAAAGTAGACACCTGTTTCATTAAAAAAATTATTATATGAATATTAAATGACCATGGAAACTTTCATCTCTAATAAAAAAAAAAAGAAAAAAAAAGACATTTTGGCTGCATACTTTGATGCGCCTTGACTCTCGTCTCATGTTTTCTGTGTAATATAAGTGAAGAGCCCAGAGCGGCAACTTTGCATAAGAAAACCTGAAGACTTGGACAAGCTTCCAAACTTTGGATTTATGATTTTAGTAAAGTCCTACCTTCCTTGATGCATAGGAATCAAGCATCTTAATTCCAGACTATAAACTCTTTCCCCTATTTCCCCCTTTTTGAAGAGTTCCTCTTTTCCCCCTTCTTTGGAAACTTTCCCCTTTTCTCGTTTTTTCACTCAAAATTTAAATTAATAAAACTCTGGAAAAATCCAACTATTCTTGTTTGAAAATTAATATTTTTGTTGGAAATTTTACTATTATGTTTTGTTGCTAAATTCATCAAGTTTAGTCGACAACTCTATTTGTTTAAAAAATTAATTATTTCCTTGAAAATGAAACTATTTTGTTGAAGTTTCATATTTTTTGGACCAAAATTCAACTACTTGGTTGAAAACTAAACTTCTATAAAAATTCATATTTTTGGTTGAAGATTCATCGCTTGGGTTGAAAATTTACTTATTTAGTTGGAAATGTGCTTCATTTTGACTGAAAATTAATTTTTGAAATGGAAAATTTATCTATTCCATTCTTTTTGAAAAATGATCTTTCTTGGTTAAAAGCTCCTCTCTTTGATTGTAAATATTAATATTTTGTTTAAAAAAATTTTTTTTGTATGAAAATTAATTTTCTTTTCTGAAAACGTAACTATTCTATTTTTGGTTGATAATTGACAGTTTTGATAGAAAGTTTATCTTTTTAGTTCAAAATTCATTCAGTTTCTTGCAAATTCGTAATTTCTTCCAGAAAATTAACATTTTTGGCTGGAGAATCATTTTTTTTTTATTAAAAATGCCACATCTTGGTAGACAATTAAAATATTTGATATCAAAAATTTTGATAGGAGGTATTTTTTCTGTCAAAAATTAATTTTTTATTTAAAAATGTAGCTCTTCAATTTTTGGGTGAAATTTTTCCTTCATGAGTTGAAAATTCATGTATTTTGTTGAAAATTTCTCTTTTTGTAGAAAATTTTTTTCTTGGTTAAAAATTTATCTTTGTCGGTTGAGGATCGAACTATTATTTCCTTCCCTCTTATTTTTCGGCAAAAATTTGAATTGCTTTAATGAAACGCAATGAGGAAATCCAACTATTTCTGGTTGAAAATTGGTTGAAAATTCTACTATTTGGTTGAAAATCTAATTACTTAGTCGAAAATTATTCGAAAGTCACCAGTTTTGGAACACAAGTACATCCATTTGGATTAAAACTTCATCTTTTTATGTAAAAATGTCTTATTTCTTGGTTGAAAATTAATATTTTTGTTCCAAATTGCGACCTCTTTCGAAAAACTCATTTTTTTGTATTTAAAATTCAACTATTTGATTGAAAATTGTTTTTTTTTTATGTTCCAAATGCCACTATGTAATTAAAAATTAAACTTTTCTGTTTAAATTTCAATTATTCTATCAAAAAATGTTTTTTGTTTATCTGAAAATAATTTTTCCTAAATTAAATTGTAAGTGTTTTAATATTGATTGAAAATAAATAGTTTTGCCACTATGTAGTTAAAAAACTTTTTTGTTTAAATTTCAGTTATTCTTTAAAAAAATGTTTTTTGTTTGTCTGAAAATAATTTTTCCTAAATTAAATTATAAGTATTTTAATATTGATTGAAAATAAGTAGTTTTCATTCCGAAATTCAACAATTTTGTTTGATTTTTATTCAATAGTTTGGTTGAAAGTTGAACTCATCTGTTGAAAATTTATTTTAATAAGTGAAAATTAATTTTTTAAACCCAGAATTTAACTATTCCGTTATAATTTTTTGTCAGAAATTAGGATTCCTTGTTGAAAATTTAACTGTTTTCTAGAGAATTTGCTTTTTTAATTTGAAAATTCAAGAATTTGCTCTTAAAATGTTTTTCCTCTTGACTGAAAAATCTTCCATCGTTTAAAATTCACCTCTTTTGGTAGAATTTTATCTTTTTAATCTTAAATTTTTGTATATTAAAAATCCAATTTTTTATTGCTGAAGGTCCATTTTTTAGTTGAAAATTCAACTTTTTTGTCTAAAATTATGTTTCTTATTAAAAATTTATTTCATTGTGGTAATAAATAATTGAAATATTGAGTGGAGAATTTTTGTCAAAAAACAGTTTTGAATCACAAATACGTCAATTTTTGAATTTTTATTCAATATTTTTTTTTAAATTCGATCACTTGGTTTAAAACTACTATTTACAGGTTGAAAATTCAACTATTTGGTAACTATTCGATAAAAAATTAATCCTGTTGTTTTTAAAAATTTATCTCTCCTAGTCGATGAATCGCCTTTTTGTTTGAAAAAGAACTTTTCTTGTTTTAAGTGTTTCAAAGTCATAGATTTTATAAAAAATTCGACTTTTCAGCTTGAAAACTCAACTATTTTGTTAAAAATTCGTTTTTTTTTTTTTTAGTAGAGAAATCTTCCTTCTACTATTAAAATATTTTGCTGGAAATGCAATATACATTTTGATTTGAAACCTTTCGAAATTCAAAGTGTTTCATTTTGATTTTGTATTAGATATCGCAACTACATTAGTTTTTCAAAGTTTTATTTTTTATTCTCAATTCTTTGAAAAAATTACCCTATTTCCTCTGTTTAGAAATCATTCCGGGCTATAAAAGTCCCTAATTTTAAGTCACTTATACTTAAAAAAATTATGAAATAAAAATAAAACTTAGGATGATAATTGACTATTAGGGGAAACCTCCCTACAGTGGATAATGCAACCTATAGTGGATAATCAATAATTAAAAATACCAGTACCTGTAAAATGAGAAATTTAATTCAATTTATAGTTTCAATTGAAATATAGTTACAATTGAAATTAATTATTTTTCTTTTATTCGTGCCCTAAATTAATGATTATCCTTTATAGGTTGCATTATTCACTGTGAGGAGGTTTCCCCTAATCGAAAAATATCCACAAGTCGGTTATAGGAGACAACTTTTCTGTCATCCAATAATACGGGAGTCACACTTTCTTGCTGAAGAAGTAGCTTATAAAATTATAAGTTGGACGAGTCGAGGCGACTGTTATAAGTCGATGCATTATCTAGGTCTCCCTTTTTCTGATCCGAGTATAACTTTTCTCCTCGGAGAATAGACTTCTTTCCACTGAGCAGGTTTTCTCGTTTCGTTTTTTTTTGTCGATCCCTCATAATCCAGAGTTCGGACCCGCAGATAAGCGTCTCTTCGATTAAGAATTTCGCGATTGAGGTTAACAAACCGACCCTTTTTGGCTCCAGCATCGCCAGATTGGCACGAACAAGCCCGCCGAACTGTTAAATCGTTTCAGGATTATAATGCACCCTAGTGTATACTCGACCGCGAAGCAGAACTCGTTTGTGGCCCCAGTTTCTACCGTTGCTCTACGACCATTTACGCAGCCAGTCGCACAATTGCTCTGTGCTTCATGCGTACCCTAGATTATTTTATTGATGCTGCTCCACTCCAGAACAAGGGCTGGAATGAACTAGCAAAGCTGGTTCATACATTTGCTTTGTTATATAGTTAGGCATTTCAAAAGATTTCAAAGGAATTGAAATATGATAGTGTATTTTGAGAGATTTCAAAGAATTTTGGAAAAATTAGGGGAAAATGGGGCTAATTCGACAGTGAGGCTAAGTCGGCAATGAGGCTAAGTCGGCAGTGAGGCTAAGTCGACAGTGAGGCTAATTCGGCAGTGGGGCTAAGTCGACAGTGGGACCAATACTTGTGTTTTTTTAAAGTAAAATATAAACCGGGTCAACTTGGGTTTTTGAATCAAAATGAGCCCTAGTGCCCTATCTTTGTCGACAGAGTTTCATGGTATCATAGTCCATTATAATCGAGGTATGTTCATCTAACGTAGAAGAAGGTGCTGAACATGAATTTGTTGCTAAATTTTTATCTTTCGACGATTTTCAATAATTTTCGGATACCAATATACAGAACTGATTGCTAAGTCGACACCAAGTAGTGTCTATAGGATACATACATATATGCAGACCTACATACAGACATACATACAGACAGACATCTTTATCAGAATTGTTGTTTCTAACTCATGGGGTCTCAAAACATGAAGATTTAATGAAAACCGACGCAGTCCAATATCACTTTAACCCTCTTATTATAATGAGGATTAAGACAATTGTTTTTTCACACGTTTTTTTCACACGTGAAATTTCTCATGTTGCCTAACTCTGTGATATTACCTCCCTTCATATTAAACAATAGACACTTGGGTGGAAATGAAATTGCTTTTTTGGAAATTCCTTTTTTTGTTGTTGAGGATTCATAATTTTAGTTGAAAATTCAAATACTTGTTTCAAAATCTTTTCATTTTTTGAAAATTGATTCAAAATTTCAATTTTTTAATTGAAAATGTTACTACTTTGTTGTGGATTAAACTAAATTATTGAACAATTATTTTTTGGTTGAAGATTCGTAATTCTATTTGGAAATTCAACTATTTGGTCGAAAATTCATGTATTTGGAATTAATTGAACTATTTGGCTGAAAATTCATTAATTATTTTACGCCTTCTTCCTGCAGCCTTAGCTCTTTCTTTCAATATTTCCCTATTCTTTTAAAAATTTTGATGGTGGATTCGATTTCTGACTTTTACTTTTGGCCATTTCGCTGTCTATTTCTCTACTAAAAGCAGAAACACACAAAAAAAATGTTGAAATTGATAAATAAACACCTTTTTAAGTGTATCATATAGCATTTCACACGTGCTATTTCTCATGTTGCCTAACTCTGTGCTTGTACCACCCTTTATATTGAACAATGGCGGCTTGGGTGCAAATAAAACTGCTTTGTTAAAAATTTCATTTTTTTTCGAAGATTCATAATTTTAGTTTAAAATTTATCTTTTCAGTTGAAAATTTAACTATTTTGTTCAAAACCTTTCAGTTTGTTGAACATTGCTTTAAAAAAATAAAATTTTTGCATTGAAAATGTTACTACTTGTTCGTGGATTGAAATAAATTATTGAACAATTATTTTTTAGTTAAAGATTTGGAATTCTAGTTGAAAATTTAACTATTTGGTCGGAAATTTATATTTTCTGTTGAAAATTAAACCATTTTGTTAAAAACCTTTTCTTTTTGCAGAAAATGGATCTTTTTTAGTTAAAAATTCAACTATTTGGTTAATGATTCATCATTCTGAGAATTCAACTACTTTATTTAAAAATTTAACTAATTCATTGAAAATGCGCCCTTATTGGTATAGAAAAAAAATCTTCTTGTTAGAAAATTCATCTTTCTGGTTAAATTCAACTATTTGTTAAGAATTCGTTTTTTCGTTGAATTTTCAATTTTAGTCAAAAATTTATCTCCTATGTGGAAAATTTAACTATAATGTTGAAAATATTTTTTTGTGTGTAGAAAATGGATTTTTTTTTGTTTAAAATTCAACTATTTGGTTAATGATTCATCATTCTAGTTAAAAATTCATCTGTTTGGTTAAAAATTGAACTATTTTGTTTAAAATTAGTTTTTTTCATTAAAATCTTTTTTTTGTTTTTTTACAAATTCAACTATTCCATTATTGGTTGAAAATTCAACTCTTTTATTTGAAAATTCAACTAATTTATTGAAAATTTGTCCTTATTGGTATACAAAATAAATCTTTCTGTCAAAAAATTCATCTTTTTGGTTAAATTCAACTATTTGTTAAGAGTTCATTTTTTTCTTTAAGTTTCAACATTTTAGTTGAAAATTTATCTCTTATGTTAAAAATTCAACTATTTAATTAACGATTCATTATTTCATTTGAAAATTCATCTGCTTGCTTACAAATTTGATAATTTGGTTAGAAATTAGTCTTCTTTCATTAAAAACTCAATTTTTATTGAAAATCTTACTATTTGGTCGACGAGTAAATTGAATTGTTGAATATTTATTTTTTGGTTGAAGATTAATTATTTTGGTTGAAAAGTCATCTGTTTGGTTGTAAATTTAAGTATTAGTTTAAAATTACCATTTTTATAATTTATTTGGCTACAATAATAATTTACTTGCCTAAAAAAATAAAAATTGAAAAAATGTGTCCTTTTCTTTTTTCAAACATTATAGTCAAATTTCGACTTAGCCGCAGGGGAAAAAATGTATTTTTTGTTCAAAATAACGTACAGCCCACAAACATTGACCGATTTGAACAAAAAAATGTGAAAGAAAGCTGATAAGATTTCTGAGAGAGTTCTCGAGCCTGATTTTTAAATAACGTTCTTAATTTTTTTTTATAAATTAACAAATATGACGAAAAAAATTACTTTTTTTCTTCTTGACATTTAAAGATGTTACAATATTATACAATAAACAAAAAAATTCATGAACAAATTATTTGTTGAAAAAATTTTTTCTACAATTTTCCATAATTATACGTTTTTTAAGTTATATCGCAAGAAATTTTAATGTGAACAATATTATATTGAAGCAATTTTCTCTTAAGATTATAATTCTTTATATTATAAACAAATTTAATGAACAGATGAAGTAATCAGACATTTTTCGATGGAAAAATTTGCTTTTTTCGATATCAATTTCTCTGAATTAGGAATTTCATGATAATTGTAGCAAAATTCATAATTTTCTGATTATTCTTATGATTTAAAAAAAAAAAATGTTAATAAACAAATGCATTATTTGGGAATTCATCGACGGAAAAATTCAGTTTTTTTAATGCCAGTCTTTTCGGTTGAGAACCAAATGACAATTTCAGTAACATTCCTAAAAAGTTGATTAGATTTATGATTTATTAAGAAAATGTAATAAAAAAATGCATTAATAAGGCATTTATCAAGAGGAAATTTTTTTTTCAGGTCCACTTTTTTACTTAGGAACTTTATGAGAACTTCAGCAAAATTCATAATTTTTTTATCAATTTCATGATTTTTTTGAAGAAATTTAATAAAAAATGCATTATTGGGGCATATGTCGACCAAATACTTTTTTTTATGTGAGACTTTTTAACTGGGATCTTCATCATAAATTCAGCAACATTAATGAAGAGTTGATAAATTTAATGATTTCTCAAAACAAATTTAATGAACAAATGCATTTTTCGGGCATCTGTGGTCGGAAAAATTCGTTTTTTTTCGATGTCAGTCTTCTCAATTGGGAACTTCATGATGATTCAAGCAAAATTCATAATTGGTTGAAAAATTTTTTATTTTCTAAAAAAAAATTTAATAAACAAATGCATTACTCGGGTATCTGTCGACGGAATTTTTTTTTCGAATTTTACTGCCGACAAACGCCTGCATAATGCATTCATTTATCAAATTAAACAAAAAAATCATGAGATTATTTGACAAATTATGAATGTTGCTAAAATTATCATGAAAATTCTAATCAGAAAAATTTTTTAATTTAATAATCGGAAAGTTTTTCGCAGGATTTTGATCTTTTTTCATTTACAACAAATTTTTAAGAGCTTGATAGAATTTCAAGGGATTTGGAATATTTTAGAATATTGAAAAAGATTCCAAGAATTGTATAATAGATTTTAATCATTTAAAGTAATACCAAAAAATTTTCATTAATATTAATGGGAAGTCATTCTTAAGTATTTTAAAGATCATAGAATACTTTAAAAACTTTCAAGAAATTTTCAATAGCTTCAAAAAGTTACACGGGATTTTGGAAGGGTTAAAAGGATTTAACACATTCTAGGGGATTGAAAAGAATTTTTTTTCAACTTCGGAGAAATATCTATGAGCTTTGAGAATTTTCGAAGCAATTGAAATGACAAGGTTATTTAAAAATATTTCAAAGGAATTCAAAAAATTTCAATCATTCTACAGAATTTCGAAGTATTATAGTATTGAGCTTTAAAGAGCTTTAAGGGATTTCAAAGGATTTTGAAGGACTGGAAATATTTCAGTGTATCTTGAAGCATTTCAAAAAATATTCAAAAGTTTTGAAAAGTTTCAATTAATTCCAGAAAATTTCAATAATTTAAAGGTATTTCAAAAGTTTTTTGTTTCTTTTGTTCAAATTATGAATAATTTTCAAGAGCTTGTAAAAGTTTCAAGGGATTTGAAATATCTTGGGTTATTTGGAAGGATATAAAAATTTATACTAATATTAAATAATTTTAATTGTTTCGGAATTATTAAACAAAATCTTCTTGTTTTTATAAAAAGTTCCAAAGAATATTCAATAGGTTTCAGTAATTTCAAGATATTCCAAGAGAATTGAAAGATTATAAGGTGTTTTCAATACTTGTGAAGAATTTTTAAGACTTTTCACAAGTTTCAAAGGATTCAAAAATATTTGAAAATATTTGAAATATTTTAGGATATTTAAAAATATTCCGAAAAATCTTTCAAAAATTTATATAATTCAAAGGGATTCCAAAGGATTTTGATGTCACATGACAGGTTTTGTTTTAATCATAAGACATTTTCAAGAGCTTCAAAAAGTATCAAGGGATTTGAAATATTTTAGATTATTAAAATAGATTTTAGGAAATGTATAAAAGATTCGAATAATGTGAAGAGTTTAAAAATGATTTTAGAAATTTTAGGGGCGAAATTCATTTCAAATCACGCATGCTGAACTTGTTCAAGTCACAAAATCGTCTGCGGATGAAATATGTTGTTTTTCACAGGATTTTGAATGTCACGTATTTCATCGATTCGATAGCATTTTTTTTGCAAAGTTATGAGTATTTGAACTTTTAAAACTCAGAATGCAATTTGTGAAAAAATTATCCGAATTTTTCTTTGATGTCCCGCAGTTTCTAAACTTATACAGATATTATACTTTTTTTATGCTTGTAGTTTTTTCCTCTCTTTTGGTCTGAAGAGTGTCATTTTGCCATCTCTATTGTTATATTTTTATAAATTATATCACTCAGACAAACAACATCTTTTTCCAAACATCCTTCCTAATCTATTATAAAGTTTTGACATAATTTGTTATAGTTTCATTGTCAAATTTCGAAGTTTTATGATTCATGTCATCGCTTTCTAACATCTTAGAATTAGGATAATGATGTTTAAAAACTTCTCTATTCAATTAATTTTTTCATCCTGATAAGGAAAACTATGTTCATGAAATGTCGATGGAATAAAGGATCTAAAAAACGAATTATTTTGGTCTGAAGTATGTCATTTTACCATCTTTAATATTATATTTTTATACATTCGATATTTTAAATACTTAGAACAAGAAGAGAAATCTTTAATATTCTCAACTATATCATTGATTTCACAGTTAAGAATTTTTTGCTGATAATTTAATGTTAACAATTTTTATGAAAGTTTTGTAGTGTCCATCTACTCCACGAGTATATGGACCGTATCTTCTTCAAATGTAGTCCAAGAATCAAGAGATTTTTTCCGTTCTTGCATCAATTTTGAATTATGTTACTGAAAAAAGTTTTACTATGAAAAACCGTGTTTTCAAACATTATGCAATTTCACAATTTCCATACTCTTCAATAAAATGTATTAATATTATAGGTCAATCGATTCGTCCCGAACCAAGGAATCTTTTACATTCTTACATCAATTTTGAATCATGCTAATGAAAAAAGTTTTACTATAAAAAACCGTATTTTCAAAATATATAAATTACCACAACTTCCCTTATCTTTGACAAAATGCATTATGATTATAGGTCAATCGATTCGTCCCGAACCAATGAATCTTTTATATTCTTGCATCAATTTTGAATCATGCTAATGAAAAAAGTTTTACTATAAAAAACCGATTTTTAAAATATTATTGAGTGCTAGAAAAAAATGCAATGAATATTTTTAGATATCCTTCGGTCAGTTTCAAGATATTAGTGAGGAAAATAAGCTCTCCAAATTTCATCAATTTATCTGCAACCGTTTTCTAGTTATCGTGTTCACAATAAAGCGTGACATCCACACATCCATACATCCACACATCCACACATCCACACACACACACACATCCGGACAATTGCTTAGAACATTGTATTAGACGTTTTTAAATTAGGGAGGGTTTCATTAAATGAATTTAAAAATTTTGAAAAATGTCACCATTACAAAGCTTCCTCTATGAGGAAGCAAAAAAAAAGATGAAATTTCAATTAAAATGATGAATACTTAAATTTTCCACCAAAAAGATAAAGTTTCGAGAAATAAGATTGATTTTGAAATATAAAGAATAATTTTCTACAAAAAAATACGTCGTTTGAAGAAAATAGAAGAAATCTTAACCAGAAAAGACAAACTTTCAATCAAATAGTTGAATTTTCACTTTAAAAAATTAATTTTTCAAATAAGAAACAAATTTTCAGCCAAAGTAATGAATTTTCATCTAAAATAATGAACGATTGACTGAAATAGTTGACTTTTCAACTAAAAATGATAATTTTTCAACCTAAAATTGAATGGTTCAATTTCAAATTTTGTATTGTGTTTCTAAAGAGACGAATTTTCAACTAAAATGTTTGAATATTCGACTGGAATAATTACATTTTCAGTTTGAAAAAAGGAAAAATAATTTTCTTATAAAATGAAAACGAATTTTTAACAAAATAGATCACTTTTCCACCAAAGAGATAAATTTTTAATCAAAATGATGAATTTTGAACAAAACTAAAATTAATTTCCAACAAAAGAGTTTAGCTTTTAACTCAGTGATTAAATTTTGTATTCCAAAAAAGATGAATTCTCAACGAAAAATGTAGTAATTGATATTCAAAAAAAAAATCAATTTCTCAATCAGAAGCAGTTGAATTCAACAACAAAAAACTGCTTTTCAACATGAGTTGAATTTTCAACTTAAAAAGATTTGTCAGGCATGGGAGACACAAAATTGCAAACAAGCTGTTGATTTTTCAAGCAAGAAGATGAATATTTGAATTTTGAACTAAAAACTATCAATTTTCAAACAAAAATATAATAGTTGAATTTTCATTTTAAAAAAACTAAATAAACTAAACTAAAATTTTTCCGCCTCAAAAGTTTAAGTTGAAAAATCAAAAAGTCATTAAAATCTTCTCTAGAACAACCTCTTTATTCGTAGCAACAATTGAATTAAAATTTTCAACCCAAAAATTCGACTTAGAAGTGTTAAAGTAATTTAAAAAAATTTTAACATTAATCTTTTTTAATTAAAACGCAAAAACCAGCAGAATGTATTTAACAAATCATTAAATTATGTTTCCTTAGCAATTCATTGCTACTCTTTAAATTAGTAAGTTGGAACTGCTAAGTAGATTAGTAGAATACCCTTACTCATTAGTTTAGTAACATGAATCTTACCATTTCATTCAGTAAAAAGTGATAATATTACTAAGTTAACAGTCAGATACAATGCTACTAATTGAAGTAGTAAAATTTCTACTAATTCGGATTAAGAGAGAAGTATATCATATTTCCAGAACGTTATAGACCAATATTCAATAGAACAACCTTTATCAAATTAAAAAAAAAAAAAACGAAATCAACAAGTCAAACTTTCTTCGATCGTTCCAATAATCAAAACAGGAGGACACACTTTTTTTTTTCTCGAAAGGAGGACCGTCTGTCTTCCTATTTTGATCACTCAAGATTTATACGAGCTAATAAAAACAATCAGTTTGGAAATTATTCAAATCCTTTCCAGTATCCATTACCTGTGACGATACGAGTTGTATCGTTTAGCCAGTACAAATTGGACATTTTCCATTCGAAATGCATTAGGGGAAATGAGAAAAGGGGTGTGGGGGAAGTGTTCTGTTCGCGGCAGATTCGAAATAACATTCGTCTCGCCAACATTGCGTGTTATTGGTTCATGAATAAGCTAATAGGTACACCAAGATCGAAACAAGTAATTCGTTTTAACTGAGAGCAATACGTCAGGAATAGAGTAAACGGATTTAAATAGGATTTGCTAGTCCACGTTAACGACTTTTTCCAATTGTTTCTGGTCAGCGAGAAAGGAACTTTGCACTCATTAGAATACTAAAGAGGTTCAGGCTACTATATCGGAAACCGTCCTGCCAACTTCCAGCTACATGTCCTTCACCTGACTGAACAGCAAAAAAGAAAAAAATTTAGGATAGAGGAAGAAAGAGCAATGTTGAAATTCTTTAATCCACTTTCAGAAGTTCATTTGTTTTTTACGATAATCTATTTATGTGAGATAATTAGCGTACAAGAAAAAAGTAAATTTTTTTTGGGGAGTGTCCACATATTGCGGGATGTTATTTTTAGTTATTTTTCACTCATTCCTCCCTCTTGTCATAATTTGTGATATTCCTATGGAACCCACCTTAAAATGTCATGTGACACTGAAGCTGACCCTCCTACTTTTTTGAATACGAAATATAAATGTCATTTTATAATAAAAATTCTCCAGAGATATTTTTCCATTTGAGAATATTGGTATAATTTGAGATCAACTTAGAGGGCTGATTATCCTAACAGATTATTTGCCATCTATGAATTCTTTTCCCCTTCTTGAAGTATTTTTATTTTTTTATGATTATAAGATACTACCTCTTTTTCGCATTCCTTGATTATATTTGAACTGAATTAATGCAAGGCAATAAGTAAATTCAACTATTCTTGGTTGAGATTTATTTTTTTTTGGCTGGAATGTGTACTGCTTCGATAAAAATTAATAGTATGAATAGTATCAATTTTCAATTTAAAAAAATGTATTTTTTACTAAAAATTGAACGAATTTTTGATAAATTAATTAAACTTTCAGAGTAAGAGATGAATTCCCACCCAAAAATATGTATTTCTAACAAAAAAGTTAATTTGCCAACGAGATTAATTTTTACCCAAAAAGTTGATTTTTTAACCAAGATGCTTAATGTTGTACGAAATAAAAATTTTAACAGAATACTTGAATTTTTAACTGAAGAAGATGAATTTCCAACCAAATACGTGAATTTTCAATTGAAAAAGAACGATTTTCTATTCAAAATATTAATTTTTAACCGAAAATGGAAAAGTTACATTTTCAGTGAAGAAAACTAATTCTCAACAAAATAAGAAAAATAATTTTCAGCAAAATAGTTCAATTTTTAACCAAAGATATGAATTTTCAACTGAAGAGATGATTTTTTAACAAAGAACACCCATTTTTTACAAAATCAAAGCAGAATTGTCAACATAATACATTAATATTCAAGCAAAAACTTGCATTTTTAACTATAAAGGATTCATTTTCGACAAACTAGTTGAATTTTCTAATAAAACAACAAATTTGAAAAAAAATGGAACAGTTGGATTTCCAACTGAAGAAACATTCAACAAAAAATGGAATAGTATGAATTTTCAATTACAAAAATGTATTTTTTACCAAAAATGAAACGAATTTTCAACAAACAAATTAGTTGAACTTTTAGAGAAAGAGGAAAACGAAAACGAATTTTCAACAAATTAGTTAAATTTGTTGAAAATTCGTTTTCGTTTTTGGATAACAAATACTTTTTTTACCTGGAAATTCAACTATTCCATTTTTGGTTAAAAACTGATCTTTTTGGTTGAGAATTCAAGAATTTGGTTGGAAATTTATCTTCTTTAGTTGAAAATTCAAGTATTTTGTCAAAAATTCCTTTATGTTGCTGAAAATTCATTTTTTTCACACAAAACTAACCTTCTCGGATGAAAAATCAACTTTTCGGTTAAAAAATAATATCATTGGTAAATTAACTTTTTTTTTGAAAAGTCGTATTTTTGGATAAGGATTCAGCTCTTTCTCTAAAAGTTCAACTAATTTGTTTGTTGAAAATTCGTTTCATTTTTCGTAAAAAGTATATTTTTGTAACTAAAAATTCATACTATTCCATTTTTTGTTGAATGTTTCTTCAGTTGGAAGTCCAACTGTTCCATTTTTTTTTCTTCAAATTTGTTGTTTTATTAGAAAATTCAACTAGTTTGTCGAAAATGAATCTTTTATATTTAAAAACTCAAGTTTCTGTTTGAATATTAATGTATTATGTTGACAATTCAGCTTTGATTTTGTAAAAAATGGGTCTTCTTTCTTAAAAAAATCATCTCTTTAGTTGCAAATTGATTTTTTTGCTCAAAACTTGAACTATTTTGCTAAAAATTAGTTTTCTCTTTCGCTTGAGAATCAATTTTCTTCGCTGAAAATGTATCTATTTAACATTTAGTTGAAAATTAATATTTTAAATAGAAAATAGTTCTTTTTTAATTGAGAATTCATGTATTTGGTTGGAAATTCATGTTCTCCAGTTAAAAATTTAAGTATTCTGTTAACATTTTTTTTTTGTACAAAATTAAGCATCTTGGTTAAAAAATCAAATTATTGCGTAAAAATTAATCTCTCTAGAATATTAACTTTTTTGTTAAAAATCCATATTTTTGGGTTTTCATTCATCTCTTACTCTGAAAATTTAACTAATTTATTAAAAATTCGTTCAATTTTTGATGAAAAATAAATTTTTAACTGAAAATTCATCTGTTCTCATTTCTTGAATTTTTCTTTCCAGTTGGAAATTCAACTATTCCATTTTTTGTCAAATTTTTTGTATCATTAGAAAATCCAACTATTTTATTGAAAATTAATCTTTTATGGTTGAAAATTCAAGTTTTTAATAAAATAATAATGTATTCCGTGGACAATTCATCTTTTATTTTGTAAAAATTGATCTTCTTTGTTAAGAAATGAACTTTTCAGTTAAAAATTTATCTCTTTGCTTAGAAATTTAACTATTTTGCTAAAAATTAGTTTTTCCTCTTGGTTGAGAATTAATTTTCTTCACTGAAAATGTATCTATTTCATCTTTGGTTAAAATTAATATTTTGAATAGAAAATTGTTCTTTTTTAATTGAGAATTCATGTGTTTGGTTGGAAGATCATCTCCTTCAGTTGAAAATTCAAGTATACTGTTAAAAACTTTTTTTCACATAATTAACCATCTTGGTTAAAAAATCAACTTTTTGGTTAAAAATTAATCTCTTCAGTGAATTAACTTTTTTGTTGAAAATTCATATCTTTGGATGAGGATCCACCCTTTTCTGTGAAAGTTTAACTGATTTGTTAAAAATTTATTTCATTTTTGTGTGAATAATTCATTATTTCAACTGAAAATTTAACTATTCCATTTTTCTATAAATTTTTTCTTTCGTTTGGAAATTTAAATATTTTTTAGAACTATTTTTTTGTTATTTAAAAATTTAGGTCTCTGTTTAAATATGAATGTATTTTTTTGACAATTCTTCTTCTATTCTGCAGAAAATTAGTCTTTCTTGTTAAAAAATCATCTTTTCAGTTAAAAATTCATTTCCTTGGTTAAAAATTGAACTATTTTGCTAAAAATTAGTTTTATTTTTCGGTTGAGAATTATTTTTCTTCACTGAAAATGTAACTATTTCATTTTTGATTGCAAATTGATACTTAGAATGAAAAATCGTACTTTTTCAATTGAGAATTCATGTATTTTGTTGATTTTTTTTCAATTGATAATTAATCTTCTTCATTGTATTGAAACTGCATTTTGAAATTTAAATATTCTGTTAGAAATTTGTTTTGCTTTTGGTTGAAAATCAATTTTTTTCTGAAAATGTAGGCATACAATTTTTGGTTGAAAAATTTTTCTTTGTAAGCTGAAAATTCAACAATTTAGTAAAAAATTCATAGACGTTCTTAAAAATTCTTTTATTTCTTCGAAACTTCATGGTTGAAATTTTGCCTTTGATAGAGAATTAATTTTCTTGATAGAAAATTTATCTTTGTAGGTTGAGGATTCAATCATTTTATTTTAAAAAACGTCCTTCTTAGTTTGAATTCAACTGATTAAAAATTTCCTTTTTTGTTCTTCGTTGAAATTATTTTTTCTAACCGAAAATTCACCGATTCCCTTTTTGGTTTGAGAATGTATATTTTTATGATAAAATTCAACTATTTTCTTGAAAGTTAATTTTTCCTGATCGATAATAATGAAGTTTCCTTTCAAAAATTCGTCTATTTGGGTAGATAGTTCATTCCAATAGAATTCATAAATCAATTTAACTCAATTTTAACAAAACATTTTAGCTGTAAAAATGTACTTTAAATCCGTTAAAATTATGATGAAGTACAATATTTCGAAGAAAATAGGAAGAATTTAAACGTGTATCATTTCTAAATACTGATCAAGTCTTACAATTTGATATTTTACGATTTTGAAAAAATTTTGAAACCAGAAAATTGTGTATGGTTAAAACAGAAACCAAATATTCGAAAATACATAAAAACTTAAATTAATAAATTAAAAACTGACTGGAATTGAAAACAAACGATTTATAATATAAAATTTGAATATGCTTTCAATATGAAATTTTGTAATTTTCAAAGATTCAATTTCTTTGCTCTTGAAACAAAACAATTTTATTTTTTATATCAAGTAACATTCGAAGTGATTGGATAGATCTCTGTGCTGAAAAAATGTAATTTCTCTAAGGAAAAAATCACAAAATAATTATTAGTGAGATATTTTTTATCCCTTTCATCAATCTTTCCATTTGTCATAGAAAATTCGCGAACTATTTTATTTTCCATCCGTGTAACCAGTTGAAATATGTACACAGTTCAAACACTATTTCAGCCGCTTATTTGCGACTTAGGAGCTCATTTCAAACGACGAGAAATACTGGTGAAAGCATAACTCCACCGGGATGCAAAACTAAAGAAAAAAACATAGAAACTACAGAAAGGGATAGAAACATTCCCACGTCTGAAAGTTGCAGAAGCGTAGCATCAAAAAGTGTGATTAAAAAATGGGACAAGGAAAAATCGCTCCTAAAAGTGCGGTACGGAAAGTTTCACTTGAAATATACCCAAGCGGTGAAAACTTTATTACCTTTTAAATTACTTCCTTTCCTGAAGATACAAATTAGCATAATCCATCAAAATTTTTAAACTCATCCAGGCTTTGGAAAAATACATATTTCAGTTAATTATACCTAAGCGTGCCGATCAAATTCCAGGTTACTATAATTTTTCTCAAGAAGGTTGAAAAGTTGCGTGGGTTATTTCTATGAATATGTTCATTATGTTTTTATTTCATTGACTGACAGGGTTTAAACGTAAAATGCATAAGTTGATATTTTAACCAAAAAGGATCAAATTTCTCCCGAAAGAGATACATTTTTAACAAAAGAGTTGTATTTTTAACCAAGTAATATGAGTCTTTTGCCATAAAGGATAAAAACTCAATCCAAAAGAACGAATTTTCAGCAAAACTGTTGAATTCCAGACCCAAACAGATGATTTTAAAACAAAATAGTTAAATTTTGAACCAAATGGATGCATTTTTAACAACATAATTGAATTTCTAACAAAATAGTTGAATTTCCAAACAAATAGATCAATTTTTAATCTACAAAAATAAATATTCATCCAAGAAGAATAAGTTTCTGGCAAAACAAAAATAATTAAGGAAATGAGTTAAGATTTCAATCTAAAAAGTGGAATTTTTTAGAAGGAAGTGGACTTTTTTATCTGAAAAGATTAATTTTGAACACAAAAATTAATCTTCTGACAAGAAAGGTGAATTTTTATCAAAATAGTCGAATTTTCAACAAAAATTCATTTTTCCCGAAACAGTAGCATATACACCCAAATAGTTGAATTTTTAACGAAGAAAATATCTCATAACCAAATAAACGAATTCTTAACAAAAGAGTTAAATCCTCAACTGAGAAGATAAATTTTCAACAAGGAGGATTTATTTTCTACCTGAAAATATAAATTTTCAACCAAAAAGTTAGTTTTCTAACAAATAGTTGAAATTTTTAAATAAGTAATTCGATTTCGAACAAAATAATGAAATTTTCAATTAAGTAGTATTATTTGTATCTGCGAAGATTGAGGTTTAATTCAAAATATAAATTTCGAGCCAAAAATGGAATAGTTATATTTCCTATTAAAAAATCAAGTCTCAATCAATAAAACCGAATCTTCAGCAAAATGGTGAAATTTTCATCCAAAGGGAGAAATTTTCCAATAAAGTCAACAATCATATAAAAATTAAATTATATTTTATTTATTATTATCGCAGAAGTTCTCGTCAAACATGTCTTATTTTCCTCTAATTTCTACATTTCTTCCATGAACCAAAATTTAAAATATCTACAATACTATATTTTCATGTAACGCCCTGTAGGTTTTCACATGAAAGTAGAAAAAAAGTAATAAAAAGTAATTAAAATTTTTGAATTGTAGATACGTATACTTTATTGTTATTTCTTTTTACTTTTTTCACAGAAAAATAGAAAAGATACAAAAAATTACCTATTTCTGTGTAATTGTATTTTTTTGTTGAACCTTGTATATTTTTGTACAAGTTTTAACAAGAAATTACAGTTGTAAAAATGCATTAGACAATGTATTAAAAAATCATTTGGAAAATTTTGAAACAATAATTAATAATTTCGAATTGAAAGCATTTAGAATTCTTGTCTCACTTAAACCGAAGTGTAGTACTTGATATTCCATGTGTCTGACTTAAAAATACTGATACTACTTGATCACGCTCAAGACTGGCTTAAATTAGGTATAATACTTGATATCCATTGTTTTTGGCTTAAAACTACTCACACTGCTTGATATCCATCAAATGCCGCATACTA
>CAKNXH010001908.1:157950-177644 GCA_932178445.1 Andricus quercusramuli | reverse complement strand
GGAAAAATGAAAATTAGGACCAATAGTGATTTTGGAAAAATAAAAATGATGTAAAATGGTAATTTGGAAATAGAAACATGATGATAAATGGTTAATTTCAGAAAAATAAAAATTAGGTCAAATAATGAATTCGGAAAAATAAAAAATAGGACAAATGGTGAATTTGGAAAAAGAAAAATGAGGACAAATGGTGAATTCGAAAAAATGAAAATTAGGACTAATAGTGATTTTTGAAAAATAATCATAATGTCGAGTGCTAATTTCGAAATGCAAAAATCAAAAAAATTGTAATTCGAAAGAATTGAAACTATGGCAAGAGGTAGTTCTAAAAAATACAAATTATGCTTAAAAGAAATTGAAAAAATGAAAAGGATAACAAATGGTACTTCAAAAAAATAAAAATTGAAACAACCGGTACTTCGGAACAATAATAATTCAAAAAATACAAATTCCGAAAAATATAAATTATAGTCAATTTTTATTCTGTCAAACGAATTTCCTAAAGAAAATAGTAAAGAATTTGCGCAGTATTAAAGCACCCAATCTTTTTTAATAAAAAATGAAAGCTATTTTTAATAACTCTTTCTATTTTCTCTCAATAACGACTTCTTTAGAGAATTTTCAGGCAGTTTCGTTCCGCACCAAATGCCTCTCGAAGAATGTGATTAATTCAAGCAGAGAATTTTCTGAATTCGGTGAGAGCTTATTTCCTCTCCTCGGTATGCAATCCTCTTTTTTCCGCTCTCCCTCGATCTTGCTTATTTTGCTCGATTTCCTCCCCCCCTCCAGGGCAGAAAAATCTCAATCTTTTTTTTATATACTTTTTCCCCATCCGTTATTCTCTCTTTCATCTCCCTCGCATTGAATCGACCCTCCCGATGTGATGGAATAAGATTCAAACAAGGACCGTATAGGATAAGTGAAAAGGGACTCAGGCAAAGAAACGAGGGGCCTTCTCTATGATCTTTAAGATGCCATTCGCGTTATTCATTCGAGGCTTGTTGCGGGCGTATGAAGAGACGAAGGTAGTGACAGACAGACACGTGGACAGATGAACCGACGGATAAGCTGGTTATGCTTTTGAAAATCACTGCACGCTTTTTGTATACACGAATCGAGCGAGTGTCACGTCATTCGTTCTATTCAGTGGGACTTACATCAGAGTGTTGGGGACTGACGAAAATTAATCTGAATCTCGATTCAAAATTGGGTTACTGTCCTGAATGAACTTCCGCATATTTACACTCCTGGATGTAGAAAGATTGAAAGGGATAGAAATTGGGGGATGGAAAAGGATAGAACTGTTCGGTCTCTCTCAAAGTGGGGATAGGTTGGTGTCCGACGCTGATTTTTTTTGTAACTTTGCAGGTGAAAAGAGGATCCCAGACTATGAGAAAAAAAATTAATTTTTTGGGCAATCGGTCATATTTAGGGGTCGAAATCACCCCTTCTATATTTTTGATACTTCTACTGTTTTAAGAGGTATCATTGTTTTTTCTTTCTTGTTTTTGCACAAAATTGTTCTAATTGATTCTATATTATAATATTATCTTGAGTTTTAAAAATACTTACCCCCTAGAGTATCATAATTAAAAAAATCTACCCCTATAGGATGCTTCGCCATGACACATAGTTTAAGATTTTGGACTTTGTTGCTGCAAACATCTAGTTTTGATAATTAATTCTATTAAGAATTATCAGTCTTATTCGAAATAACCCCTAAATTATGTGCCATTCAGCCCTTTAGTATTATCAATAAATAAAAAATGAAGTTATTAATACGACATTTTTGTAAGTAATGGATTAAAATATTTAGTTTGGACAATCAATAATAATATAACTAATTATTTGTTAACGATAGCACATGTTCTTATATCAATAAACCCTTGTTATGTGAAAAATACCCCTCAAAAACTTTTCATGTTTTGTTTAGCAGGTGATTTTAATGACAATACATATATAACAGAACTGTTTAAAGAATTTTTATTTAGGTTCAGGCGCGTACATATTTCCATCGAAAATTGTACACACATTACACATACCCTTTCGCATATCGTCCCTCCAACCCTTATTGCTCAAGGCTTTGGACTTACAATATATCTTCTACGAAATGAAAAATAAATGGAAAAAACAAACAAAATATTGCCTTCAAAATTTGTGTGAGGCACAACTTATTATTTAGACCGTCAAATGAATAATTGTCAATTAGTTTGTTTTTACGTATGTCATACGGTCTCATTCAGATAATAATAACGACAATTTTAAAATTGGATCATTTTTTAATAATAAGGTAAATTGTCGTTATTATTATCCAAATGAGGCCGTATGACATACGTAAAAACAGCCTAATTGACAAAATATTGACTGTTTACAAGTTGGGTGTCTGATATGATAAAAATATTATCATTTTGGCAATTTTAATAAAACTGTACGAGTACGAATATAGAATTATCAGGAATGTATATAAGCCATTATCAGGCATGTATATAAGCCATTATCAGGCATGTATATAAGCCATTATCAGGCATGTATATAAAGCGAAAGAAAAGAAAATTTGTTCAGTCACATTTGCTTCTTTTTCTATTGTGCAAAGTATTACTAATAAAATGAGAATCAATCCATTAAATATAATATCGTTATTGGCAATAACGTTCAATAAGAAAACACTTGGCATTCAGCCTTCAGAAGTAATACCTGAGAAGGTACATCTACACGATGTAATAGAGGATATTATAATGAAAAATGTGTTTGATTCCTCATTTATTATTGAAAATTCAGTTCACTTACAATTTGCTGATGAGGATAGTCAAATTGACATACAACTGATTGAAGATGAAGAACAAGAAGAAGAAAAGGATTATGATGAAGTTCCTAGTTGTTTATATCAAGAGGAGAGAGTTAATTTCGACTATAAAAAAGATGCTGTTGACTTTTGGAATTCGGGAAAGAAAAAACGGTTATATTTTACAACCGTTCAACAAAGATTCAAGAAGCTTCGTTCAGAGCGACAATTAAGAAGATGGCAAGAACAAGTCAACAGTGGTGGTGACCGAGAAGATAAGCTATACAACGTTGCAAAATACACTTTCGACAATTTGAAGGAGGCTATTGATTCAAAGATTCACGATATAGATCTTCGAAAATGGGCTTTACAAAAGAAGCATGAATTGGACATGCCATAGTTTAAAGCATCACGTTGATGGATATGGAAATTCAAGAAAATGCATAACGTTGTTTCGCGAAAAATCACAAAATTTATATCTGTATCATCTTTACATGAAACTAGAGATACAGAACAAGAATGTGATGTTTTTAAAAACAATGTAAAATCAGAAATTCTGAGGTATGGGGAAAGCGAAATTTTCAATTCCGATCAAAGTGGCTTTAATTTAGAATTACACAGTGGAAGAACTTTGAGCTTTAAAGGAACTAAAACTGTGGAAAATGTTCCATCCGGACAATTTGGACCAAGAGTAAGCCAAGGGCTTTTTGAGGCAAACAATATTTATTTGCAAGCCTCTAAATCCGGTAAATTTTTTTCAGAATTACTGCAAATGTGGCTTCAAGATGTATTTTTCCCTAACGTAGGAGAAAATTCTGTGTTATTTTTAGATTCATGGAGTGGTCAGTGTGAACAAACCGTGCAAACTGCTTTACCGGAAGGTAAAACCCTTTCACTGAAAACTATTCCAAAAGGCACAAGTGGGATATTAACTTGCATATTAGAAATAACATTATGAAATTACAGTCCCTCACACATAATCAATTGTCTTCACCTAGATTTATTAACGTATTCAAATATTCTTGGTATAAAAGCGGATATATAGAAAATAGACCTCCACATTTTGATAACCCTGTAGACTTTTGTTTCAAGGAAGATATTTAACCTTTTTGTGGTATTTGCGGTGATGTTGCAGTAGTAACATGTGCATGGTGCAAGAAGAGGTTGTGCCTAAAACACTTCTTTGGAGAATATCATTACTGTGAAAAGTTCGTGCCTTAAAAATCGAATGATATTGTTTCTTTTTAACTAATCTTTCGTTATTTAAAACAATTTTAAATTAAAATTAGAATTAGATTAGAATTGAGCCATAAGCCTTGAGTAATCAGGGTTAGAGGGACGATATGCGAAAGAGTATGTGTATATGTGTACAATTTTCAATGGAAATATGTATGTGCCTGAACCTAAATAAAAATTCTTTAAACAGTTCTGTTATATATGTATTGTCATTACAATCGCCTGCTAAGCAAAATAAACAGTTTTTGAGGGGTAGTTTTCACATAACAAGGGTTTATTGATATAAGAACATGTGCCATCGTTAACAAATAATTAGTTATATTATTACTGATTGTCCAAACTAAATATTTTAATCCATTACTTACAAAAATGTCGTATTAATAACTTCATTTTTTATTTATTGATAATACTAAAGGGGTGGATGGCACATAATTTAGGGGCTATTTCGAATAAGACTGATAATTCTTAATAGAATTAATTATCAAAACTAGATGTTTGCAGCAACATAGTCCGAATTCTTAAACAATGTGTCATATGGCTAAGCATCCTATAGGGGTAGATTTTTTTAATTATGATACTCTAGGGGGTGAGTATTTTTTAAACTCAAGATAATATTATAATATAGAATCAATTAAAACAATTTTGTACAAAAACAAGAAAGAAAAAACAATGATACCTCTTAAAACAGTAGAAGTATCAAAAATATAGAAGGGGTGATTTCCACCCCTAAATATGAACGATTGCCGAAAAAATTAATTTTTTTCTATAGTCTGGGATCCTTTTTTCACCTGCAAAGTTACAAAAAAATCGGCGTCGGACACCAACCTAACCCCCCTTAGTCAGTGGGTCACTTTGCAACCCTAAAACGCTATCTTTCCCTTAGTCTATTCATCATTTACGAATTTCAATCCTTTTTAATGCCTTTCTTTACCTTTCGGTACCGAGGCCCCTTACCTTTTTTCACGTAACTAGATTATTATTATTTATTTCTTAAAAGTTTTTGACTAATTCAATTCTTGCTGAAATTAGATTCTGAAATAATGTATTCAGTGAATCCATGTAACTTAGAATTATTTCATTTACGATTACTATTATTACCAGTAAAGGGCGAGACATCATTTAAAATTTTAAAGTGCACGATTTGACCAACATAATAAATCTCGAAACAAATATCAATGATAATTAAAATAATTATAAATTTAAATACCAATAATGTGTCTTTGAAAATTTTTCCTGATCCTTCATATAAAAACAGGTAACCTCCATTGGTCCAGATCATGATAGTCACCATTTTGTAATAAATGATACGCTAACGAACGTCGGATGGCGGAAAATAGTAATAATATAATAATATATAATAATAATATTATAATAATAATATATAATATTAATAATATAACGCTAAACTCGCAGAGCATGTGCAGTAAAGGCAACACGTGACAGTGTTTGCAACAAGCTGCGGAGAGCTATGCAAAATTTGAAATGAAATACTCGCATTCCAGTTACATAATTTTTCAAATGTTTTTGAGCTTGTGAAATGAGTATCTGAATTAAATTTTCAAAGCTGTACATACGTGCATACGTATGTACATACGTTTCAATTTTTTTGGAATTAGTTCAAAAGGTTATTAATAATTAAAATTTTCAGAAAAATATAAGGTAAAAATTATTTGAATGATTCAGTGAAGATAATTATTTAATGGTTTTCATGTCCTGAAATTATTGTTTAATTATTAGCTGATTAAATTTGTTCATAATAATAAATCACATAAAAATCGAATTTTAATTTGTTTCAATTGAGTACATAGATTGATAGTTATTCACGTTTAAAATACCTTTATTTTCCAATTGTATAATTTTTGAAAATTTTTGGGATGTTGTGAAATAAGTATCTAAAGTCTACTTTTAATATTATATGTACATATATTTTACTTTTCTATAAAATTAGTTTAAAAGTTTATTATTAATTCAAATTTTCAGAAAAGTATGGAGTAAAAATTATTCGAAGGTTTCACTGAAAATAACTGTTTATTACTTTTTATGTTGTGATATGATTGATTAATATGTACATACATTTACATTTTTTCTGGAATTAGTTTTAAAGGTCATTACTAAAATTAAATGTATTGAAATACAATTTCAAATGAAAAAATATATTTTGAATTCATATGAAAAAAGGTAACCTACATCTTGTGTAAGATTATTCCAATTTCATGATTTTCAAAATGTTTACGATGTTGTGAGATATTTAAATATGTTTTAAGTTTTCATGGAATTAGTTCAAAAGATTATGAATAATTCAATTTTTCAGAATAATGTAAGATACAAATTATTTTGATGTTTCAATGCAAATAATATTGGTGATTGATTTTTATTCTATGAACTGATAAATTCACTATGATTAAGTATAGACTGATTAATTTTTTCCCAAACATTGAATTACATAAAGATTGAATTTGAATTGTATTCAAATAAGTCACATTAATTGATTATTTATATTAAGGTTATGTGATTTAATATTGGTTGCTATTTTTATGATTAAAATTTATTTTTGCTTTAAAATATCTCCATTACAATTATATAATTTTTTCAAATGTTTGTGATGTTGTGATGTGAATTTTTGAATTCAATTTTCATAATTATATGTGCATTTAATAATAATATTTAATAATACTAGATCATCATGTGCGCGCGCAAGCGCGCGCTAATTTCTGAATTAATTTTTCTCATTTTTACTCAATTTTCGAATAACTATTTATTTGTTAACATTTAAGGGCCATTTTTAAATGTAAGCATTTTGAACTAAATTAATCAGCTTTTTCTTAATTAACCATTTGACAACATAAAAAGTATGAAAAAATTATTTTTATTTAAACTTTCAAATAACTTTTATTTTATAGAATATATTTTTCTTTGAATTTGGACTTTTCTTTTATTAAATTTAATTTACTAATAATCTTTTAACTAATTCCAGAAAATGTGATTTTTAACAGAAACAGTTAATATTTAATTAATGAGTTCAGAACATAGAGAACATTTAATAATTATTTTCATTGAAATATTAGATAACCTTTTATTTAATATTTATCTGAAAATTTCAATCATTAATAACCTTTCAAGCAGTGAAAATTGAAATATATGCACATATAATTTTGAAAATTGAATTGGAAAAATCACTTCACAACATCACAAACATTTGAAAAAATTATATAATTGTAATGGAGATATTTTAAAGCAAAAATAAATTTTTATCATAAAACTAGCAACGAATATTAAATCGCATAACCTTAATGTAAATAGTAAATTAATGTGACTTATTTAAATACAATTCGAATTCAATCTTTATGTAATTCAATGTTTGGAAAAAAATTAATCAGTCTATAGTTAATAATAGTTAATTTATCAGTTCATGGCATAAAAATTTTTTCCCCAATATTATTTGCATTGAAAAATCAAAATAATTTGTATCTTAAATTATTCTGAAAAATTGAATTATTCATAAGCTTTTGAACTAATTCCATGAAAATTTAAAGGATATTTAAATACAATGTTGAAGATTGAATTTAGATAATTATTTCACAACATCGTCAACATTCTCAAAAATTATGAAATTGGAATAATCTTACACAAGATGTAGGTTACCTTTTTTCATATGAATTCAAAATATATTTTTTCATTTGAAGTTGCATTTCAATACATTTAATTTTAGTAATGACCTTTAAAACTAATTCCAGAAAAAATGTAAATGTATGTACATATTAATTAATCATATCACAACATAAAAAGTAATAAACAGTTATTTTCAGTGAAACCTTCGAATAATTTTTACTTTTTGTATTTTTCTGAAAATTTGAATTAATAATGAACTTTTCAACTAATTTCATAGAAAAGTAAAATATATGTACATATAATATTGAAAGCAGACTTTAGATACTTATTTCACAACATCACAAAAAATTAACAAAAATTATATAATTGGAAAATAAAGATATTTTAAAGGTGAAAAGCTTTGAACTATAATTTTCATCAAAACATTCAAATAATTCTTACTTAATGTTTTTTCGAAATTTTAAGTTTAATTTATGAAAATTTGATTGATCAATAACCTCAAAGTGAATAATCAGTTAATGTTACTTAATTAAAAAACAATTTAAATTCAATCCCTATTTATTATAAATTTTGCAACAAAATTAATCGACTTACAGTTGATTAAACTGTTTACAACATAAAAACATCTAACTATTGTTTCCATTAAAACATTCAAATAATTTGCACTTCATATTTTTTTTGAAAAAATAACTTTCATTTATGAATATATTATTTATTAATAAGCTTTTCAAATAATTCCAGAAATTTCAAGTTTTAATATAATCAATTAATAATAGTTTGTATAATTATAATAAAAAGGTAATAATAAAATAATGTTTAACATTATTATCATTGAAATATTCAAATAATTTTCAATTTATATACATTTTTAATTTTAAAATTGTATTTTTGACAATTTGAATAATTGATAACCTTTTATACTAATTCCAGAAAAAAATAAAAACATATGTCCATATAATTTTCAAAACTGAATTCAGATAATAATTTCACAATATCGCAAACATTTAAAAAAACTATATATTTGTAATGAAGGTCTCTAAATTTAATTTTCAAAACTATATGTAAATATGTTTAATTTTTTGTGAAATTAGTATAAAAGGTTATGAATAAATGAAAGTTTTTAGAAATGAAAGTAAAAATTTGCAATAATGTAAAGTAAAAATTATTTGAATGTTTCAACGAGAGTTATAGTTTAATGCTTTTTATTGAAAATTGTTGTGATGCTGTGAAATAAGTATCTGAATTCTGCTCCCAGCAATATTATATGTACATATATTTCACTTTTCTATGAAATTAGTTTAAAAAGTTAATATTAATTAAATTTTTCAGGAAAATATAAAGTAAAGATTATTCGAATGTTTCAATAAAAATAACTGTTTATTGCTTTTTATGTTGTGAAATGATTAATTAATATGAACATATATTTTGATTTTTTCTGGAATTAGCTTTAAAGGTCTATAATAAATTGAATGTATAGAAATGCATTTTCAAATGAAAAAAAAAAAAGAATATTATGTGAAAATTATTTGAATGTTCCAATTAAAATAAATGTTTAATGCTTTTTATGTTCTGAACTGATTAATTAATTATTAGCTGATTTATTTTTTTCACAATATTAAATTACAGAAAGATTGAATTGTAATTTTTCTCTATTAAGTAACATAAATTGATCATTTATTTTGGGGTTACATAATTAAATATGGGCTGTGATTTATATAATAAAAGTTGATTTTTTATTCACAATACCTTCATTACGAATATATAGTTTTTTAATGTTTGCGATATTGTGAAATGATTATCTGAATTCAGTTTTCAAAATTATATGGACATATGTTTCAATTTTTTTTTAGAATCAGTATAAAAGGTTATCAATGATTCAAATGGTCAAAAAAGCAATTTCAAAACTCAAAGAGTATATAATTTGAAAATTATTTGAATATTTCAATGAAAATAATGTTAAACATTATTTTATTATTTCCTTTTTATGATCATCATACAAATTATTATTAATTGATTATATTAAAACTTAAAATTTCTAGAATTATTTGAAAAGCTTATTGATGAATAATATATTCATAGATTATTAATTAGTGTGAAAGTTTATTAATTAATTATATTTTCAGAAAGGAAATTAAAAATTTATATATATTATATAAATATAATTATTTGAACATTCCATTGCAAATACATGTTTAATGATTTTTATATTGTAAAAAAATTCAGTTCTTTCACAATATTACATTAAATAACCTAAAAGGCTCAAAACAAATCGATTGACCTACAATATGAATCCATTTTATTTAAGAGTAGGAAAGTTATGGTATTTTTTATATTTTTAAAATCGATTTTTGTAGTAAAAATGTTCTCATCCTCATAATATAAAATTGATGCAAGAGTATGAAAGATTACTTGGTTCGATGCGACTAGATTGACCTATAATCTCATTAAATTTTATTAAAGAGTAACTTTTTTCAGCAATATAATTTAATGTTGATGCAAGCATTGAAAAAATGTATTGATTCGAGACGAATCGATTGACCTATCATGATAATACATTTCATTAAAGACTGAGGAAGCTATGGCAAATCATAATTTTTCAAAATACGGTTTTTTATAGTAAAACTTTTTGCATCAGCATTATTCTAAGTTGATGCTGCAATATAGAAGATTCCTCGGTTCAAGAAGAATCGATTGACCTACAATATTAATCCATTTTATTGAAGAGTAGGGAAGATATGGAATTTTTTAATTCTCAAAACCGATTTATATAATAAAAATTTCCTCATTCTCATGCTTTAAAGCTGATGCGACGATGTGAAAGATTACTTGGTTCGAGAAGAATAGATTGACCTATAATATCTTTATATTTATAAGAGAGTAGGGAAGTTATGTTAATTTATATATTTTAAAAATCGATTTTTTATATTTAAAATTTTTTTATTGATATAATTCAAAGTGGATGTAAAAATTGAAACAATATGTTGATTTATGACGAATCGATTGACCTATTATTATAATACATTTCATCCAAGAGTAAGAAAGCCATGGTGATGCATAATATTTAGAAATACGGTTTTTTATAGTAAAACTTTTTTCATCATCATAATTCAAAGTTGATGCAAGAATGTGAAAGATTCCCTAGTTCAAAACGAATCAATTGACCTACAATATCAATCTATTTTATGAAAGAGTAGGGAAGTTATGGTAATTTTTATATTTTTAAAATCGATTTTTATAGTACAAATTTTCTCATCCTCATAATATAAAGTTGATGCAAGAGTGTAAAGGATAACTTGGTTCGAGACTAATCAATTGACCTAAAATATCATTAGAATTTTACTGAAGAGTAGGTGAGTTATGGAATTTTTAAAATTCTTAAAACCGTTTTTTATAGTAAAAATTTCCTCATTCTCATACTTTGAAGTTGATGCGACAGTTTAAAAGATTACTTGGTTCGAGAAGAATCGATTGACCTATAATACCTTTATATTTATCGAAGAGTAGGGAAGTTATGGTAATTTATATATTTTGAGAATCGGTTTTTCATAGTAAAACTTTTTTCATTAATATAATTCAAAGTTGATGCAGGAAAAAAAGATGCGTTGATTCAAGAGGAATTGATTGACCTATAATATTAATACATTTTTTCGAAGAGTAAGGAAGATATGGTAATGATATTTCAAAATACGGGTTTTCATGGTAAAACTCTTTTCAACAGCATAATTCAGAGTTGATACTGCAATATGAAAGATTCCTTGTTTCAAGCCGAATTGATTGACCTACAATATCAATCCATTTGATTACAGAGTAGAGAAATCATGATACTTTTTATATTTTAAAAATCGGTTTTTACGGTATAAATTTCCTCGTTCTCATAATTTAAAGTTCATGCAA
This sequence comes from Andricus quercusramuli, assembly GCA_932178445.1. NCBI lineage: Eukaryota > Metazoa > Arthropoda > Insecta > Hymenoptera > Cynipidae > Andricus > Andricus quercusramuli. The sequence goes on along the minus strand of CAKNXH010001908.1, from coordinate 166,123 downwards.
GTATATCAAAGATTTCCTGGTTCAACACGAATAAATTGACCTACAATATTAATCCATTTTATTGAAGAGTCGGGAAGTCATGGTATTTTTTATATTTTTAAACTCGATTTTTATAGTAACAATTTTCTCATCCTCATGATATAAAGTTGATGCAAGAGTACAAAAGATTACTTGGTTCGAGACGAATCGATTGACCTATAATATTATTCCATTTTATCAAATAGTAGGGAAGTTATGGTATTTTTTATTTTTTTTAAATCGATTTTAAAAGTAAATATTTCCTCATTCTCATAATTTAAAGTTTATTGGAGAATGTGAAAAATTACTTAGTTCAAGATGAATCGATTGACCTATAATAGCATCACATTTGATTAAATTGTAGGGAAGTTATTGTGATTTATATATTTTGAGAATCGGTTTTTCATAGTAAAACTGTTTTTATTAATATAATTCGAAGTTGATGCAGGAAAAAAATATGTGTTCATTCAAGAGGAATTGATTGACCTATAATATTAATACATTTTTTCGAAGAGTAAGGAAAATATGGTAATGATATTTCAAAATACGGTTTTTCATGGTAGAACTCTTTTAAGCAGCATAATTCAGAGTTGATGCTGCAATATGAAAGATTTCTTGGTTCGAGCCGAATTGATTGACCTACAATATAAATCCATTTGATTAAAGAGTATAGAAATTATGGTACTTTTTATATTTATAAAATCGTTTTTTACGGTATAAATGTCCTCATTCTCATAATTTAAAGTTAATGCAAGTATATAAAAGATTTCCTGGTTCGAGACAAATCGATTGACCTACAATATTAATCCATTTTATTGAAGAGTCGGGAAGACATGGTATTTTTTATATTTTTAAACTCGATTTTTATAGTAACAATTTTCTTATCCTCATAATATAAAGTTGATGCAATAGTACAAAAGATTACTTGGTTCGAGACGAATCGATTGACCTATTATATAATTACATTTATAGAAGAGTAAGGAAGTTATGGTAATTTATATATTTCCAGAATCGATTTTTTGTAGTCATTTTTTCATTAATATAATCAAAAGTTAATGTAAGATTTAAAAAGATGTGTTTATTCGAGGCAAATCGATTGACCTATTATAATAATACATTTTAGCAAAGAGTAAGGAAGCCATGGTAATGCATAATATTTAGAAATACGGTTTTTTATAATAGAACTTTTTTCCTCAGCATAATTCAAAGTTGATGCTGAGATATAGAAGTTTTCGTGGTTCAAGACGAATCGATTGACCTACAATATTAATCCATTTTATTAAAGAGTAGAGAAGTTACGGTACTTCTTATATTTTTAAAATCGATTTTTATGGTAAAAATGTCCTTCATAATTATATAATAACTCAAAGTTGATGCAAAAATTCAAAAGATTCCTTCGTTCAAGACGAATCGATTGACCTAGAATATTAATTTATTTTATTGAAGAGTAGAGAAGTTATGGTACTTTTTATATGTTCAAAATCGATTTAATGGTGAAAATTTCCTCATTCTCATCCTTTAAAGTTGATGCGAGGATGTAAAGGATTACTTATTTTGAGACGAGTCGATTGACCTATAATATCATTACATTTTATTAAATTGTAGGGAAGTTATGGTGATATATATATTTTGAAAGTCTATTTTTGGATAGTGAAACTTTCATGTTCGACATAATTCAGAGTTGATGCAACAACAGAAAATATGTGTTGATTCGAGCCGAATTGATTGACCTACAATATTATTCCATTTGATCAAAGAGTAGAGACGTTATCGTATTTTTTATATTTTTAAACTTGATTTTTATAGTAAAAATTTCCTCATTCTTATAATTTAAAGTTGATGCAAGGATATAAAAGATTACATATTTCGAGACGAATCGATTGACCTATAATATCATGACATTTTATTAAATTGTAGGGAAGTTATGGTGATTTATATATTTTGAAGATCGGTTTTTTATAGTAAAACTTTTTTCATTATAATAATTCGGAGTTAATGCAGGAACAAAAAAGATGAGTTGATTCGAGAGGAATCGATTGACCTATAATATTAATACATTTTTTTGAAGAGTAAGGAAGTTATGGTAATGCATATTATTTAAAAATACGGTTTTTTATAGTAAAACTTTTTTCATCAGCTTAATTCAAAGTTGATCTTGCAATATAGAAGATTCCTTGGTTCGAGCCGGATCGATTGACCTATAATATTAATCCATTCTATCAAAGAGTAGGGAAGTTATGGAATTGTTTATATTTTCAAAATCTTTTTTATAGTAAAAATTTCCTTATTCTCATACTTTAAAGTTGACGCGTCGATGTAAAAGATTACTTGGTTTGTGACGAATCGATTGACCTATAATATCATTACATTCTATCAAATTGTAGGGAAGTTATGGTACTTTATATATTTTTTTTAAATCGATTTTTATGATAAAAATTTCCTTTCATCTTGGACATAATTCAAAGTTGATGCAGCGATATAAAAGATTTCTTGTTTCAAGACCAATCGATTGACCTATAATATCAATCTATTCTATTAAATTGTAGGGAAGGTATGGTACTTTATATATTTTTAAAATCGATTTTTATGGTAAAAATTTCCTCATTCTCATAATTTGAAGTTGATGCGAGAATGTAAAATATTTTTTGGTTCAAGACGGATGGATTGACCTAAAATATTAATTCGTTTTATTAGAGAGTAGGGAAGTTATGGTATTTTTATATTTTCAGAACCTTTTTTATAGTAAAACTGTCCTCATTCTCAAACTTTAAAGTTGACGCGTCGATGTAAAAGATTACTTGGTTCGTGACGAATCGATTGACCTATAATATCATCACATTTATTGAAGAGTAGGGAAGTTATGGTAATTTACATATTTTGAGAATCGATTTTTTATAGTAATTTTTTCATTATTGTAATCAAAAGTTGATGCAAGAATTGGAAAGATATGTTGATTCGAGGCGAATCGATTGACCTACAATATTAATTCATATTATTAAAAAGTAGAGAAGTTATGGTACTTTATATATTTTTAAAATTGATTTTTATGTTAAAAATTTCCTCATTCTCATGATATAAAGTTGATGCAAGAGTATATAAAATTACTTGGTTCGAGACGAATCGATTGACCTATAATATCATTGCATTTCATTAAATTGTAGGGAAGTTATGGTGATTTATATATTTTGAGAATCCGTTTTTTATAGTAAAACTTTTTTCATTCATATAATTCGAAGTTGATGCAGGAAAAAAAAAGATATATTGATTTGTGTCGAATAGATTGACCTATAATATGAATACATTTTTTTGAAGAGTGAGGAAGCTATGTTAATGCATATTATTTAAAAATACGGTTTTTTATAGTAAAACTTTTTTCATCGCCATAATTCAAAGTTGATGCTGCAATATAAGATTCCTTGGTTCGAGATGAATCGATTGACCTACAATATTAATACATTTCCAGCTCGAAAAATTATGATTTCGAATACAAAATTTGATTTGTCCAATTCGTCTTTGTTCATACAAAAATTCTGTTTAATTTTATAATTTTTTGCACTTTTTTGTAAAAAATTTGCCACCATGGAAAATACGAATTTCCCATGGAAAGGATGACTTTCAAACGAAATTGTTGAATCGAGTCTTCTTGCAGGCGTATGAAGAGACGAAGGTAGTGACAGATTCGGGGACAGATGAACCCACGGATAAGCTGGTTATGCTTTTGAAAATCACAGCACGCTTTTTGTACACGAATCGAGCGAGTGTCACGTCATTCGTTCCATTCAATGGGACTTACATCCCATTGTTGGGAAATGAAAAAAATTAATCTGAATCTCGATTCAAAATTGGGTTACTGTCCTGAATGAACTTCTATAGATTTACTGAGAAAATCCAAAAAAGGTGTTGCATTTTTAGAAATGGTCTGAAGGACTTGAAAAGGAATTCAATTTTCTAAATTGAAAGAAAACAGGGTGAACGCAGGTCAAAGACCTCCCTTTTTAGTCACTTTTTTAAGGTAAAGGCACTTTTTCATAGATGCAATTTTTTTTTTTTAATTTTTAATTAGATTTCAAAATTTGATAATTAAAATGTATTTCTCTATTTTTGAAAAAAAAAGATAACTTTTCTATCATGAAAGATGAAATTTAAATCCATAGGACGAATTTTAAAAAGAAGAGTTTAATTTTCGACAATGAAAGATCACTTTTTCAACAAAATAGATTAATTTTCAACCTAATAATTAAATTTTTAACCAAAAAATTGAATTTTTGACCTGTCAAGATGAATTCTCAGAGAAAAATGTGATAATTGATATTTCAACTATACAAAATGTAGTTTCCAAAAAAAAAATTAATTTTTAAAACAAAAAGAAAAAATTTTTAGCCAATACTTTAAAAAAAGATTGTTATTTTTTAACTAAAATGATGAATTTTCAACAAAAAATGGAATTTTTCAGTACACTTTCAAAAAGATAAGTTTTCTGTAAAACAACTATGTTTGTAGTCTAAAATTTTTATTTCTAATAAAAAAATTATTTTTTAACTATACAGTTGCATTTTTAAACAAAAAAGAGGAAATTTCAAACCGAGAAGATTATTTGCTTAACAAAAAGATGAATTTTCAGTTTTAAAAATGAATTAAATACAAAAAACAATTTTTAAAACAAGAGGTTAATTTTCATCCAAAAATGTGAATCTCAACAAACAAGGAAGCATTAATAGAATAGTTGAACTTTTACCCAAGAAGTTGAATTTTCAATTAAAAAAGATCAATTTCCAACAAAATGGGTACATTTTTATCTCGAAATTTTTCACCAAAAAATATGAATTTTCAATTAAATAGTTGAATTTTAAACATGAAAAATTATTTTCCAACCAAAAATTGAATAAATAAATCTGAATTGAAAAACAATAATTTTCAATTTAGAAATGCGAATTTTTCACAAAACAGTTAAATCTTCTACCAAATAGTTGAATTTTCTATCAACTTGTTGAGTTTTCAAGCTAAAAGGATGAATTTTTAACAAAAATTAAAATTTTAATATTTTGTAGAAAATTCGTCTTTATGAGTTCAAAAATAAAAAATTTGGTAGAAAATTCAACACTTTTGTAGATTTTTAAAAATTCAATTACTTTTCTGAAAATTCTTATTTTTTATATAAAAGCTTAACTATTTGATTGCTAATGAACTTTTTTGTTAAAAATTCAATTTCTTTGTTTGGAAATTAAACTAATTAGTGGAGAAGTGAACTATTTTTGAATGCCTCTTTTTTTGGTTCGAGATTTATCATTTTAGTTGAAGAATTAACTATTTCGTAAAAAATTTATTTTTTCAGTAGAAAATTAATGCTTTTAACTAGAAAATTGAAAATTTTAACAATTTTTTTTGGTTAAAAATTCCAACTACTTTCTTCAAAATTCATTTTTTTACCCATTCATAATTTTAGTTGAAAATTTCTCTCTGTGGCCAAAAATTTAACTACTTGTTAAAAACATGTTTTTTGGTTTAAAATGTAATTTTCTTAACTAAAAATTTTACTTTATCGTTGAAAATTCAAGTATTTTGTAGAAATTTTTTTAAACAAAATTAATTTTCTTGGTAGAAAATACAAATATTTGGTTAAAAATTTCACTCCTTTGATTTAAGAATTCACCTCTTTTGGTACAAATTTCAACTTTTTTGGTAAAAATGTTATCCAAAAGAAACCAAAAGTGAGTTTTTAGGAAAACAGATCAACTTTCAACCACGTAATTCAATTTACAACCAAAAAATATTTTAATTTCAAATTAAAAATAGTTAAATTAATTTGAAATAATCTAATTTCCAACGAAGTAGTTAAATTTTCGACAAAAGAGATCATTTTTAACTAAAATTCTGAATCATCAACAAAAGAAAATGTTCAAAAAATTGGTTGAACTTCCAACTAAACAGTTGAATTTTTAAGTAAAGATGATTTAAATTCAAAATCAAAACTAGTTCATTCTATTTAAAAAAATTGAATTTTCAAGAAAATGATTGAATTTTCAATCAAAAAAAGGCGAATATTCTACAAAATAGTTGAATTTTCTATAAAAAAGATGAAATTTCTGCCAAAAAATTTAATTGTTCACCAAAACAGATGAAATTTGGAGAAAATAGATGAATTTTCAACTAAAAAAGGTGAATTTTTAAACAAAAATAGAATAATTAAATTTTTATTAAAAAACACTTATTTCCTACTAAAAAAAAAAACAATTCTCAATGATTGAAAATTAATTTTTCTCAATGAAAGTTCAACTTTTCCAGTTTTGGTTAAAAGTCAATATTTTTAGTACAAAAATCTATTTGGTTGAAAATTTTATATAATTTGTTGAAAATTATTCTTTTTTAGCAGAAAATTAATCTTCTTGGACAATTTTTTTGTTGAACATTCATTTCAGTGGAAAATGTAACCATTTTGTTGAAGATTTGATTTTTCATTATAAAATTATTTTTTTCAAATGAAAATTCAATTATTTCATTTTTAGTTGAAAATTGAACAGCTTAGATGAAAGTTGTACTACTTTGTTCGACAAACTTTTTTTTGTTGTTAAGATTTATCATTTTACTGAAAAATGTAATTATTTTGTTGAAAATTCGTTTTTTTTTTTTAGTAGAACATTATTGTTGTCAACTTGAAATTTAATTATTCCATTTTTGGTTGAAAATTGAAGTACTTTGTTGGAACTTGAACTACTTTGTTCAAGAAGCTATTTTTGGTTGAAGATTCATCATTTGAGTGGAAAATTTAACTATTTTGTTGAAAATTCTTTTTTTTTAGTAGAAAATTATTGTTTTCAACTGAAAATTTAATGATGTAATTTTTGGCTGAAAATTCAACGACTTGGTTGAAGGTTAAACTACTTTGTTTGAGACACTTTTTTTCTTGGAGATTCATCATTTTAGTTGAAAATGTAACTATTTTGTTGAAAATTCGTTTTTTTAGTAGAAAATTATTGTTTCCAATTGAAAATTTAATAATTCCATTTTCGGTTGAAAATTCAACTACTTGGTTTAAGGTTGAACTACTTTGTTTAAGACACTTTTTTTGGTTGAAGATTCATCATTTAAGTGGAAAATGCAACTATTTTGTTGAAAATTCTTTTTTTTTAGTAGAAAATTATTGTTTTCAACTGAAAATTTAATTATGTAATTTTTGGCTGAAAATTCAACGACTTGGTTGAAGATTGAACTATGTACTTTGTTTAAGACACTTTTTTTGAAGATTCATCATTTTAGTGAAAAATCCAACTGTTTTCTTGAAAGTTCATTTTTTTTCAGTGGAAAATTATTGTTTCAACTGAAAATTCAATGATCTCATTTTTTGTTGAAAATTCAACTACTTGGTTGAAGGTTAAACTACTTTGTTTGAGACACTTTTTTTCTTGGAGATTCATCATTTTGGTTGAAAATGTAACTATTTAGTTGAAAATTCATTTTTTTTTAGTAGAAAATTATTGTTTCCAATTGAAAATTTAATAATTCCATTTTTGGTTGAAAATTCAACTACTTGGATTAAGGTTGAACTACTTTGTTGGAACTTGAACTACTTTGTTTAAGAAGCTTTTTTTCTTGGAGATTCATCATTTTAGTTGAAAATTCGTTTTTCTTTTAGTAGAAAATTATTCTTTCCAATTGAAAATTTAATAATTCCATTTTCGGTTGAAAATTCAACTACTTGGTTTAAGGTTGAACTACTTTGTTTAAGACACTTTTTTTGGTTGAAGATTCATCATTCAAGTGGAAAATGCAACTATTTTGTTGAAAATTCGTTTTTTTTCAGTAGAAAATTATTGTTTTAATTGAAAATTTAATTATTTCATTTTTGGCTGAAAATTCAACCATTTGGTTGAAGGTTGAACTACTTTGTTTAGGACACTTTGTTTTTGGTTGAAGATGCATCATTTAAGTGGAATATGCAACTATTTTGTTGAAAAGTCGTTTTTTTAGTAGAAAATTATTGTTTTCAACTGAAAATTTAATTATTAAATTTTTGGCTGAAAATTCAACGACTTGGTTGAAGATTGATCTACTTTGTTTAAGACACTTTTTTTGAAGATTCATCATTTTAGTGAAAAATCCAACTGTTTTCCTGAAATTTCATTTTTTTGTAGTAGAGAATTATTGTTTCAACTGAAAA
>CAKNXH010001908.1:134904-152950 GCA_932178445.1 Andricus quercusramuli | reverse complement strand
TGAAAATTCAACTACTTGGTTGAAGGTTAAACTACTTTGTTTGAGACACTTTTTTTCTTGGAGATTCATTGTTTTAGTTGAAAATGCAACTATTTTGTTGAAAATTCGTTGTTTTCTTTTCAGTAGAAAATTATTGTTTCCAATTTAAAATTTAATAATTCCATTTTTGGTTGAAAATTCAACTACTTGGTTTAAGGTTAAACTACTTTGTTTAAGACACTTTTTTTGTGGTTGAAGATACATCATTCAAGTGGAAAATGCAACTATTTTGGTGAAAATTCGTTTTTTTTTTTTGTAGAACGAAATTATTATTGTTGTCAACTGAAAATTCAATTATTGCATTTTTGATTTAAAATTCAAGTACTTGGCTGAAAATTGAACTACTTGTTTGTATGTTCAACTGCTTTGTTAAAGTTACTTTTTTTGTGGAAGAGTTATCATTTTAGTGGAAAAATATTTAAAATATTTTTGACTTTTGTTTTTGTATTTTGTTTAAAATTCGTTGTTTTTTGACTAGGAAATTATTGCTTTCAACTTAAAATTCAATTATTCTTTTTTTTGTGAGAATTCAACTACTTGGTTCATAGTTGAACTACTTTGTTAAAGATACTTTTTTTTGTATAATAGTTATCATTTTAGCGAAAAAAAAATTAAAAATACTTTTTAGTTTTGTTTTTATATTTTATTTGAAATTCGTTGTTTTTTCAGTAGAAAATTATTGTTTTCAACTTAAAATTTAATTATTCTGTTTTTTGTTGAAAATTCAACTACTTGGTTCATATTTGAACTACTTTGTTTAGTACACTTTTTTCGTGGTTGAAGATTCATCATTTAAGTGGAAATACAACTATTTTGTTGAAAATTCGATTTTTTTTCTAGTAGAAAATTATTGTTTCCAACTGAAAATTTAATTATGTCATTTTCAGTTGAAAATTCAACCACTTGGTTGAACGTTGAACTACTTTGTTTAAAACACTTTTTTTTGTTGGTGATTCATTTTAATATAAAATGTGACTATTTTGTTGAAAATTCGTCTTTTTAGTATAAAATTATTGTTTTCAACTGAAAGTTTAATTACACCATTTTTAGATGAAAATTTAACTACTTGGCTGCAAATTCAACTACTTAGTTGATAGTTGAACTACTTTGTTCAGGACACTTTTTTTTGTTCAAAGATTAATTTTAATATAAAATGTAACTATTTTGTTGAAAATTCGTCTTTTTAGTATAAAATTATTGTTTTAAACTGAAAACTCAATCATAACATTTTTAGATGAAAATTTAATTACTTGGCTGAAAATTCAACTACTTGGATGATAGTTGAACTACTTTGTTGAAGACACTTTTTTTGTGGTTGAAGATTCATCATTTGAGTGGAAAATGCAACTGTTTTGTTGAAAATTGTTTTTTTTTAAATAGAAAATTATTGTTTTGAACTGAAAATTGAATTATTCCATTTTTGGTTGAAAACTTAACTTCTTGCTTGAAAATTCAACTACTTGGTTGAAGGTTGAACTACTTTGTTTAAGACACTTTTTTTTGGTTAAAGATTCATTTTAATATAAAATGTAATTGCTTTGTTGAAAATTCCTTTTCTTAGTATAAAATTTTAGCTTCAAACTGAAAATTCAACTATTTCATTTTTAGTTGACAATTCAACTACTTGGTTGAACTTTGAACTACTTTGTTTAGGACACTTTTTTGTGGTTGAAGATTCATCATTTAAGTGGAAAATGCAACTATTTTGTTGGAAATTCTTTTTTTTCTAGTAGACAATTATTGTTTCCAACTGAAAATTTAATTATTTCATTTTTGGCTGAAAATTCAACTACTTGATTGAAGGTTGAACTGCTTTGTTTAAGACACTTTTTTTTGAAGATTCATGCTTTTAATGAAAAATGCAACTGTTCTCTTGAAAGTTTTTTTTTTTGTAGTAGAAAATTATTATTTTAACTATTTTAGTGGAAAACGTAACAATTTTGTTAAAAATTTGTTTTTGTTTTTTAATAGAAAATTATTGTTTCAACTGATAATTTAATTATTCTATTTTTGGTTGAAAATTCAACTAATTGCTTGAGATTTCAACTACTTTGTTCAAGACACTTTTTTTGTTGGGGATTCATCATTTTTGTGACAAAATATGTAACTATTTTGTTCACCATTCTTTTTTTTTAGTTGAAGGTTGAACTAATTTGATTGAGACACTTTTTGTTGAAGATTCACTATTTTAGTGGAAAATGTAACTACTTTGTTTGAGCCACTTTTTTTGTTTGAGATTCATAATTTTAGAGGCAAAATATGTAACTATTTTGTTTAAAATTCTTTTTTTTTCTAGTTTAAAATTTCTTTTTCCAACTAAGAACCTAATTCTATTTTAGCTTGAAAATTCAACTACTTGGTTGAGAATTGAACTACTTTGTTTAGGACACTTTTTTTGTGGTTGAAGATTCATCATTCAAGTATAAAATACAATTATTTTGTTGAAAATTTTTTTTTCTTTGTAGTAGAAAATTTTTGTTTTCAATTGAAAATTTAATTATTCCATTTTTGGTAGAAAATTCAACTTTGATATTTTTCAACGTTGGTAGCTCAATTATTTGATTGAAATGCTTGGTTCAAAATAAAACTTTTTTTTTTGTTGAAGATTCAACAATTTTGTCGAAAATTCGTCTTTTTTCAATTAAAATTTTTTTTATTTAAAATCAAACTCTTCTTTCGGTTATATTTATCTAATTCTGATACCCCCTCCCAACCACCCTTTTTTGGGAGTACCCACATACTCAAAGAGTGGACGATGGAAGCGAAGAGGGAATCCCAAATCAGAATCGAGTTTCCCAGTGTGTCACAATTTTTTTTTTCTTTTTCTTCTTTTTTTTTTTTTTTTTTTTTTTTTTTTTTGCTTCGGCTTCTGTTTTGCTTCTACTCCCGGTCACGGTGCCGTTTCTGCGCAGTTAGTGAACCATCTGCTTCCAGAGTTAGCTCAAAGTCTTAAAATACAATACTTGACTTTATCTCCCATTTAGAACACTATTATTTCAAAACAATTATTTTACCAACATTTTTTATCAATTACTCACTAAAATTATGAATCTTCAACAACAACAAAAAAATGGTTTTTTCAAAAAAATTGGAATAGAATTTTTTGCTGAAAAATGTCAAGTTTTAAATAAATATTTCAACTTTAAGCCAAGGAGATGAATCTTCAACCAAAAAAATTAATTTTTAATAAATTATTTTCACTTTCGAATAATAAATATTAAATTTCAAGCAATTTTTAAAGTAAAAATATAAATTTTCAACCAAAAAGTTACTTTGCAATCAAATAGTTAAACTTTTAACTAAAAAAATAGAAATTTTGAAGAAAGTAGTTGAATTTTAAATTAAAAGAATTTTTTTTAGAAAATTGTTTAATTTTCTACCAGATTGTTGAATTTTCAACTAAAAAAACATTTTAGTTTTAAATAAAAAAAAGTTGAATTAATTTTGAAAAATTGAATTTTCAACAAAATATTTGAAATTTCTACCAAAAGAGACGAGTTTTCAACAAAAATGTTAATTTTGAACCCAACATATTTTCAACCCAAAACATGAATTTTCTTTAAAACTCGTCTCTTTTGGTAGAAATTAAAAATATTTTGTTGATCATGAGATTTTTAAAAATTATTTCAACTATTGTTTATTCAAATTTAAAATCTTGTTTCAGGCTTGTTTGCAATTTTTTTTTGTTAAAAATCATATTTTTAACCTAATAATAAATCTATCTCTGTGAAAATTCAACTGTATGGTAAAAAATTAACTTTTTTGTTAAAAATTCAATTTTTTTGCAGAAAATTTGTTTTTCTGGCTTGAAAATTCAACTATTTTGTTGGAAATTCTCTTTTTTGAGTTTAAACTTTAACTATTTGATTTCAAAGTAACTTTCTTGTTGAAAATGTATATTTTTCTCTAAAAATTTTTAGAAATTTTGATAGAAATTTATCATTATTGGTTAAAATTGGAACTAATTTATTAAAAATTCATTTTTTTTTTTATTGAAGATTCATCTCCTTGGTTTAAAGTTGAAATATTTTCTTAAAAATTGATATTTTTTAGCAAAAAATTTTACTATTGGGTTCGAAAATTCATGTATTATTTTGACAATTCATTATTTTTGGTTGAAAATCCAATTAAATTGGCAAAGACTCTTTTTGGTTGGAGATTCATCCTTTTAGTTGGAAATTCAACTATTTTTTCGAAAAATCGTATTTTTTAGTAGAAAATAATTGTTTTTGACTAAAAATTCAATTATTTTATTTTTGGTTAAAAATTTACTTATTAATTTTTATTCATTTTGTTTGAAAATCCAACTATTTTGTTGAAAATTAGATTTTTTTAAATAATTAAACTATTTTTTAGTTAAACGTAAAAACTTTTTTTGGTTGAAAATTCCATTAGTTAGTTGAAAGTGGAACTACATTCTACAAAATGACTTTTTTGAAAATTATCCTTTCTGTATTTAATTAAACTATTTGTAATTTAAATTCAAAATCTTCCTCGGTAAAAAATTAATATTTTATACTGATTTCATTCTTTCTTTTTTTTTTTAATTTTTTTTTTCAGTTGAAAATTCAACTTTTTTTCTAAGCTTTTTGGTTGAAAATTTTTTTTTTTGACTGTTAAATGATATTTTTTTGCAGAAAATTTTTTTTTTTTTTTTTTGAAATATCAATAAGTTTTTTGAAAATTACCTTTTTTGTTAGAAATTCATATATTTTGGCAGAAATTCAATTTTTTTTTTCAAATTTAAAATATTTTTCAATGAAAAGTTGAATTATTGGGAAAAATCAAATTTTCAACAAAATAGTTGGATTTTCAAACAAAATAAATAAATTAATGAGTAAATTTTCAACCGAAAATAATATAATAAAAATAATAAATAAATAATTTTTCGGAAAAATAGTTAAATTCCAACTAAAATGATGAATCAAATTCTTAGTTGAAAACATTAATTCATTATTTAAAAAAAAAAATTCAACCAACTAGTTAAATTTTAAACCAAAAAGATAAATTTTTATCCAACAAGATGAATTTTTAAAAAATTAGTTCGACTTTTAACCAATAAAAAGGGAAATTCTACTAATTTTCCAAGCAAAAATATCAATTTTCTGCAAAAAATTAATTTTCAATCAAATATTTGAATTTTTAACTCAAAAAAAAAAAATTAATTTTCAATAAATTAGTTGGACTTTTAACCCACAAGGATGGAATTTCTAACAAAATTTATATTAATTTTCAAAGCAAAATATAATTTAAAAACAAACAGCATAATAATCTTGTATGGATTAAAATTACTTGAATAAAAAAAAATTTTTTTTTTTTAAATTAAAAAAAAATTCTAGTCGAATAGAATATTAATTTTATTATTATTGCAATTTACTCAATTAATAATTCAGGAGAATCAATATTCTGAAAATAGTGATTGTGGATCATTAATAATAAATGGCCAATTTTTATGATTAGTTTCTCCTGGCACAGAATCGGAATAAAAAATAATAAATAAATATCTAAATTTCATAATGATCTATTTTAGAAAATTTATTGTCAAATATTTATTTGAAAAAATCATTTGAAAACATTTCAAAACATTTCAAAATATTGAAAAAATTGTCAAAAAAGAATCTGGAAAAAATGTTTGAATTAATAAAAAAGATCAAATTTCTGTAAAATCAAAGCAATTAATTTTGTAAAAAGTAATTCCACTTTCAACTAAATAATTGAATTTAAAAAAAAAGAATTTAATTTTAAATAAAAAACAGTTGAATTAATGAAAAAAATCAAATTCTTAACAAAATAGTTGTATTTTCAAAAAAAAAATTCTTCCAAAATTAAATTAAATTGAATAATTAAAAATAGATTTAAATTTTCAACTGAAAAACTGAAATTTCAACAAAATACATGAATTTTCAACACAGTAGTTGAATTTTTTTCTGAAAAATTTCAAGTTTTTAAAAAATATCTCAACTTTAAACCAAGAAGATGAATCTTCAAAAAAAAAAAACATCAATTTTTAATAAATCATTTCCACCCTCAAAAAATTTCTATAAATTTTCAAAGTAAAAAAATAAATTTCTAACAAAAATCTTACTTTGCAATAAAATATTTAAACTTTTAACTCAAAAAAGAGAATTTTCAACAAAGTAGTTGAATTTCGAATTAGAAAAAAAAATTCTGGAAAACTGTTAAATTTTCCACCAGATTGTTGAATTTTCAATTTAAAAAGTAATTATTGTTAGTGTGATGTTCAAAATTTAACTAATTGATCGAAAATTTATTTTTAGTGAAAAATTAATGTTTTTAGCTAAAACTGTAGTAAATCCATTTTTTTTTCGAAAATTTACCTTTTTTGGTCAAAAAAATTGGTAGAAATTTTGTTAGGAATTTAATCTAATTGGCTAAAAGTGGAAGCAATTTATTTAAAATTCATGTTTTTGATTAAAGATTCATCTCCTCTTTTTTTTTCGAAAATACAACTATTTTGTTAAAAATTTGATTTTTTCATTAATTCAACTGTTTTTTATTCAGAATTAAAGTATTTTTTTGTTCAAAATTCAATTAGTTATTTGAAATTTGTTTTTTTTTTTAATTAAAAATTTTTTTTAATCTTTTGAAATGTTGTGAAATTTTTTCAAATGATTTCTTCAAATAAATATTTGACAATAAATTTTCTAAAAAATATCAGTATGAAATTTTTATATTTATTATTTTTTATTCCGATTCTGTGCGAGGAGAAACTAATCATAAAAATTGGCCATTTATTATTAAAGATCCACAATCACTATTTTCAGAATATTGATTCTCTTGAATTATTGATTGAGTAAATTGAAGTAATAATAAAATTATTATTCTATTCGACTAGAATTTTTTTTTAAATTATATTTTGCTCTGAAAATTAATATAAATTTTGTTAGAAATTCAATCTTTATGGGTTAAAAGTCCAACTAATTTATTGAAAATTAATTTTTTGGTTGAGTTCAAAATTCAAATATTTGATTGAAAATTAATTTTTTGCAGAAAATTTATATTTTTGCTTGGAAAATTAGTAGAAGTTCCATTTTTATTGGTTAAAAGGTGAAATAATTTATTCAAAATTCATCTTTTTGGATAAAAATTCATCTTTTTGGTTTAAAATTTAACTAGTTGGTTGAATTTTTTGTTTAAAAATAAAAAATTAATGTTTTCAACTAAAAATTTAATTATTCTATTTTTTTCAATTTTTCTAAAAGGATAATTCCTGGTAGAAATTTAATCATTTTTGTTTGAAGATTCAATTATTTGATTCAAATTTGTTTTCTTTTTTATTGATTTCGACTGTTTTTTATTCCAAACTAAAATCTTCTTCGATTTGAAATAAATATTTTTCACTAAAAATTCAACTATTTCATTTATGGTTGAAAATTAAACCTTTTTAGTTAATAATTTTACTTTACAGTTGGAAATTTGTTTTTTTGATAGAAAATTAATTGTTTTGATTAATTTTTTCTGAAAAAGACCTTCTCCTTTCGCTGCGCCGGGAATCGAACCTCAGAACTTCTCTCGATATCTCAAGTAGATTAATGGGGTTCGATTCTCAGCTGAGCGAAATTTTTTTTCTATTCTTGTGAAAAATCTCCTCTTATCTTCTTTCTTTATAGGATTCGATGCAGTTGAAAATTATTATTTTTTTATATTATAGGTCAATCGATTGGTCTTAAATTAACACATCTTTTAAGTTCTTGAATGAACCTTGAATTATATTAATGAAAAAAGTTTTACTAGAAAAAACCGATTTTCAAAATATATAAATTACTACAACTTTCCTACTGTTTAATAAAATGTATCAATAATTTAGGTCAATCAACTTGTACCGAACCAAGGAATCTTTCATATTCCTGCACCAACTTTCAATCTTGTTGGACAATAAAGTTTTACTATAAAAACCGTATTATCAAATATTATGCATTACCATAGCTTCCTTACTCTTCAATTAAATGTATTGATAACATAGGTCAATCGATTCATCTTAAATTAATACAACTTTTCTATTATCGCATCAACTTTACATCATGAGAATGAGAACATTTTTACCATAAAAATCAATTTTGGAAATATATAAATAACCATAACTTCCCTACTTTTTGATAAAATGTATTACTATTATAGGTCAATCGATGCCTCTCGAATCAACTCATATTTTTTGTTCCTGCATCAACTTCAAATTATATTAATGAAAAAAGTGTTACTATAAAAAACCGATTCTTAAAATATATAAATCGCCATAACTTCCCTACAATTTAATAAAATGTAATGATATTATAGGTCAATCGATTCGTCTCGAACTAAGTAATCTTTTATATCCTTGCATCAAGTTTAAATTATAAGAATGAGGAAATTTTTACTATAAAAATCGATTTTAAAAATATAAAAAATACGATAACATCTCTACTCTTTGATAAAACGAATTAATATTGCAGGTCAATCAATTCGACTCGAATCAACACATCTTTTCTGTTCTTGCATCCACTTTGAATTATGTCGAAGATGAAAATTTTACTATCCAAAAATGGATTTGCAAAATATATAAATCACCATAACTTCCCTACAATTTAATAAAATGTAATGATATTATATGTCAATCAATTCGTCTGGAACTAAGTAATCTTCTACATCCTCGCATCAACTTTAAAGTAGGAGAATGAGGAAATTTTCACAATTAAATCGATTTTGAAAATATAAAAAGTAACATAACTTCTCCACTCTTTAATAAAATGTATCAATATTGTAGGTCAATCGACACATGCCGAAATGAGGAAACTTTTATATTCCTGCATCAACTTTGATTGTATTTTCAATTATTATGCATTACCATAGCTTCTTTACTATTCAATAAAATGTATTGATATTATAGGTCAATCAATTCGTTCCGAATAGGCACATCTTTTCTGTTCAACTTTTAATTGTAATAATGAAAAAAGTTTTACCATAAAAACCCGATTTTGAAAATTTATAAATTACCATAATTTTCCTACTCTTTAATAAGATGTATGGATATCATAGGTCAATCGATTCGTCTCGAATCGAGGAATCTTCTGTATTTCAGCATGAACCTTGAATTATGTCGAAGAAAAAATTTGTACTATAAAACCCCGTATTTTCAAATATTATGCATTACCATAACTTCCTTACTCTTCAATAAAATGTATTGATATTATAGGTCAATCGATTCGTCTTGAATTTTCACATCTTTTCTGTTCTTGAAATAACATTGAATTATGTTAATGAAAAAATTTTTACTATAAACCCCCGATTTTCAAAATATATAAATTGCCATAACTTTCTTACTCTTTGATAAAATGTATTAATATCATAGGTCAATCAATTCGTGTCCAGTCGAGGAATCTTTTATACTTCTCCATCAACTTTGAATTATGTTAATGAAAAAAGTTTTACTATAAAAAACCGATTTTCAAAATATATAAATTACCATAACTTTCCTACTCTTCAATAAAATTCATCAATATTGTAGGTCAATCGACTCTTACGGAATCGAGGAATCTTTGATATTTCTGCATCAACTTTTTATTATGTTAATGAAAAAAATGTCACTACAAAAAATCGTATTTCCAAATATTATACATTACCATAGCTTCCTTACTCTTCAATAAAATGTATTGATATTATAGGTCAATTGATTCGTCTTGAATTAACGTATATTTTCTGTTCTCGAATCAACTTTGAATTATATTAATGAAAAAAGTTTTACTATAAAAAACTGATTTTCCAAATGTATAAATTACCATAAATTCCCTACTCTTTGATGAAATGTGATAATATTTTAGGTCAATCGATCCGTCTCGAATCGAGGAATCTTTTATATTTGAGCATCAACTTTGAATTATGTCGAAGAAAAAAGTTTTACTATAAAATCCCGTATTTTCAAATATTATGCATTACCATAACTTCCTTACTCTTTGATAAAATGTATTGATATTATAGGTCAATCGATTCGTCTTGAATTATCACATATTTTCTGTTCTTGAAATGACATTGAATTATGTTAATGAATAAAGTTTTGCTATAAAAACCTGATTTTCAAAATAAATAAATTACCATAACTTTCCTACTCTTTAATAGAATTCAACAATATTGTAGGTCAATCGACTCGTACCGAATCAAGGAATCTTTTCTTTTACTGCATCAACTTTGAATCATGTTTTAGAATAAATTTTTACTATAAAAACCCCGTATTTTCATTTATTATGCATTACCATAGCTCCCTTACTCTTCAATTAAATGTATTAATATCGTAGGTCAATCGATTCGTCGCAAAGCAACACATCTTTTCCGCTGTTGCATCAACTTTGAATTATATTGATAAAAAAAAGTTTTACTATGAAAAAGAGATTTTCAAAATATATAAATTACCATAACTTCCCAACTTTTTAATAGAATGTATTAATATTATAGGTCAATCGATTTGTCTCGAGCCAAGGAATCTTTTACATTCCTGCATCAACTTTAAATTATGCTAATGAGAAAAGTTTCACTATAAAAATCGTATTTTCAAGTATAATGCATTACCATAGCTTCCTTACTCTTTGATGAAATATGATAATATTATAGGTCAATCGATATCCAGGAATCTTTTATATTTCTGCATCAACTTTTAATTATGCTAATGAAAAACGTTTTACTATAAGAACCCGTATTTTCAAATATTATGCATTACCATAACTTCCTTACTCTTTAATAAAATGTATTGATATTATAGGTCAATCGATTCTTCTTGAATGAACACATATTTTCTGTTTCTGAATCGAAATTGAATTATGTTAATGAACAAGTGTAATTATAAAAAACCGATTTTAAAAATATATAAATTACCGTAACTTCACTACTTCTTGATAAAATGTATTAATATAGCAGGTCAGTCGATTCGTCTTGAACCAAGGAATCTTTTGCGTTCTTGCATCAACTTTGAATTATGTTGAAGAAAAAAGTCTTACTATAGAAAACCGTATTTTCAATTATTATGCATTACCATAGCTTCATTACTCTTCTATCAAATATATTATTATCATGGGTGAATCAATTCGTCCTGAATCAACACATCTTTTTTTGTTTTCGCATCAACTTTAAATTATGTTAATGACAAATGTTTTGTCATAAAAAACTGATTTTCAAAATATATAAATTACCATAACTTCGCTACACTTTAATAAAATTTATTAATATTGTAGGTCCATCGATTCATCTCGAACCAAGGAATCTTTCATATTTTTGCATCAACTTTGAATTATGTTGAGAAAAAAGTTTTGCTATGAAAACCGTGTTTTCAGATATTATGTATTACCGTAGGCATGTCACACCTTTCTCATAGCTTTCTCATTCTCTAATAAAATGTTTCAATATTATAGGTCAATCGATTCGTCTTGAATCAACACAACTTGTCTATTCTTGCATCAACTTTAAATTGACAGAATGAGAAAATTTTCACAATAAAATCGATTTTGAGAACATATAAATTACCATATCTGTGAAAATAAGCTTTTCAAATTTAATTAATTTATCGGCAACCGTTTTCTAATTATCGTGTTTACAAAAAGGTGTGACATCCTCACACACATACATCCACACACACACACACACACACACACACACACGCACGCACGCACGCACGCACACACACACACATATACATACATATATATATACATACATACGTACATACATACATGAACACACACATCCGGACAATTGCGTAGAACATTACATTACACATTTTCAAATAGAGGAATGCATAATTAAGTCAATTTAAAAAATTTTGAAAATGTCATCATTGCAAAGCTTCCGCTATGAGAAAGCAAAAAGGTAGTAAAATTTTTCTTTCAGAAGGATGAAATCTAATGATTGTGACACGGAAAAAAATTGCGCACATCTATTCAGCGAGGGATTGATTAGAGGAATAACAAGTGTTCGTTCCCGGGTAGTTTGTCAAGATCAATAAGTGACAATTGAATGATTGCGATGAGCCTGGAGCGAGCAATTCACTTATCCTGGTGGAAATCCGCAATACCATATGAAATTCTCCGAGGATGGAAAAAAAAAAAAAAAAAAACGGAACATAAAGCACCTAGCACCCCATGGGTATTAACTGCGTGTACGCAATGGTCGTACGACTTAGAACCGTATCTGACATCTGCCTCGAGTTGGGATCGATCGCGCTACAGCACGTGCTTAAAACCAGTGCCGTATCTATCAAATTTAATGAAACCTTGCGATCAATCATTTTTTCATTCTATCATCTTATTCTTGTATTTTTTTTTATTAAGTATATAAGATAAGAAGTTCCAGAAGGGAGGCAGGGTATAGTTCTCACATGGGGTCAATTGTTATGTGACTCTTATGTTATCCTCAGTCTCTTTATCCTCGGGGTTGTGATTGATCGGTTTTGTAAAAAATCAATAGAAAAGAAAATGAATGTTTGATTTAGATTTATAGAATGCAATATTTTGGAAATTCAGGCTTTTGAAATTTCAATTTATATGAAAGTAACTACTAGCTGTCCAAAAAATGTGATATAGAGTTTCGAAATATCCCATACCAGTATAGAAATTTTCCGGTGGTTGTTGCAAGATTTTCCATACTTTATGGTAAAACTTCCATACAAGTATGGGAAGTATGGTACTGAGATATGGGAAAATTTCCATCCTTGTATGGGTTAATTACTTCCAATACATGTATGGGGAATTTGCCACAATGGTTCAAATCAATATATTTTAGAGTCTGAAATAATTATTTGTTATTAAATTATTAACAAAAACGTAGTGAGAAAATTTCACATTTTTGGCTTCTGAAAATAGGGTATGTAGTGTATGGTTGTCCTAAAATGCATTTAAATTTTTTTTTTTTTTATTAATTTTTTTTATGATATTCATAGGTGACGCAAGGCCCATGTTTAACACCCATTTCCCATAAGAAAGAAATACTTTCTCGTAAATTTTATTCGGAACCTCTTTAAAAAATTTGCTTAAAATAATATTCCAAGATTTTCCAGGCATCTTATGATAATTTCATTATCTTGGTACTCGAATTTTTCCTTCAATTTTTTGAAAATCGTGCAAGAGTGAAAAAATTACCCTAAAATAATCCAGATTTTTTGAAAATTCTTAAAAATCTTATTGAGTATTTTTTTAAATCAATTAAAAGAAATATTATTAGTTTTTTAAGAAATTCAGACAGAAATTTTTTAATTAATTGGAACCTTTCAAAATGCTTAAAAAGATGATTAAAGATCAGATAAATGCTTGAAAATTTTATTTTGAAATCTTCAAAAATCTGAATTTAGTTTTTCATTTTTACAATATAAATAAATGAAAAAAAATATATTTTTAGAATTTTTTCTAATGAGATTTTCACTACAAATTAGAATATAAAAATATTTAAAGAATTCACAGCAATTCAAAAGAAATGAATTAATAAAAAAAATTCAAAAAAATTCAAAATAATTGACAAACATTTTTAAGAATTTATAATAATCCGAAAGAATTTGAAAGAAATACAACAATTTAAAATTATTCACATGAATTCAAAAAAAAATTAGAAGAATTCAGAAGAAATTAAGAGAAATTCTGAGTTCAAAAGAATTTAGAGGGGTACAAAACAATTAAGGAAAATTCAAAAGGATTCAAAAGGATTCAGAAGAATTGAAAATAATTGTGAAGAATTCTGAAGAATATAGAGGAATTAACAAGAATTCAAAATGATTTTAATTATCAAAAGATTTGAGAACAATATACAAACATTAAAAAGAATTTTTAAAAATTTACAAGAGCTGAAGAAAATTTTATAAAATTCACAGGAATTCAAAATAAATTCAAAACAAAATCAAAAGAATTCAGAAGAAATTAAGAAAATTCTAAATTCCAAAGAATTTAGAGAAGCTCAAAACAATTAAGGAAAATTAGAAAGGATTCAAAAGGATTCAGAAGAATTGAAAAAATTTAAAAAGAATTCCGAAGAATTCCGAAGAATATCGAGGAATTAAAAAGAATTCAAAATCATTTCAATTATCAAAAGAATTGAGAACAATATATAAAAATTAAAAAGAATTTGAAAAAATTTACAAGAGCTGAAGAAAACTTTATAAAATTCACAGGAATTCAAAATAAATTTAAAGAAAAAAAATTGAATGAATTCTAACAAATTTAAAATAGTAACCAAAAAATGAATAGAATTTTAAATAATTCAAAATAATTTTAAAGAATTTACATGAATTCAAAGAAATTCAAAATAATTCAGAAGAATTCAAAAGATTTCGGAAGAATTCAATAGATTTCGGAAAAATCAAGAAGAATTCGGAAGATTTCAAAAGAATTTAGGAGATTTCGAAAGAATTTGCAAGAATGCAGAAGAATCCAAGAAAAATTAAAACAATTCAATAGAATTCAAAAGAATTCAAAAGATTCCACAGTAATTCGAAAAAATTAAAAATAATTTACAAGAATTAAACAAAAATTAAAAAAATTCACAGGAATTCAAAAGAAATGGAAAGAATAAACATAAATAGATTCAAAAGAATTAAAAATAACTCGCACGACTTCAAAAGAATTTAGAAGAATTTTTGAGGAATTTGAAAAATAACAACGAATTCAAAATATTTCAGAAGAATTCCAAGGAATTCGAGAAAGACTTCAAAACAATTTTAAAAAATTCACAATATTTCTAAAGAATTTCAAAGAATGCGCAATACTTCAAAATAATCCGGGAAAAATTTAAAGAATTCACAAGAATTTAAAAAAATTCAATAAAATTCAAAAGGATTTTTTGAAAAGAAGAAAAATCCTAATGAATTTAAAGGTACTCCGAAGGAATTCAAATAATTTAAATAAACTCAAAATAATTCAAAAGCATTCAACAGAATTCAATTGAATTTAAAACAATTTGGAAGAATTCGAATAATTTAAAACAATTCACAATAAATTAAAATTGAAAGAATTAGACAAAA
The DNA here is from genome assembly GCA_932178445.1 of Andricus quercusramuli. Lineage (NCBI taxonomy): Eukaryota > Metazoa > Arthropoda > Insecta > Hymenoptera > Cynipidae > Andricus > Andricus quercusramuli. Next base: position 137,928 of record CAKNXH010001908.1, on the reverse strand, counting down.
AAATGAATTCAAAAAAATTTGAAGCAATTGACAAGAATTGAATACAATTTTAAAGAATTCACTAGAATTCGAAGGAATTCAAAAGAGTTTCAGAGATTTCGAAAGAATTCAATAGATTTCGGAAAAATTCCAGAGAATTCGGAAGAATTCAAAAGAATCCAATATAATTTACAAGAATGAAACAAAAATCAAAAGATTTAACACGAATTCAAAATAAATTGAAAGAATTAAAAAATATTAGAAGAATTCACAATTATTTAAAAGAATTTGATAGGACTGAAAAAACTTCACAATATTTTTAAAAAAGTCAGATGAATTTAAAAGAAATTAAAAGAATTCAAACGAATTTAATATATTTCAGAAGAATTTTAAAGAATTTGAAACAATAAAAATAATTCACAAGAATTCAAAAGGATTCGGAAGAAATTTAAGGAATTCACAAGAATTCAAAAGATATTCTTTTGAAGAAGAAATTAAGGAAATTCTAAATTCAAAAGAATTTGGAGGAGTTCAAAAAAATTAAGGAAAATTCAAAAGGATTCAAAAGGATTCAGAAGAATTGAAAATAATTAAAAATAATTCCGAAGAATTCCAAAGAATTTTTACTGAAAATTTCAATATTTCATTGTTCCTTGCAGATTTATCTTTTTTATTGTAAAATTTGTTGAAAATTAGTATTTTTTGGTAGAAAATTCTTTTTTTGTTTTTTTGAAGATTCATCGTTTTGTGAAAAAAATTATTTGATTGAATTCAATTTTGGTTTCAAATAAAAATATTCCTTTGTTTGATAAAAATTCACGTTTTTTTCATGTAGAAAATTATTTGGGGATTATGAAAAAAAATGTATCTGATTTAGGTGAAAATTCTACTTTTTGGTGGAAAATTGATTCTTTTAAGTGAAAATTTGACTTTTCTATTTTTGGTTGAAAATTTATCTTTTTTAGTTGAAAACTCGTATATTTTCTCCAATGTTTGTCTTTCTTGTTAAAAAATTCAACCCTAAAGTTGAAAATTCAACTATTTGGTAAAAAAATAATTTTTTAGTTGAAGATTCATTATTTTAGTTGAAAATTTATTTATTTAACTAAAAGTTCTACTATTGGGTTGAAAATTCATTTTGTTGTTAGTTATAAATGAATTTTTGTAATAAATATTTCATTGTTACTTGAAAATTGATCTTTTTTTCGTTGAAAAATAATATTTTCGGCTTCAAAGTTCAATAATTTTTTCGAAAATGTATTTATTTTGGTTAAAATTAGTATTTTTAGTTCTATTGTACCGTACGGTAATGATGCGAGAAAAAGCTTAAAGTGTAACCTTTTTCAATGTTTATAAAAAAATAACAGATTTTAATTATAAAAAGTCACCTACTTATGAAAGGAAATACCGCCAAGAAAGTAACGGAATGGGTTTTATAATTTTTTTTTAACCCCGAAACTGGTTTCCAACGCACGTACGGGAATGACGTTTTTGTTGTCAAGATGCACTTTTCAGTTTTAATATCGGATTCACAAAAAGAGAGTTAATATTTTAAGCTCAATTTTATAAAATCTTGTATTAAACGATACGCCTAATATTTCTCTATTTATTACTCAACCGTAACCACAATATTTTACTAGAAAAAAAGACGTACGGTAATGACGGCTGAGGAGACAAAAATCTAGGGGCAGACTTCAAGGCTTGGGACGCCGTACGGTAATGACGTTTCGGGTGTTCTTATATTAAATTGAATTAAACAGTTAAAATAGTAAATATTGTAACTGAAAATTAATTTAAGATTCGGGTTTCTCACCCCAAAAATAGGTTTTATGCAAAAATGCATCCATTTCTGATGCAGCCTCAAAAATGTCATTTCAGAGCGTCGTTGACTGGACCATCTATGAGGAAGCAAAAATTGAGTAGAAACAGATGGAAGTATATAAAAATCAGCCAGCAAATGGGAAAAAACCATATCAAATGAGAAATTAGAGCCAATACCTAAAAATAAGTTTACGACAGCATAAAATTCTAATAAGCCCTCGCGTAACAAGCCCTAAAATATTTTACGACTCTCGCAAGAACGTAATTCGAAATTCCGTATAGGAGCTTTTTCTTGGCCTAATCCTGTATTGTACGAGGCGACAATTTCATGTCCCTCGTCTCGATCTCGTGTAACGAGAAAATTCGTTCCTCGATTCGCGAGCGCTCTCATTGGCCGGCCCGTCCTTAAAACGGGCCATCAGTCGCGCATCCTTAATATCGAAGGGGGACTCTTAACTAAAAGACCCCCTTTTCGATCTCTCAGGATTTTCCTCCTCTTTCCGATCTTCTGCGATCTACGTTCGTGCGTAATAACCGCTAATAATTCTTCGCCTTCTTCTGTGAAAAGAGACGCCCCGGGGGCGGTTGAGGGTCTTGGGGTGGATCTGTCAGGCTGCTTTTGACCCACGCTGTGGGAGGCCCTCGCCTTCACCTTCCGGTTATAGTCCAAATCCACGGGGTGTCACTTTTTCACTTATACGCTTGCGGAAAAGAAGCTGCGATAAAAATGAGCCTGGAAAATGGGTCGATCATGAGGTTGGAAGTGAAAAATTGCATTGTTTATTGGGGTTGATTAAAAAATAAATTGGAAATCGAAAACAGCGAAGCAATGAGAAATTGCATTTTTGGTCCCTCACGCCACCGTTGACAGTTAATAAAAATGCCTAAAGGATACAGACAGACAAGCAGACAGAGAGACAGACAAACAAACAGACAAACAGCCAGACAAACAGACAAACAGACAGACAAACAGACAGACAAACAGACAGAAAAATAGACAGACAAACAGACAGACAAACAGAAAAACAGACAGACAAACATACAGACAAACAGACAGACAAACAGACAGACAGACAAACAGATAGACAAACAGACAGACAAACAGACAGACAAACAGCCAGACAAACATACAGACATAAAGACAGACAGGCATACAGACATACGGACAAACAGGCGGTCATACAGATGGGCAGACAGACAGACAGACGGGCAAACAGACAGACA